>CM021102.1:338539469-338867534 GCA_007115665.2 Sequoiadendron giganteum | reverse complement strand
GAAGTTTGGAGACTTGGACCACGAAATGATCTAGATGGAATTATCTGTTTTAAGAAATTTCAATATGATATGCATCTTTCCTGTATGGAACAAACCAACCCCACTGGGATTCAATATTTATAGATAATTTGTTTTGCTTGATATCACTCTTGCAAATGCAAATCAAATGAGAAAGAAATTCACTCAATTTTTAAAACAGTTGATCAGATTTGTATCTATCTGGAGTTTTTGTATATTACGCTTTCTTATAAACATTTTTGTGCCGACTTGTAGGTTTCAAACTTATAGGAAGGTTATTATAGTCTGAGTCTATATATGACTTGGGGCCCGCCTTTAATTAGGCATTTGAAAGTGAAGTTAGCTCTTAATAAATAATGTTCTTGAATTTTAAAAACTTCAAGGAAAACATTACAGACCACAAGTAAAGTAAATGCCACATTTCAAAATGAAATACAGAAATTGCAAATGTATTTATTCTAAATCACCTGAATATCTAGATAGATGAGTGGCTTGCCTATCTAAACACCTCCACACCTTCCCCAATGCTTCTCTAAGAAACTGACCAATGTGGGCTTATATACGTTTGTATCCTAAATCAAATTTGTTGGAGCTTTATCGACCAAGCCAAGCCTGTCCTTCCCTCAGTGAGTGGCAGGTTCAGTAGCACTCTTTGTTGTTGCCTCCCCTTTGTGATTCTTGTTAGTGCCTCAATAGATGTACAAATTAATTAAATTCTTAATGCACTCTACAAAGTGAATTGACCTAGAACCCAAGTTGTATCTTAGAATGCCCTGAAAAGTGAATTGGCTAGAAACCGAAGGTTGTAACATGTGTACTCTTGAGAAGGACATGAATGTTAGAACTTCCCTTCTCCTAGAATGAGTTTATTCCTGTTTCTCCCTCAAAATATCCTATGTACATCATGATTATGCTTGTTGGGAGATCAATATGCAATACTAGGAAAATAGAGCTTATAGGGCCTCAATAGATCAGAGGTAGGCACCCGTGCATGCTGATGAGAGGTCCAAGGTTTGATTCCTAGCTGGTTCATGCTTTTCGACACGCGTCAGAGCCAAGCTATGTGAGTTCAATACAATGCATGGCTTAGGACAATGTTGGAAGGTCAATCCACACTCTTAAGGAAAATATTCCCTATAAAGGATCAATAGCTCAATAGTAGAGCACATTAGCATGCTGATGGGAGGTCCTATGTTTGAGTACTAGATCATCCATGCTTTCAACATTGTGTCAAGGCAAGGCTAGGTGAGCTCAAGTGGATGAGTAGCTTAAAGGGAGTTTTTGGAGATCAATCCAAACTCCAAGAAATAGAACTTGTGAGTAGTTGTTAGCTCAGTGGTAGTTGCCCAACGTGATGATGGGAGGTTCTAACTTCTAAGTTACAGTCCTAGATGGTCCATATTTTTCAACAATCCTTAGTCATAACCAAAATCCAAGATAGAAAAATCTGAAGCTTTTAGATCAATGAGAAAGTATGGTCAAAGCATGTTGATCTAGAATAGGTTATCTTCACCTTGCTCAAGTTAGGCATAGTCAATTTCAGTTTGCTTACATTCAGACATCCTAATAGCCAACACGTGATCTAAAAGGTGATGAGCACACGGTGATACTAAGAGGGGCGGGGGGAAAGGGGTGTGAATCAAAATCTAACAATCTTTTACTTTTCAAAACTTAACCAATCACAATAAAAACATTCAAGTAAGATCTAGCAATTAAGAACACAATGAGAACACATGATTTACGTGGAAACCCTTGCGGGAGAAAACCATGGCAAAATATTGCTTGTAGATATATATCATCTTCTTCTTCTTGTAGGCTCCAACCTACTAGAGACTCCAATCTCTACACAAACTAAGCTCCAACCCAGCAAAAGGCTCCAACCTCCACTTGATAGGCTTCAACCTATTAGAGACTCCAATCTTTACACAAACTGAGGTCCAACGCAGCAAGAGACTCCAACCTCTTAATTCTTCTATGGCTGATATGAATAACTCCTCCATCCAAATCTGATCCAATCTCAAATCTAATTCAAACACAAATATGATTCAAATACAAATCTAATCCAAACTAAAATCACAATCTTCCAAATCTGATCACTATCATGCACTTGATTTTTTCACAAATCCGATCACAAATTACATGTCTGATCCAATTACAAATCCGATCACTATCATGCACTCTTTCTTTTCACAAATTTGATCTTTAACATGGCACTATCTTTCCTCAAAATCTGATCACAACTATGTCTATGATTTACTTCAAATTTCTGCTCCCAAATAATGTATCATATGTCCTTCTTTTACCATATTAACATCCTCTTCGTCTACTTAATATAAGTCTGATTTGCACTTCATTTTTCTGCTTTTCATTCTTTTAAATCTGCTCTTTACATTAGATATTAATCATTGAATTGCTTTCTTTTTATTCACTTGATCTTCTATACTTTATATCTACTCAAGGGATATGTATTTAACGAATGGATGTGTCCCTTATCAAATAGAGACACCCTTTTACAAAGTCACACCCTTACATAAATTGTAGCTCTTCAAAATCAATTTCCTTTAACAAAAATCATACTTTTTCAAAGATGATTACTGCCTTTTTAGTTAACCACTGCCTCACTCCATATAAAATATAATCATTGCTTTTGTTTTAACCTTAATCACTGCTCTTCCGAAATGAGATATAATCGTTGTTCTTTATATGTTAATCGCTTCATAATATATAACAGTTGCTGCCTTTTGTTGCTTATCATTTTCTCATCTTTAAATTTGCTTTGGCAGTAAATATGTATGATGATATCTATTTTGGTGCCAATAATAAAGTTGGCCATAATGATAAAATCAGCCATAATAAACATTTGGTTTTGATTTATTTATTTTTAATCTTTTGCATATGAGGAGGTCGGCCTATATGGAAGTTGGCCAAAACACACGTTTGAATTGTGTTTAATTAATCATACAAAAGGTGCCGAATTGGCGAGGAGTCGGCCAACATAACCATCTGATTGTAAAGTATTTTTATTTCCAAAAGAAATGCTTCTATTGGGGGTCAGCCATACCAGTTATATGTAAATGTATTTCTTACTCATATATATTTCCAAAAGAAATGCTTCTATTGGGGGTCAGCCATACCAGTTATATGTAAATGTATTTCTTACTCATATATGCTCCACTCCACTTGATTGATATCTTATTGATTACCATCTATCACAATTATCAATATGCTTCTATTACAATTATCATCTGTAGTTTCATAATCTAGAATTCTATTGTCAAGACTTCTCATGTGATACTCGTCATTGTCATATTCATAGCCCAATAACTTGAGATCAACCAGTACGAACTAGTATATCAACCACACATAATGCTGCATTGATGAATACAACAATCCATAGTCCTTTGATACTCTTTGTCAATACAATACACCGGACTTTGATTGGAAAGATATCTTAACAAATACATAGGCTGATACACAACAATTGAGACGCCAAGATGAGTTATTGTATATAAAACAGTCGTCAACTCAAATTCCAGTCTAACATATTTCCTTTGACATCAATAACAACAATTTTCAACAAACCTTCATACGTATTGGACAATGATTTCCTTCTTGACATCGATGACATTCTTGTCCATTTTCATTGACAACAGTGACAATTAATCTTCTCACCTTTGACATTAAAGACAATATATTTAACAATTTCGTCCATACTCCTTTGACATCGACGACAATATTTCGCTCATTCGTTTTGACATTAATGACAACATTTCCAACAAAAGGGTCTTGCTTTTCCCTCACTTGGGGTTACCATTTTCAAATGCAACCAAAAGTCAGCCTCATCATTGAGTAGGGTTTTCATGTTGCATGTATATAATGTGGTGCTTCACCACTCTTGTATCATTGTAACATATTGTTCCCTACTTACTGATATTGTGTTTGATGATTCATAATGGGTACTTTTGTAACAACAATAATGATTGAACTAGCTCAGATATCTTAAATATACATAAATTTGTTAATCACAGAGAGATCAACTTTGATGCACCTATATGTTGGGTTTGCCTATTATATAGGCACCTCAAACTTGATCTCTCTCAACATTTTAAAAATTTCTATATTTAAGATATCTGAGCTAGTAACACTTGCAGCCACATAAAGGGAAACAGATTCTTTTATTATTTGTGAAGACACTTTTAATATAGGTTAGATGCCCAATGATTTTTCGGCTTATTATTTATATAATTAAAAATATCAAGCTTAATACATAGACCCAGTGATAAATAAATACACTGATAAACTAAATTTTGAAGAAATTATTTTTCTTGGACAAATGATTTTGTTGGTATATCAATATACAGAATTAGATAAAATTAAGCTTGAAATATATAATTGAAACTATCATTACTTTTGACATTCATTTTATTCTTATATTCATTTAATGAAATATTCACATGGTAAAGAGAGACCATAAAATTAGTAAAGTGAATGTATCTATATTGTTGAAATATGGTAGCTTTGGTCAGATATAACTGATCAAAATCTACTATATTCCAAGTATATTATCGATCTGCATTTAGAGGTTATTACTTGCAGATTATTGGCTTTCCATGTTTCATATAGGATCCCGATCGAGCATCATTATCCGTGATCATTTCCAGATTGGATATTATTTATTTGTGCAAGATAAATACAGATTGAACTTGGAAAGCATTTATGTTTATTAAGTAACAAACCCCAATTAGAGATCGAGTGTTTAGTTAAGATGAAAAGGCACAATTCATGAGACATCTCATGAACGGACATGCCTCCACTTTGTGGAGACATGTCCGCTCATGGGATATGTCTCTCCCTTATATATTTAATACAGATCTGATCCACAATTGCTGACATCGAAATCATTAAATGTTCTGCTCTTGTAGATCGAATACCATTAAGGAAAAATTCAGACTTGTGAATTCATGATCAGTATTTTTCAATATTGATTTGGCATCAACTTCATAATTATCAAGTTCAATATTCTGATTATAATCTGAAAGAAATTTAATCATATTCAATATCAGAGCCAAGTTAAGAAAGATCCGATTAAATTCAAGATATCAGATTACTTTAAAACCATATTCTCTCTTGAAATCTGAAGGAGTCTCACCCAGAGATGTTGTCCGCCGGAAATCTAGGAGCCACTAAAATCGGCGAAGAAGTCATCCACCAGCCTGGCATTAAGTGGTGTGGCGATGCCACCTTGGGCGGAGCCTAATATCGCTGGAAATTGAATCATTCCAGTGCTTGGAGTTCATAATGAGGGTGCTAATGCATCGGAGGCATTAGGTGTATGACCCTAAAGAGCAAATCCAGCTTCTTACTAGGCATCTTCATTCGCGGATTTGGGATTTCCGTAAAATGCAGAATTCCTACATACGCGCGGGTGTTTTGTTTTCGCACCCATCAAGGAATAGTTCACCTCTTACCGCAATAATCATATTGGTTTTAGCGGCTTACATAGAGGTCATGAATCATATCAAGCATCTCTGTTTGTCTCTATTGTGATCAAAAGCAGTTATTTGCCAATCTTCATTAGAAATTGTGCTAATAAATTTGTCTCTACCAGCGTTGTGGGTGATAAAAGTACTGGCAATTGATTTTATATGAATAAGCCAGCATAGCGTTCAAGGGGATTGGCGCACAGTATTTGTGATAGAAGGAAATCTAATGCTGAAAGTAAAAGTCAATTGGAGTATCCAGAGGAATCGGTGTTATCATTCTTTTCTTGAAGATATCTTCCGAGAAGCAACAACAATGCTTCTCGCATCATCGCCAGGAGCCATCTTCTAGTACCTGAACATAATGGATGGTATATGAGTGGTCTTCATCCGATTCCAAGCAAGGTTGTCGAGCAGTGACTTCACATGAACGTATTACTGTATGCTCTTGGTCGGACTACTCATAGCAGGCATTTTCCCTCGGATGTACTACGCACAGGGACCTACTGAAGGCTCTCTACATTCAAGAATCGGTTGTGCATTCTTCTGAGGTTGACTATCTATAAGTTGTGACTATTTTGTATTACTGTGTTTGAATTGGGATTATATTTGTGACTGCTTCATATCAGTGGTTACCATTAAATCTGAGATTATGATCTGTCAAGATTATTGTTTGTCATTTGGGTGTGGAATCTGTTTGAGGAAACATCATTGTATTATTCCACAGTATAAAAGAATCTCTCAGAAGTTGCCCTGTGAGGGTAGAAAACGTTGTGGGTTCAAATAGAAGAATTGTTGCAGAAGCTTTCAATTATGAAGATCATAATCTGAAAGGCATCTTTGATTGGATAGTTTAAAGTTTGTGTCTTATCTTAAAAGCGATCTATGGAATGAGATTGTATCAAGATCTCCAGAAGTTGTCCTCCAAGATCTTTGTTTCAGCATTGCAATCGAAGTCGCGAGCTTGCATTGAGTGCAAATGTGACCGACGCCACTGCAAAGGGCGAAGAGAGCAAATATTGTGATCGTTGATAGGATCCCGATTTCAATAAAGATAAGTATTGCATGGTTGAATAATGTTCATGAATTGTTATATAAGTTATTAATTCATGCTATAACATTGAGATAATAAATCATGTATGTTTCTTGCATTGGCATTTCTCTTCAAGATAAGTAATCTCTCTCTATAATGCTTCCAAGACGAATCAAGAAGCAATAGGGTGATGAGAGATCACATAGAAGAGCTTAAGGCATCTTGTGTGGAAATCATGCCGAATGAAGAGATGATCAAGCTTGGAGTCATAGCTCGAATCAAGGGACTATATTGATGGGCTGGAGATATCTCTCAAAGAGGAAGTACCTTTCAGGTTGTCATTATGATCAGCTTCTTTGAAGAGGAAAAGTTAACCTTCAGAGGGAGTCTAGAAATTCCTCAAAAGCAATCTTGAACGATGAGGTCAGGAGGTTGATGCAAGTGCTTGAAGATTCAGAGGGAGCCCGATTTCAATAATGATAAGTATTGCATGGTTGAATAATGTTCATGAATTGTTATATAAGTTATTAATTCATGCTATAACATTGAGATAATAAATCATGTATGTTTCTTGCATTGGCATTTCTCTTCAAGATAAGTAATCTCTCTCTATAATGCTTCCAAGACGAATCAAGAAGCAATAGGGTGATGAGAGATCACATAGAAGAGCTTAAGGCATCTTGTGTGGAAATCATGCCGAATGAAGAGATGATCAAGCTTGGAGTCATAGCTCGAATCAAGGGACTATATTGATGGGCTGGAGATATCTCTCAAAGATAAGTATTGCATCCCGATTTCAATAAAGATAAGTATTGCATGGTTGAATAATGTTCATGAATTGTTATATAAGTTATTAATTCATGCTATAACATTGAGATAATAAATCATGTATGTTTCTTGCATTGGCATTTCTCTTCAAGATAAGTAATCTCTCTCTATAATGCTTCCAAGACGAATCAAGAAGCAATAGGGTGATGAGAGATCACATAGAAGAGCTTAAGGCATCTTGTGTGGAAATCATGCCGAATGAAGAGATGATCAAGCTTGGAGTCATAGCTCGAATCAAGGGACTATATTGATGGGCTGGAGATATCTCTCAAAGAGGAAGTACCTTTCAGGTTGTCATTATGATCAGCTTCTTCGAAGAGGAAAAGTTAACCTTCAGAGGGAGTCTAGAAATTCCTCAAAAGCAATCTTGAACGATGAGGTCAGGAGGTTGATGCAAGTGCTTGAAGATTCAGAGGGAGCCTACTAAACCTAAAGAAGATGGTTGTGTTGCTGATCAAAAGAGTACCTTTGGATGTTGTTTCAGTTTGGGATCTGCCATGATATCTTGGTGCAGCAAAAAGTTGTCTTCAATAGCATCCCGATTTCAATAAAGATAAGTATTGCATGGTTGAATAATGTTCATGAATTGTTATATAAGTTATTAATTCATGCTATAACATTGAGATAATAAATCATGTATGTTTCTTGCATTGGCATTTCTCTTCAAGATAAGTAATCTCTCTCTATAATGCTTCCAAGACGAATCAAGAAGCAATAGGGTGATGAGAGATCACATAGAAGAGCTTAAGGCATCTTGTGTGGAAATCATGCCGAATGAAGAGATGATCAAGCTTGGAGTCATAGCTCGAATCAAGGGACTATATTGATGGGCTGGAGATATCTCTCAAAGAGGAAGTACCTTTCAGGTTGTCATTATGATCAGCTTCTTCGAAGAGGAAAAGTTAACCTTCAAAGGGAGTCTAGAAATTCCTCAAAAGCAATCTTGAACGATGAGGTCAGGAGGTTGATGCAAGTGCTTGAAGATTCAGAGGGAGCCTACTGAACCTAAAGAAGATGGTTGTGTTGCTGATCAGAAGAGTACCTTTGGATGTTGTTTCAGTTTGGGATCTGCCATGATATCTTGGTGCAGCAAAAAGTTGTCTTCAATAGCATTGGATACAACTAAGGCAGAGTATATTGCAACTTGTGTGGCAGCTCGTGAAGCAGTGTGGCTTCGTAAGCTCCTTGCAAGATTGTTTGGATAGTTAATGGAGCCTACTATCATTCATTGTGATAACCAAAGTTGTGTGAAGCCTTTTGTCAATCCTATGTTTCATGACAAAACAAAACATGTTGTATTAAGCTTTCAGTGAATCCAGTATTCCATGATAGATCAAAGCATATAGAGATCCCTTACCACTATGTGAGAGACATGGTAGAAAGGAATGTGATCCAGTTGGAGTATATTAGTACAAGCGATCAAACAGTAGACATTCTCACCAAGCCTCTCTCCAGAATTAAAGTTGAATACTTCAGGAAGAAACTCGATATGGTTGAAATGTAAATTATTGTTGAGATTGAGACTCAAATTGTTTATTTTGTACTAATGTATTTAAAAGATGTTTAATGTGTAAACTCTTTTGTCATGTGTGTGACTCCATGACTTTATGCCCCCCCCCTATGTACATTGTTGAAAGGTGACGATCTTTCTGATAATGAACACTTGTATTTGACATTGTAAGGTGACGACTTTACAATGATTAGTTTCACTATCATGATGGATATCATGTGACTTGATATCCGTGGATATGTCATGATAGTATCTCTTGAACATTTTGATAGATATCATGAAACTTGGTATCAATTGAAGATCATTATGATCCTTATGAGATAATTGTTAAGGAATATAGATCTGAAGATAATGTATAGACTGATATGTAGTAGAATGCAATTGCCTTGGTGATTGATTGATTCTACAAAACATAATGCCTATATATATTGGATCCAAGGAATGTGAATGTGAAAGGACATGACTTATCATACATGATAAGTCATACCACTTCACATTAATATATTCATGATTATCGTTTATGCATATAGTAATTGCGTTTCATAACCGCACAGCCTATCATTAATAATAAACGAACTGTCAAAGTGTATTGAACAGTCACGATACTTATCATGACTGTCATATACAAACAGTCCGATGTATTGTGACTATTCGTATATGAAAGTCACGATACTATCGTGACCTTCAATAATATATTAACACAACGGATAATCATATTCTATATATATAATATAGAATATATGTGTAATATATATTCTATATTATATATATTATGATTGTATTGTTGTATATTAAACACGAAGGAACAATACTTTAACACTCCCTCTTGAGAGAGAGTTTAATAGATTTTGTAGAGCTTTCCATATCATGATATCTAGCCCAATCCAACACATTCTAAAAATGTCAATCATGATAAGTTATTACAAACGATAACAATATATATGTTAAGACGTCCGGACCAATCCGGCTCAACCCCTTTCGGGAGTCTATCTTAACAATTGTTACACAACAAGTGGTAACATTAGCAACAAGACGTCCGGACCAATCCGGCTCAACCCCTTTCGGGAGTCAATCTTAACAATTGTTACACAACAAGTGGTAACATTAGCAACAAGACGTCCGGACCAATCTGGCTCAACCCCTTTCGGGAGTCAATCTTGAAGCCTGGTTACTATTATCAAGATCGTCACCTTGAGATAGTAACCTATACACAGAAGATCGTCATCTTCGCAAATTTGAAATATTTCAATAATTTTATATATATATATTCATGAATAAGATGTACATCAATAATTACACTTATATTTTGATCAAACCAATTTTCCTTCTGAAGAATTCTATCTTCACCTTTGCAAGGGATTTAGTGAAGATATCAGCATTTTGTTCTTCAGTGTTGATGTAGACTAGTTTAATGATTTTTCTGTCTACCATATCTCTTATATAGTGATATGGAATCTCTATGTGTTTTGACCGATTGTGAAAAACTGGATTCATAGAGAGCTTGATGCAACTCTGATTATCACAATGAATAATAGTAGGTAACAATGGTTTACCAAATAGGTCAAAGAGTAGTTTCCTTAACCACACTGCTTCTCTAGCTCCCATGGATGCAGCCATGTATTCTGCCTCTATTGAACTCTGAGCAACAGCTGATTGTTTCCGACTAAACCAAGAAATTACAGCAGAACCCAAACTGAAACAAACTCCTGTGGTACTCTTACGATCAGTGGAACTTCCTGCCCAATCTGAGTCTGAATAGCCTTGAAGTTGAATTTCTGTCTTGTCATATTTTAGTCCAAGTTCACTTGTTCCTTTTAAGTATCTCAAGATGTGTCTAGCTGTCATTAGATGAATCTGTTTTGGTTCACACATAAAATGGCTTAGTACATTTGTGGCATAACAAATATCAGGACGTGTATTAACTAGATACATGAGAGATCCAATTATCTGTCTGAAGAGTGTAACGTCTGCTGGTTCTGAATTCTCTGCTTCAACCTTTAATTTATGAAGGTTTGTCTCCATGGGTGTGGCTAGTGGTTTACAATCTGTCATACCAAATCTGTTCAGAATGTCAGAAATATATTTCTTTTGACTTAGGAGAATATGATCTTTGTTTTGAATAATTTCAAGACCTAGGAAATAGTGGAGTAGGCCCATATCCTTCATATCAAATTCAGCTACTAGGTCCTTTTTACATTTATCAATTAGGTAGTCTTCTCCTGTAATGAGTAAGTCATCAACATAGAGAACTAGGATTATCATGTCTCCTTTTTCAATTTTGAAATATATATTAGGATCTGCAATATTCTTAGAGTACCCTAATTTGCTCAAGTATTGATCTATTCTTTCATACCAAGCTCTGGGAGCTTGTTTGAGTCCATAGAGTGCTTTCTTTAACTTGCATACGTATTTGCCTTTGTCATGAGTGAGAAATCCTTCTGGTTGCTCAATGTAAACTTCTTCCTCAATTTTTCCATTTAGAAATGCTGTCTTGACATCCATTTGATGTACTTTCCATCCTTTAGAGGCTGCAATGGCAAGTATGGTTCTAACAGATGTGTATCGGGCTACTGGAGCAAATGTTTCCTCATAATCAATGCCTTCCTTTTGTGAGAAACCTCTAGCAACAAAACGAGCTTTATGTTTATCAATACTGCCATCTGGAGCATATTTAATTTTGAATAGCCATCTTGATGATACAACTGACTTATGTTTAGGTCTAGGAACAATATCCCATACATCATTTTTTAGAATGGACTGATATTTTTCAACCATTGCTTCTCTCCAAGCTTGCTTTGATAATGCTTTCTCAACACTGACAGGTTCTGATTCTGAGAGTTCTGTTAGAAGTGCAGTGTAACATTTTTGTGTTCTAGTTCTTTTGTTTTCTCTGAAAATTTGTGCTGGTTCCACATTGTTCTCTTCAAGCATTTTTCTAGCCCATAAGGGTCTCCTTTTATTGTTTCCATTATCTGAACAAGAAGGTTCAAAGTCAGAGATTACTTCTTCATTATTTAAAGGTGTTGAATTCATGTTTGAATTGTTATACTCCCTCTCTTCCTCAAGTGAGAGATCTTTATCAAGATCTATAAGGCTATTGTCTTCATTATTTGTAGATGAGAAGTTTTCTTCAAATTTAACATCTCTGCTTATTTCTACTGATTTCTGACTAGGGATGTGAACTCGGTATCCTTTAGAGTCTTCACTGTAGCCTAGGAAAATACCTTTCTTGCCGGAAGGTTCTAATTTAGTTCTTTTCTCCTTTGGTATATGAATATATACGGGACAGCCAAATACTCTTAAGTGACTTAGATCTGGTTTAATTCCTGTGAATACTTCTTCTGGTGTGGTGTTTTCAAGTAGAGCACGTGGACATCTATTTTGAATATATACTGCAGTGTTGGCAGCTTCTGCCCAATATGAAATATGAATATTATGATCATGCATCATGGCTTTTGCTGCTTCAATGATGGTCCTATTCTTCCTTTCTGCTACCCCATTCTGTTGAGGATTATAAGCTACAGTATACTCCCTCTTAATCCCAACAGATTTGCAATAGTTTTGGAAGTTATTGGAAGTGAATTCCCCACCATTGTCTGATCTAAGAGTCTTGATTTTCTTATTGGTTTGATTTTCTCCTAATGCTTTGAGTTCTTGAAATTTGGCTAGAACCTCACATGACTCTTTGAGTTTTAAGAAGTATATCCAAGTTTTCCTTGAATAGTCATCCACAAAGATTAGATAATATAGAGCACCAGAGAAGGAAGGAGTAGACATGGGGCCACACACATCAGTGTGAATGAGTTCTAGGACATTTTTTGTCTTGTGTTCACTTGTGGGAAAGGATCCTTTAATGTTCTTCCCTAATGCACATCCCTTACAAATACTAGAGTGTTCAGATTTCAGAGAAGGTATACCAGAAGTGATTTTATGAAGTGTAGGAAGGGCACTATATCCAATGTGTCCTAGTCTTTTGTGCCAAATTTCATTATTCTGTTGTAAATTGTGATTTAGAACTACTTTTTGTTCATTACATAGCTTGTACAAACTGCCATCTCTGGATCCTATGTGCATTGCATTTTTGATATTCGAATTTTTGGGCCAGAGAAGGACTTTTTCTTCATTAAATGTTACCCTATATCCTTGATCAGCTAGTCCGGATATAGAGATTAAGTTTCTCTTTATTCCAGGTACGTATAATACTTCTTTCAACTGTAGAGTAACTCCATCTCTTATCTTTATCAAACAGGTCCCAATTCCTTTTACTGGATAAGTGGAGTTGTCTCCAATAGTTACCTCTTCTGTAGAGTTCCCTGAGAAGGTTTCGAGCTGATCTCTGAATCCAGTGATATGTCTTGATGCACCACTATCTATTATCCAAGTATTTTTATTAGCGTTTAATTCACTTGCTAAGGCTAGGTAGAAAAGTGAATTTTCTTTACTTTTTACTTCTGTTAAGGCTGCTTGAATCTTCTGTTTTTCTGGACAATATTTGTGAATATGTCCAAATTTGTCACATTTATGACATTTTACTTGGGAGAGATCCTTCTTCTTGTGTCGTTTTCCATTATTAGAATAGTTGAATTTCCTCTTTTTCTTCTGAGATGTATTCTTGTAGTTGGATGTTCTAATGTGAAGAGCTTGTACTTCATTTTCATTTTTAGACCCCAATCCTCTGGATGCTAATCTGGATTCTTCTTGAGTACAGTCGTTTTTTAATTGTTCGAATCTGGGTAAAGGTGGTCTTGTACTTATGCATTGAATGAATGTTTCCCACGAGGTGGGTAAACCCTTTAGAGCAATTCGAGTGAGTTCAATGTCTTCTATAGTATTTCCAATACAAAGAAGTTGATCTCTTATTTCAGATATCCTTAGAAAATAAGAGGTGATTGTTTCCTCTTTGTTCATTTTCATGTTTAAAAGTTGATTTTTCAATGTTAGGATTCTACTGGCATTGTTGATTTCAAATGTGTCTTGAATGATTTTAAACATTTCAAAGGCACTGGTAATTCTGGATATGCTAGGGAGAATAGAATCCTTTACCGAATCAATAATCAACTTCCTGGCTTTGTTGTTTCTTCTTTTCCATATCGTTTTCTCAGCTTCCTCTTCAGGCATTTTAATATTTTTCTCAATGTATTCCTCTAATTCAAGTTCCATAAGGAGAGAGGTAAGTCTAGTCCTCCAGGATATAAAGTTTGAAGGACCTTCTAATCTATCTTCCATTCTCATGCAGTGAGGCATATTTATTTTTATTTTTTAGAAATGTAGAATTTCGAAAAATTTAGAATATGCTCAACTATAGATTACGAAGGTTTTATCTTCCTTTAATAACCTTGCTGCTCTGATACCATGTTAAGGAATATAGATCTGAAGATAATGTATAGACTGATATGTAGTAGAATGCAATTGCCTTGGTGATTGATTGATTCTGCAAAACATAATGCCTATATATATTGGATCCAAGGAATGTGAATGTGAAAGGACATGACTTATCATACATGATAAGTCATACCACTTCACATTAATATATTCATGATTATCGTTTATGCATATAGTAATTGCGTTTCATAACCGCACAGCCTATCATTAATAATAAACGAACTGTCAAAGTGTATTGAACAGTCACGATACTTATCATGACTGTCATATACAAACAGTCCGATGTATTGTGACTATTCGTATATGAAAGTCACGATACTATCGTGACCTTCAATAATATATTAACACAGCCGATAATCATATTCTATATATATAATATAGAATATATGTGTAATATATATTCTATATTATATATATTCTGATTGTATTGTTGTATATTAAACACGAACGAACAATACTTTAACAATAATCATGGTGGATAAATGTATCCTTGGATATGCCATGATTTATTATGGTAGACATCATGAGACTTGATGTCAATGCACATACCATAATGAAGATGTGTTATGAAGAATGTCATGTGACTTGACACTCTTAGAAGCATACCATATCTTCTGATATCATGAGTAAGGTGATATCACTATATACTTGGTTAGTTTTATCTTCCCTAGCTAAGAGGGAGTGTTGAAATATGGTAGCTTCGGTCAGATATAACTGATCGAAATCTACTAAATTCCAAGTATATTATCGATCTGCATTTAGAGGTTATTACTTGCAGATTATTGGCTTTCCATGTTTCATATAGGATCTCGATCGAGCATCATTATCCGTGATCATTTCCAGATTGGATATTATTTATTTGTGCAAGATAAATACAGATCGAACTTGGTAAGCATTTATGTTTATTAAGTAACAAACCCCGATTAGAGATCAGGTGTTTAGTTAAGATGAAAAGGCACAATTCATGAGACATCTCATGAACGGACATGCCTCCACTTTGTGGAGACATGTCCGCTCATGGGATGTGTCTCTCCCTTATATATTTAATACAGATCCGATCCACAATTGGTGACATCGAAATCAATAAATGTTCTGCACTTGTAGATCGAATACCATTAAGGAAAAATTAAGACTTGTGAATTCATGATCAGTATTTTTCAATATTGATTTGGCATCAACTTTATATTTATCAAGTTCAATATTCTGATTATAATCTGAAAGAAATTTAATCATATTCAACATATATGATAAATTTGTAATCCTCATTTATAGATGTTTTCCTTCAAAGATTGAAGTCTTTCTTCTTCCTCTCTTCTTTTGGCCGCTCCTTTCCAATCTTCAATTTCTCAAACTGGTCATTTGTGAAAGAAGTTAAGATTACACGCCCATGTAATGTCTTGATACATGATATAGAGACAAAGGTCAAACCTTGTCTCCCTATAGCTCCTATATAAATTGTGGCTTTGTTGAGAGTCAAGCTCTATGATTTGTAGATTGCCAATCCCCATACCAATCATAAAGGCAATTGACACTGCAACCCCTTTATATTGGAGTGATTGGAAATGTAGTTGTCATTTTGTCAACAAAAGAAATACCTGTAGGGTTATCAAACTCAATTATTACATATGTAGGTGGCTCAAGTGGTGTTACTCCTGGTTTGTAGACAATGCTTCTAACATTTCCAAACACACCATTGACCAGTCATGCTTCTGCCCTTAAGTTTGTAGTTAGCATCACATCATGCACCATTAGCAATCAACAATTCAACATCCAATTGTTCATCTAATCCTGCAACATTATCATTCGGTGCTCTAATTGCACCACGTCATGCAATAAGTTGATTCAATGCATGTAATTTTCTCCTGTTATGTTATCACACATTATCATTTGTTACAAATAAATGTGTGTTTGTTAAACTCATCCTTTTCAATTGTTTCAAGGGAAGCATCAATCTTACTCATCAACAACTGCCAATCTCCAAGGATTGGATAGTCCTCCCTCATATTCGTTAGAATTGTCAAAGACTTTGTTGTTCGTCACATTGACCTTCATGTTTAAAAATCTTATCTAGTGTAGCAAACATTTAAACTGTTGCAATAATAATTTTGTTTGCATTATGCCTATATACGGAGGTTTATCCATTATCAAGGTAATTGTCCCAAATCCCCAACAAAAATCATAGACCTTTCACCAAAGCACATATTAACATTTTCTCAAAATGCTTAGCATAGTCAATAATCCAAGTTTTAAAGAATCTTTTGACCTATACAATTCATCTCATCAACTGGTTTTGGATTGTCTATGAGTCTTATTTAGGCAACATTTCTTAGATGGTGTGAGGGTTGTATCTAGGTATCGCCCAATTTGTTTTACAAACATGTATTTATTGAATTACAAACAAAGGTTTTCTAAAACCCATAAACACTCTTATCCAACAGGTTGTGTAAGCTTAACAAAAAAAAAAGTTGATTCGTAAGCTTTTATTAAATCAACATAAAAAGATTTGGAACAATAGGCCAACCAGGCCAAGAATAATGAGGAATAAGGAACCAAAAGAAACTCGGGAGGATAGAAGAAGCCTAAAAAGAACTAAGGAGAGAAAGAAATCCACAGACCCTTGAAAGCATCATAAGAGGGCCAGATACATAGCACATGGGGCATTCAGCCCAAACTCGGAAAGAAACTAGGCTTTTTTCCTGTGTTGTGAAAGAAGAACCTCCATAGTCCACTAAGAACCTTCTCCCACAACATCCATTCCTTCGATACGGAGTTTTTTGGCATCAGTCTTCCGCCCTTTCTTCTTTGGAGTCCCGCAATCTAGTTTAATTTCACTGTTGCCCCTTTGAGAAATCCCAAGCTTCTGTGAAGGGGCCAAGACTAAATCAGGTTCAAAAAGCTCAAAATTCTCTTCCAAATCCTCCATGAAAGGATAAGTGGCATCTGAATCTAAGCCATCATCCTTTGATACAGGTAAGCGATCTTCAGCATTGTTGTTAACCGGTGCCTCAAGAGGAGAAGAAGAAACAAGCACCATAGGAGGCTCAAGCATAGGCTCAAGAACTGAGTGAGAAGAAAAGAACATTCCATGATTCCGCCAGATAAAATCAGCATCGGGGGGTTCAAATTTCTTAATCCATTTTTTGAGACTCATATATCTTGTGACTATTAATCGCTGAGCAGTACAAGCCTCAACTTTATGTCCCAATTTATTGCAGCGGAAACATCTGAAGGGGAGCCCTTCGAAATTCAAAAACTGCGTCCAAGTGCCTTTAGAAGAATGGATTTGAATAGAGTAGGGAAGAGATTTGGAAATGTCCATCAAAGCGTAGAACCTAATAAACTTCTGAGGAGAAGCAACCTCTTCCGAATCAATCTTAACAAAAAAACCTACCTGATTAATCAATTTTTTTATGAGATCAAGAGACCGCATGACAAGAGGCAAATTGTAAAGCCTGATCCACATGGGGATGTCAGTGACCTTGGCTGAGGTAGGGTCAATAAAAGGTGTCCATGGGGAAAGAAAAATGCCAGAATTCCCAAAAAACCATGGACCATTTTGCATCACGAAATTGCAGTCATCAGCCAAAGTAAAAGAAAACAGAAAAAACCCAAAATCCAAAGAATCTATCACAGGAAGGGAATGATTGTGCTAGGTATTTTTAGCCCACTCTAAAACCAAATCAATGGGTGAGTGCCTGCACATGAATCTCAAGATCAAAGATCAAGCACCAATGTCCACAGCGACCTCACTAATGCAGTCATCTGAGATGAGATCCTCAAGTTCGTTAGAAAAAGCAACCTCCAAATCGCCAACAGTAAGAGAAGAGCCATCAAACTGATCCACATTGGGAGTGACAACAGGAACCGGTGGCAACTTGGGAGGAGACGGGGAAGGGTTTGCCCCACCATAACTGATCCAAGCAAAAAGTAGTGCATACATGAAACAGATTGGCCCTATTTCTGCATTTTATCGTGGAGTCCAAAGATGTTGCCGCTGCCGACTTTTCCACCGCATCCAAACCAGCACCAAGGGAATCCAAACCTCGAGTGGGAGGCAAGGAGGACGGCACACCTGAAGATTTCTAAGTGAGGGAGCCCGAGGCAAAGCAGAGGAATACCGAATCCTCCTGTCCCCCTCAGTCGCGCTCCCCTGCTTCTTTTTGCAGATCGCTGCCTTCTTGCCTTTAGACATTCCTTTCACCCTTGCGCCAAATAGCCACAGCGATCCTCCATTGCCCTCGATCGCTCCAGGAGACTCAGCCTCGCAAGGGATTTCGACGCCCTCGCACATGCTCGCAATCTAATCCAAACTAATGTGTAAGCTTAGCAATTTTAATAAATGAAGAAACCATTTATTAAAATGGACATAGCTTTTCTCCTTAAAGCTTTGATTATCATTACTTGATTGTAATAAAGTTGTGGTTATTACTTAAAATGCAACCTGCTAATCAATATTGCTCTAGAAATAGAGACTCCTAAACTCATGTATTTTTGCATTAACAAACCAAAAGATCTGAATACATTTGAATAAAACTTTATCTTCACACAAACATGATTTATTTTTTACATCCAAAAGAGACTCAAATTTTCTCCTTTCTTAATGTGTGGAGTATTGTAGCAAAAAACAAATTAGGGATTGACTTGGCAAACTAAATTTTTCAATTCATCTATAGATTTAATTGGAAAAAATAAGAAATTAAAAAATGCTGAAATTTTCATAAGAATAAAGAACAAAATAACTGCTTTTCCAACCAGCACAGCCCAAAACAATTTTTTTTTTTTTTCTTTTTAGAACTAGAGGGGGGTCTATGAGCAGCAACCCCCAACAAAGTCAAGGGGGAGCACTTCAGACTAGAGCCCATGCTACCAAGACCAAATCAAGGCTTTGTAGCAGGATTTTGGAAAGTATGAGAGCATTGGAGAGCTTATATGGTGTATGTGTATTTTGCAAGAGAAATCCATTGAGGTCTATTTGAGAGCAGTATGAGTAAACCATTGTAACGAGTTAATGAGATAGTAGCTTGAGGGGGAACATATAACTTTTCTAGAGTATCTTGCAACAGAAATCTATGAAGGTCTATTTGAGGGCAATAAACCATTGTAACAACTCATGAGATAGTGGCTTGAGGAGGAACAACAGCTCACTCTTGAATATTTTCTCATTTTGGGTTTCTGCAAGTCATGTTTTTATCCTTAATTTGTTTTTTGCTGCTATTATATGCTTTTTGCTTGTGGATGCATGCGGCTTTCTATTTTTCTTTATTCTTATCAAACCTAGACTGCATATTTAGGGACTTGTTGGGTGTGTCACAAAACACTAGAATTTCTTAATCTACTTCCTAAGAATCCAAGAGACGGTATTAACTTGGTGAAACCAATAACCACTCTTTGCTTCGCTATGGTCAACAACAACTACACAAAGTGGGTGCAATCTTCAAGGGAGTGTGCTTAAGATTTCTTTACTACGAACAACACCATCAATAGAACAACATTATTCGAAGTAAACATTGAAGCATACACATCAAAATCTCAATCTAACTTTACGCATTGAATGAAAATCATCCATTCAAAGAAAGTATGAGCAGAGTTACACCATAAATTAATACTTATCAAATCTTGCATTCGTCTAACATACATGAAATAAAATCTAAACTATGATGAGGGATAAGAACCATGCCAACTCCAAAATAAGAGAAATAATCACCATCAATTTGAACAATGCATTACTTATTACTTTGGCAGTCCTATGCAACAATTTACATATCTCAACATGTTTTGCAACATGCTCCCATGCTTTACAAATGAGGGATGAGCTCAATTTATAGGCTCCCCAATTACAATTCAATGGCCAAGATTGATTTAGAATCAACGGCCAAGATTACAAAATAAAACCCTAATTAGGGCTTATCATAACTAACTACCTCTCGACCAATGAGGAAATTACATTTTGGGACACTTGTCCTTCCTGCTAAATATGAACCAACAATAAAATAGAAAGTTGTTGCATGGTGGAGTGTCAAGTTCATTGAATCTAGACGTGCCGACTTGGAACAACTTGATTGGTCAAGGCGCCACTTCAGCAGGTTGGATGTCCTCCTTGGGTGGTCCCTCTTGCTTGGATGTATTCCACTGCTTCTTTGATCTCTATTCCAATGGTCTCTCGTTCTAGTGTGATGTAGGAACAATCTTCATCTGCTTGATCCCTAAGCTCGATCACATTATCCTGTTGTGACTTATTCTTCCTGCTGTTAGATGACATTGTGGTGCATTCTTTATTTGGTGCTAAAAATGTTCGCTTGACATATTCAATCCATGCCTTGTCCTTAAAGCATCCATATGGTAACTCTGGTAATCCGAGGTGACATTTGGCATGGTTGATGGCCTGTTCACATGATGTGCAAATGAACTCTAGATGAGGTGCATTGTGAATCCGACACCAACGAGGGAGCAAAACACCTTCCAAGTGAACATTACCTAGTTCTATTTGATATTGGATTCTAAGTATGAACCTCGTGAAGGCCTCATTTCTAACTTTTGGAATGCTATAATCATCAGGTTCTACATCCAACATTCCTGGCTTGGGAATATCCCACCAGAAAATTTTCCCTTGGAGAACAAGCTCTATCCTTGAGAGGAATGTCAAGCAACTGATTTCTTCGTGCTCTAAGGTCTCATGAATTCGACATCTTCTTGGCAAAGCAAACTTAGACAAATTCTTGGGGTGCAATTGTGCATTCAAATTTTCTTGGATCTGAGTGATATCCATGAGACTATCTTGAGAGCAAGAAATATGAAATGGAAGCCCATCCAATGAGAAATCTCTTTTTTGATTTTCCATTTTTGATATATATATTTTTTTTGGAATTTTTTTTTAACTTTTCACTTTTTTTTTGGATTTTTTCATATAAAAGAGATCTAACATATCTCTGATTTGGCATTTCAAAGTTCATACTAGTTCCATCTAGTTGGATTTCCTTACTTGTGAAAATAAACAACTTGATGCTCGCCCTCCTTCTAGCGCCAATTCTATGTTGATGCGTGTTTTGTGACACACCAAACACTCTAGAATAAAGTATCCATAGACGCTCTATCCTCTCTTGAAAAACTATCTCTTGTGCTAAGATTGCAAGAAAGGTCATGTTGTGACCTATTTCACACATCACCCCATCGCAAATGGGGACCCCCAAGTTTGGTTCCGCCCTCTGCGCAACGTCTTTGAGAGTCTTGAATTTGGATAAATTTTGAAAGTCAGTCTGGCTAAGTTGAGATTTTGAACCCGTTTTTGGGCCTTAACGTCATAGAAGTGCTTGGAAGACCCGGTAGACGAAGATCGCCATTGCTTTCGGTCGTTTCTGACACTTCCTATTTTTTAGGGAATCTGCTTTTTTGCTTTTTGCTTTTTTTTATTTTTGGCATTTTTAGGCCATTCTGGAGTCCCTATTTTTTAGGGATGCTTTTTGCTTTTTCTATTTTTGGAAATTTTCTATTTTTGGAAAGTTTCTATTTTTGGAAAGTTTCTATTTTGGGAAAAAGTTTCTATTTTGGGAAAAAGTTTCTATTTTTGGATCCCACAGAGCAGAAAATCAATATGTCTCCGGAAATCAGGAAAATCAAGGCAAAATGTAAAAAGTTTGAAAAATGGTGAAAATTTTGGGAAAATGCTTAAGTCTGAGAATGGCGCCCTCAAGAGAGGAATGGCATGGAAAAGTCAAGGTCCGCCCTACCTTTGGCATGCCAAAGGTAGGCACTGGCAAGAAATTCACCAAGTCCGCCATAGGCAAGGTGGTCTCCAAGTCCGCCCATGGCATGAAAGTTGCCAAGTCCGCCCTTGGCATGAAGAAGCCAAAGTCCGCCCAAGATGCTTGGAAGAGGCGCATGGCACAAAGAGGCTGAAGTCCGCCCATAAGCATGAAGGTTGCCAAGTCCGCCCTTGGCACAAGGAAGTCAAAGTCCGCCCAGCAAGATAGGAAGTGCGCCATATGGAAAGTGGCATGGAGAAGCTAAAGTCCGCCCAGCCTTAGAAAAAATGGCATAAAACTCATGAAGTCCGCCCAGCCTTAGAAAAAATGGCATAAAACTCATGAAGTCCGCGCAGCCTTAGAGAAAATGGCATGAAGAACATGAAGTCCGCCCCAAGAAGTGTGGAGAAGGGTAAAACATGAATGGGTGCGCTCCAAGGTGTTTGGAAAGGGGTAAAATTGCAAGATAATTCATTGAAAATTGAATTAAATGATGGAAACAAGTGAAATTTTCCATTGGACAAGGCATAAATAAAATTCGCCATAGCAAGGAAAATCTAAGACCAATGGATGATAAAATACGCCATAGGCAAGGAATTATAAGACATTCGCCCAACTCTTGGAGAGAAAATTATCCTAAGGCATGAAAAACGGAGAAATGTCTAGAAGAAGAAGAGGTTTTGGCCAGCATAAAAATCACGCCCCAGCACAACGGAGTGAAATTTTTTGGCACAAAATGAAGAGTGCTTGGCAGAGCAAACATGAAGTCCGCCCCTCTCAGCTTGGAAAATTCCTAAAGCGCTAGTAAAAAAATGGCAAAGTGGCAGAGGTCTCCAGGTTCGCCCAACCCAGAAGATGAATCGTTCGGCTAAAATAAAAATGTCCAGAAAGGTCAGAACTCCGCCTAGAGAATTAAAATTTGGCAGATGGGCTATTGAGCACATTTTGGCTAGGCAGACAATTTAAAAAGAGATATTTTGCCTCTGACGAACGAAATTAGCCATGTATCAAGATTAAACGGGTTGAAATTTTAAATATTTTAATATTTTTAATTATTTTCCTGACACTTAGGGAATTTTAATTAAAAATTCAAAGTCCGGAGATTATTGGAAGATTAAAATACTCTACCTTAGATAAATCTAACTTTGCCATGATTGGAAGATTTAAGATGCGTTGGAAAAATAATTTTGGACAATTAATTTAATATATTTTCCAACACTTAGTCAATTTTCCTTGAGAAAATTCGAAAATCTCAGCAGAGATGGCACAGAGACGAAAGTTAGAAACTTGCCTCGATAACTGAAAGTGAAATTAGAAGTTTGCTAATCCGAGGAGAAAACGTTTCTAAAAATTGGAAGAAAATCAAAAGAAAGAAAGCGGTGCCTTGAAGAAAATCGCACTTCTCAGCCATAAAATGAGTTTCAGCAACTCATTTCTTCACAAATTCCGGCTGAGAAGTAACTATCTCTCTCGAATCTTCAGGAAATCATTCGCGAAGGAGAAATTCATTATTGTGAGAATCAAGATAGCATTTTCTTATTGACAGGCATGATTTTTGAGAGAAGTAATTTATTTCTTTGCTGAAATCGTACTTCCAGCATATTGGCGCACTTCTTCTGGCAGATTTTCTGAATTTTTAAATTCATTTGCAGCCACAACACGATCTTCGAGGTTTGGAAGTTAGTTTACAATGTATTTGCACTGTGTTTCTATCCTCTACTTCATTTCTGGCACGAATTTCATTCATGATGGGCGAATTTAATTACTTTCAGCCTGCTTTTTGACAGAAATTTTTAATTTAATAAGGCTGAAAGTCCGATTTGTCCAAGCTACACCCCGAAACTCGTTAAATTTAAATAATCTGGTATTAATGTTAAGTATTTTGTGCTTACAGGCTGCCGATCGATCAAGGAGAAATATCCAGGCAGGCACAGATGAAGTTTGCAAGTAAAGGATCGCAGCTAGAGACCAGAATAAAGTCTAAATGGAAAAATATCTCAGACACAGATCTTGGCCACATTGATCTCGTGGAATTTAAAAAGAGGATATATGGACACAACGGACCCTTACCAACGCCTGCAGCTAGAAGGATAGTGAGAAATGGCATATTTCAAGCTGCCAAATTCCAGCCTGCACTTTGTTGTGCTGAACTGATGGTGGAGTGTGCACTTCACTATGATGCTGAGTCAAGGCGGATTGTGGCGCCTGATGGGAGAGTATTGGCACATCTGACAGAGGTGGCCATTCAGGAAGCCTTCGGCATTCCGACATATCCTAAAACCGTCTACAAGACTAAGGAAGATGCTCAGAAGTTATATGATGAAAGCCCTGGTCTTTGTGCTGCCAACCTTAACAAATCTTGGCTAGACAAGCCTAGGCCATCTGTTAAGAAGATGCCCAAGAAGTTGCTGCGCACGGACTTCAAGGAAGACTATGGAGATATTATTATCTTGCTGAACAGAGTGGCAGGCAATCCCTCAGGAGCACCCTTTGAGCCATGGATGTATTACTTCATTGAGGACCTCACAGAAGGTGTCAAGATGTTCAACTAGGCTAGAATGATAAGCAATAATCTTCATCACCAGCTTATCAACCTAGAGAAGACCAAAACGTTTTACATGAGTTCTTACGTCATCTATATGTTGGCTAGAACTTACAGATATGCAGGTTTGATTTGCAAAGGCACAATTGGCAGTAAGGAGAATGAGCTAAAGCCTTATGACTGTTACCCACAACTTCAGCTGAAGGAGAAGACGCACTTTAGGCGAGCCCACAACGCGTTCTTGATGTACATCACCAGGATACTCCAGGGAGGGACGCATCAGCGGCTGACACACGAGGCCAAAAGCCTAATCAGTAAATATGGGTCTTGGTTCATCCAATATCCAAGATTTACCTACATCAGAATCCAGGGATTCACCGGAAGCCCGTACCGTCTGCCCATCTTCCCCACGAACAAGATGGTCCTACTCGAAGTGTTGAGACAGTTAGAAGAATTCCAAGGCCTTCAAAGAGCAAAGCAAAAGGCGGCAGTTACTTTTCCCTTCTTTATAGGGAACATGCTGGAGTCGTGTCCGTCATCACAGGCAGCTGACAGTGCCAGAATCGAGATACAGCATTACCCTTTCTCTCCATATCCGGCCAGAAATCACTACGACCCCCATCACCACATCAAAATGGTGGATGGAAGAAGATACAAGCATAGGGTCGAACTGGAGGACTATTGGGCAAATGTTGCGGATGAATTTGAGGTTAGACGGAGGATGTGGTCCAGATTACCTCTCAGCTTGATCAGGGCAACCGAATTTTGTCACGTGCCAGATCAGTTGGAAGAGGACGAGAATCAGACGCAACCGCGCTTCGATGAGAATTCAGCTTTGCCCGCTGTCCAGTGGTCAGAAGCAGAGCATGCTGACTTGAACGTCTTGATGAGGCCTGTCATCAAGTTTACTCAGTGGTGGGTTGATCAACGAGTTCAAGAATTAAGGCGCCAGAAGATAACCCTGACCTATGATATGCTAAGCGAGGCAGAGTCTTATTCTTCCAATGCGGGAGCATCACAGGACCTCCCAGTGGTAGAAGCCACCACGTCTAGGAAAAGAAAAGAAATAGCTGCAGGCAAAGAGCCGGTCCAGAAACAGGCAAAGATGAAACCTTCTCAATCAGCCACCTCCAGAAATATTGAGGAGATATTGGCTACCACCGATGCTTCACTGGCAGATGTGAGGGATCCTTCTCCGATTCCTGAGGACAACGCAGAGCTTCAGCCAAATGAGGATGCGCCACCTTCTCCCACGGGCACCGAAATATTGGAGTCGGATGACGATAATGTGGGCACCCAAGATGAGGATTTTCAGGAAGGGATGATTTCAGCCCTTAGGGGAATTGTAGACGTTCCTGATAGAGAAGGCATGCCGAAAGAAGACGGTGTTGAGCAGCTTACGATCCCGGATTGGCTGAAGGAAAGGCTAAAGGTACAAGTGCCGGCAGATGAACCAGATGAGGATAATACGGCAGACTTTTTGGCCAGACTGTCTCAAACCGTGGCCAAAAAGTCGGCGAAGAAATTCTCCAGCATACAGAGAGACGAGGCCGACAACAGGACAGTGCAAATCGCCGTGCCTACAGTGGACAAGCCACAGGAGGATATGGCTCCACATGATTACGCCATCACGACCATTGACTTGGGTCCAACCACTAAGTGCCAAGAAATAGAAGATTTGGACAATTCTGTGTCCGCCATCAAATCAAGGTTGGCAAAGGAGGTAGCCAAAAGGAAGGATTGCCAATTAGAGATTGAGCGCTTAAGAGAATATATTCAGCACTTGATCAAGCCACTTGATCAGGACACTACGGCAGCTCCTCTACTTCCGAACTCTTCGCAAGAGGCCATTAAAGAGATGGAAGAAAACAGGCTCACGGTTCAAGAAGCCAAAGAATGGATAGCCGTAAAGGGGACTGAAGCTGAGACATTTGTGGAGCGGCTAACTTTGGTTTATGACCAGACCACTGCCTTGCTTTCTAGGCTCGCTTCTTTGGTAGAAATATGGGACAGCCTTCCAGACGTGCAGGATAGAATAATCCCTTGCCTTAGGATTCTGAAAGGAGTTCCTAAGCAAGAATTGATAGAGGGAGGCGTCATCGCAGCGGGAGCAACCTATGACTTCCACACTTGGTATTGGGCCTTGACAGCACGAGGTGAAGTCCTGGAGAGGGTCAAGGTTGATGGTGTCAGATTGGAGGAACAGGTCAAGGAAGTTCAAGCCAGAATCCTCAACATAATTGCCGATGTCCTGGATAAGGAGGCGCTGCGAGAGAATGACCTGCAATTGGAAGTTTTGAAGAAAAGTGTCCAGGAAAATATCTTCGACATCACTGGGCCCATCTTGAGGCAGGACTGGGCCAAATTGGCGAACTTCTTGAGCATCAGAGAGTCCTTTGAGAAGACTGAACCAGAGTGGGAGGAGACCTTCGCCAGATGCGCCGAGAGCATGGATGGGCTTGAATTCAGAATCGGCATGCTTCCGCAAGTTACCATGGACGAGGTTGCCTTGATCGTGTCCAGATTCGGCGAATACACAGCAACTCGAGAGGATCAGGATATAGTCCCTTGAAAGTAGCTCCTATTGCCAACTCATTGCTGTTCACTGCCAGTTAACTGAAGTCATTTTGGGAAACTCTAATTAGGGTTTTGTTTGCTAAATCTTGACCATCGGCTCATTTTCAATCTGAGCCATTTATTCCATTTATGAAACTCTATATAAACTCATTGACCCTCATTTGTATTGGGTGAAGTGAGTAATAAAAGATTGTTGCGACGAAACTATTTCCGTTTATAAAAGCTCTTGTGCATGATTTGCTAAGAACAACTTTTATTTTCAAGTAGTATGCAAGGTTGAATATTTCTCCTTCAACACTTAGAGTAGAATTAGAATAGCATTTCATTACATGTTGGTTAGATGAATGATAGATTTGATCGCAGTGGCGGATAAAATTTTGCTCATACTTTTGTCGAGTGGATGATTTGCATTTGACGTGTAAAGTTAGTCTGAGCCATTAAATTGTGGATGCTTAACTTCTGTTTGTTTCAATTACCGATTCAAATATGAAAATTCTTATCACTTCCGTTGAAGATTGCACCTGCTTCGCGTAGTTGTCCAAAGGTGGCGAAACGAAGTGTGGTTACCCATTTTGTCTACTCACTGCTGTCTCTTGAATTCTTAGGCGTAGTTTAGATCTCTAAACCCTTATCCTTTTTATTTTTTTTGGAAAATCTGAAGATACCCACCGAAAGAGCCTTCAAGGATAAAACCGTCTAAGTTTCCAACCCGCAAAAAGAGAATTTCATGTAAGTCCCCTTGTGATTACCAGCAATCACAACGCCCACTGGCCTTATCCACATGTCAAGACCTGACCAAAGAAACCTTGGAGTTATTGTATTGTCTACTAGATTTTTGCAAGCACTTTTCAAGAGAGGATAAGAGTGTCCTTTGGGCATTTTTATTCTGTGTTCGGTGGCGTACTCAAAACACACACCAACAGGTCACACAGTAATTCCAATGTTTCGTAAGTTGGGGTGTGGATAAGCTCTGTGGTCGTTGTGATTTGCTAGTAATCACAAGGGGACTTATGCTAGGCTTGTTTAATTCACAATGAAGATCTAGACAATAAAGCTCTATTGTTTGGGTCCAAGAGGAAACAAAAAAAATGGCTAAGTATGGAATTTTTCCTACAACAAAAGAATCAAATTTTGACTGTGTTGGAAAGAAAACAAGGAGAACGAGAGGAATTATTATCAGAGGATTAGAAATTACAATTTTGGAGTTAGAAGAATTAGTTTAGAGATTTAAATTATAGAAATAAAGAGAAGAGTTTTATGAAATTGTTGCGAAAACTATTATGATGATGAAATTCATAAATGCATGAGATGCTTTGAAATCTTTATTGTCAAATGGGTTGCATGGTTACATATTTTCTTTTTCTCATAGAATTGTTCTAGATTATAAATTTATTTATTAATGGAACGAAAGATTGATAGTGAAGGTTGATGTAACTTAGCTCATACTTTCTTCAAATGGATGTTTTCCATTTGATGTGTAAAGTTAGATTGAGCTTTTAATGTGGATGCTTTCAACGTTTACTTCAAATGATGTTGTTCAATTGATGGTATTATTTGTAGTAGAAAATCTTAAGCACAGATCCCAGAAGTTGCACCTGCTTTTGTGTAGTTGTCGTTTTACGTGACGAGACAAAGCATGGTTTTGTTTAAGTTCCATTCGATCTTTACAGTCTCCTAGTTCCGTAGGATTAGTATAGGATTTCTCACCCTCACTCCTTTTTTCATTTTTTTATCCAAAATCGAAAAAGTCCCAAAAATTACAACACTGCATTCAATCCCTTGCTTTCAAGTGACTTACTAAAGTAAATTCCCTTGGGTTAATAGCAAATCACAACGGCCACAGAGCTTGTCCATGCCCCAATTTTGAAACATTGGAATTACCGTGTGACCTTTCTTGCAATCTTAGCACAAGAGGTAATTTTTCAAGAGAGGATAGAGCGTTTATGGATACTTTATTCTAGAGTGTTGGGTGTGTCACAAAACACGCATCAACATAGAATTGGCGCTAGAAGGAGGGCGAGCATCAAGTTGTTTATTTTCACAAGTAAGGAAATCCAACTAGATGGAACTAGTATGAACTTTGAAATGCCAAATCAGAGATATGTTAGATCTCTTTTATATGAAAAAATCCAAAAAAAAGTGAAAAGTTAAAAAAAAATTCCAAAAAAAATATATATATCAAAAATGGAAAATCAAAAAAGAGATTTCTCATTGGATGGGCTTCCATTTCATATTTTTTGCTCTCAAGATAGTCTCATGGATATCACTCAGATCCAAGAAAATTTGAATGCACAATTGCACCCCAAGAATTTGTCTAAGTTTGCTTTGCCAAGAAGATGTCGAATTCATGAGACCTTAGAGCACGAAGAAATCAGTTGCTTGACATTCCTCTCAAGGATAGAGCTTGTTCTCCAAGGGAAAATTTTCTGGTGGGATATTCCCAAGCCAGGAATGTTGGATGTAGAACCTGATGATTATAGCATTCCAAAAGTTAGAAATGAGGCCTTCACGAGGTTCATACTTAGAATCCAATATCAAATAGAACTAGGTAATGTTCACTTGGAAGGTGTTTTGCTCCCTCGTTGGTGTCGGATTCACAATGCACCTCATCTAGAGTTCACTTGCACATCATGTGAACAGGCCATCAACCATGCCAAATGTCACCTCGGATTACCAGAGTTACCATATGGATGCTTTAAGGACAAGGCATGGATTGAATATGTCAAGCGAACATTTTTAGCACCAAATAAAGAATGCACCACAATGTCATCTAACAGTAGGAAGAATAAGTCACAACAGGATAATGTGATCGAGCTTAGGGATCAAGCAGATGAAGATTGTTCCTACATCACACTAGAACGAGAGACCATTGGAATAGAGATCAAAGAAGCAGTGGAATACATCCAAGCAAGAGGGACCACCCAAGGAGGACATCCAACCTGCTGAAGTGGCGCCTCGACCAATCAAGTTGTTCCAAGTCGGCATGTCCAGATTCAATGAACCTGACACTCCACCATGCAACAACTTTCTATTTTATTGTTAGTTCATATTTAGCAGGAAGGACAAGTGTCCCAAAATGTAATTTCCTCATTGGTCGAGAGGTAGTTAGTTATGATAAGCCCTAATTAGGGTTTTATTTTGTAATCTTGGCCGTTGATTCTAAATCAATCTTGGCCATTGAATTGTAATTGGGGAGCCTATAAATTGAGCTCATCCCTCATTTGTAAAGCATGGGAGCATGTTGCAAAACATGTTGAGATAAGTAAATTGTTGCATACGACTGCCAAAGTAATAAGTAATGCATTGTTCAAATTGATGGTGATTATTTCTCTTATTTTGGAGTTGGCATGGTTCTTATCCCTCATCATAGTTTAGATTTTATTTCATGTATGTTAGACGAATGCAAGATTTGATAAGTATTAATTTATGGTGTAACTCTGCTCATACTTTCTTTGAATGGATGATTTTCATTCAATGCGTAAAGTTAGACTGAGCTTTTGATGTGTATGCTTCAATGTTTACCTCGAATAATGTTGTTCTATTGATGGTATTGTTCGTAGTAAAGAAATCTTAAGCACAAAACCCAAAAGATTGCACCCACTTTGTGTAGTTGTCGTTGAGTGTGGCGAAGCAAAGCACGGTTATTGGTTTCACCGAGTTAATACTGTCTCTTGGATTCTTAGGAAGTAGATTAAAAATTATAACCCCTTATCTCCTTTTTTCAGTTTGTTTGATCCAGGACCCAAACAATAGAGCTTTATTGTCTAGACCTTCATTGTGAATTAAACAAGCCTAGCATAAGTCCCCTTGTGATTACAAGCAAATCACAACGACCACAGAGCTTATCCACACCCCAACTTACGAAACATTAGAATTACCGTGTGACTTTTCTTGCAATCTTAGCACAAGAGGTAGTTTTTCAAGAGAGGATAGAGCGTCTATGGATACTTTATTCTAGAGTGTTTGGTGTGTCACAAAACACGCATCAACAGGACTATTTTTCCATATTTCTGCAGATGGAACAGCAACTCATGCAGTAAATTGAGATTAAGAATGAGTAGACTGTAGGATACATTTTGATGAATTATTTAGTAGAATTTCAACACTAATTACATATCATTTTTACCATTTGTTATGGTTGCACTCTTCAGTCCATGGTAGCAAAATCTTTAACAAATCATGATTAACTGCCACTAGGCCCAGTTGGCAATCTGATCTCAATCAGATCACTGATTTTTTCCTTTGATCACTGGCACAATTTGCAAGGTCACTGTCTTTTTCCTCTGATTGCTAGCACAACTCTTGAGGTCAGTTTAAATGGAAATAAAATGCAGTTTTTTCATCTACTTTTTCTTTTCAATTTGCTTGTAAAGTACTTGTTTTAGAATTTTTCTGTCTAAACCTCATGTTTACATTGCAGATTTGGATTTTCCGAAGTAACCAAACATTGGATTGAGTAGGGTGCACTCAAGGGCGCTCATTCTTCAGAAAAATCCATTCAATTCTGATTTAGTTAGGGTCTAATTACTTCTTTATGGCCTCATTTGAATGCCCAATTCTATCAGATAGATTCAACTGCAGTCAAACTAGTGACACATTTTCAACCCTAGTCAAACTCATCACCACTACCTATTTCTTCTTTCAAGTCAAGTCACATCTCTATTTTTTCTACAACAATCATCTTCTAAAGTCATCTTACGTGTACATTCAAGGTTGTTTAGCATAGGGGTCAACTTCAATTAAAACATTCAAGTGACCAAATTAGCTAACTTTACTAATCCGATTTTGGATCAAAAAAGGTAAAGCCATAGCAACACAACAATTAAATCCAACTCTAAATGATTTTTCATGTTTTAATTGTATTGAGCTTTTCAACCTCTAGGTTCTTTATACCTTGACAAAGTTTTTGGAGCATGTAATGCCTTATAAATCGCCTTTGTCTCACAACTTTAGCCAACATAGCATTAATTCCCTATTAACAAAATTTTCAAAACATGTAACACTTATAAGTCATCCTATCTTACAATTCTAACTAATTTCCACAAGGACATCCTCCGCCCTCCTCCCCCCCTAATCCTTACATTTCCAAGACTTGAGGAAAAGTCCCTCCATTGTCCCACCACCTCCACCACTGACCTAGGGATGTTTCTGAGACATCCCCCTAGTTTGGGGACAACTTGGGAACTTTAGGATGTCCTTAAGACATCCAAAGAATTCCTAGGAGTCTCTCAACTACCCCCCAAGACTTCCAAGTATCCCTTGTGGCATGAAAATGTAAAAGTCTATTTTTTAATCAATCAAAAAATGTTTTCAATCTACATGCCACAAATCCTAATGCTAATGGTCTATCGGCAACACCCAAACCCTAAGCACTAAAAGAAAACTTATATATATGCATCTAAGCCTCATTCCAAATCACTCCCAAATTTCAACAACGAAATTGAAAATTGTAACAAAAGTTGCAAGAGTGAGAAAGATTGCAAGTGAGGGCATTAGGACTTGGGAACAGTGAGAGTAAGAGCAAGTGTGAAGACATCATAGAATCATCAATCCACAATTGAATCAATGCATTCTACAAGCCTCGAGGAAAGCTTTGGCCCTTCACGATGGTTTTCTTTCCACTATTCGATTTATTAATTAGTAATGTTAGTCAAACTAATTTAGTAATTGATTTAGGCCATTAGGGTTTACATTGTTACAAATTTTGTAATTTACAATTTTAATTTTAATTTTACAAATGAGCAGTTTTTTTATTTTTTAAATATTATAACAGTAATATTTAGATGTTCAAATTTATTTGTTAAATTATTTATAAATTTTTCTTTTGCAAATTTGCATAAACATTTGATTAGAAATTTAAAAATTAAAATTTACAAGTCAAATTAGGATTTATTCTTTTGTGTATCCTTTGCTTCTATGCTTCGCACTACCTAAAGTAAGAAAAACAAAAGTAGAGTCCTTGTTTGATGAAGGTTGAAGAACAAGGACTCATATTTTTATATATCCTTTGCTTTTGCACTTTGTGCGACTTTAAGAAAGAAAAAAAAAATTCCTTGTGTCTTGGAGCCTATGCACAATTTATAATTTAATATATACATTTTAATGATATTATGACATATATAGTGACCATAATTCATTTCTTGTAGTGTCACTATAAGTTCTACTTTACACAGCATGAGTGGTGAAGAGGATTAGGAAGAGCCTAGGGGGTTAGGGAGGGGCATTAGGCAACTAGTTCTATTGGCAACGCATATTTTAGTTGCCCTTCCAAATTACTAGGGGATTTTGCAAAGGGTCTATTTGATAAGAAGTTGAATTTAAAACAATTTGCCACTAAATTGCAAGCAAATCCTAGGTCAATGATGTAAATGCAATCAAATCTTCTATCAAACTAGGAGCCTAAGGATTCTAAGATAATTCTAAGTGTAAGAATTATATTCAAGATTCTAAGTCAGATTTAATTCTCTTATGTTGAATGTGCTAATTGCAGAACATTTATGAATTTCGATGTTTGCATATCAATGAAGGAACCACCTTATATATGATGGAGACACGCCTCTACAAGAGACGCGTCTCATGAGAGGACATGTCTCCACAAGTGGAGGCACGTCCGCTCATAGGATGTGTCCCTTGGGCGTGCGGCTCCTAAGCAAAACCGATTAACATTCAATTAACACATAACCTTATATGTGTGGCAATTAATATATATCATGAGTTCCGATTTTATTCAATGCAGAGTTTGAACATCATTTATTATTTTGAATCTTATACATGCTTATAAATTCGAATTACTTATTTTCTAGAAAGAAATATTTGATTAAAGAGTAATTTTGATCACATATAAATGATGATGATACAATCAGCAATCATCATTTATATTTGACCGAAGCTACCTTTCATCAACACTCCCTCTTAGCTAGGGAAGATATTTCAAATCAAATAAGTGGAGATATCACCTTCACAAGTGATATCGAAGATATGGTATGTTGTTTCAATATTGTCAAGTCACATGACATTCTTCATAACACATCTTCATTATGGTATGTGCACTAACATCAAGTCACATGATGTCTACCATAATAATTCATGGCATATCCACGGATATATAATTATCCACCATGATTATCTCTTAAGGATCACAATGATCTTCAAATGACATCAAGTCCCATGATATCCATCAAAGAGTCCAAGAGATACTATCATGACATGTCCACAGATATCAAGTCACATGATATCTATCATGATAGTTCAACTCATCATTGTAGAGTCGTAACTTTACAATGTCACATACAAGTGTTCATTATTAGAAAGATCGTCACCTTTCAATAATGTACACAGGGGGAGTAGGCCCATAAGGTCATGGAGTCACACACATGACAAAAGAGTTTACACATTAAACATCTTTAAATATATTAGTACAACTTATAAACAATTTGAATTTCAAACATAATATCAAATTACATTTCAACCATACCAAGTTTCTTCCTGAAGTGCTCTACCTTGATTCGGGAGAGAGGTTTGGTGAGAATGTTTGTTGTTTGATCATTTGTACTAACATACTCCAATTGGATCACTTTCCTTTCTCCCATGTCTCTTACATAATGATAGGGGATCTCAATGTGCTTAGATCTATCATGGAAGACAGGATTTGCAGAGAGTTTGATGCAACTCTGACTATCACAATGAATAATTGTAGGATTCAAGGGCTCACCAAAGAGTCCCACAAGCAATTTACGAAGCCAAACTGCTTCTCTTGCCCCCATAGAGGCTGCAATGTATTCAGCTTTTGTCGAGCTTTGTGCTACTGAAGATTGTTTTCTGCGAATCCAGGAGATCATAGCCGATCCTAAACTAAAGCAACATCCTGATGTGCTTTTCTGATCGGTTACACTTCTAGCCCAATCTGAATCAGAGTATCCATGTAGATCTAGTTGGTCATTTTTGTAAAGAAGACCATATCCAATAGTGCCTTGAAGATATCTCAAAATATGTTTCACAGCCATAAGGTGAATTTCCTTTGGCTCACACATGAATTGGCTGAGAGCATTCACTGCATAGAAAATATCAAGTCTGGTGTTGACCAGATACATCAAGGATCCAATCATTTGTCTATATAGGGTTGGATCTGCACACTTGGATTCTACTGCTGCTTCTTTCAGCTTGTGAAGGTTGGTTTCCATAGGTGTAGACATGGGTCTACAGTCCAACATTCCAAATCTCTTCAAAATATCAATAGTATACTTTCCTTGGTTTAGTATAATGCCCTCTGATTTCTGCCATACTTCCAAACCTAGGAAGTAGTGTAGAATGCCCAAGTCTTTCATGTCGAATTTGGAAGTTAGATCCTTCTTTCCTTGAGCAATGAGGTGATCTCCTGTTATCAGCAGGTCATCAACATATAAAATAATTATTAACATATCAACTCTAATTATCTTAAAGTAGAGATTAGGGTTTGCATCATTCTTGGAAAATCCTAGTCCCAAGAGGTAGCTGTCAATTCTTTCATACCAGGCCCTGGGAGCCTGTTTAAGTCCATAGAGAGCTTTCTTTAATCTGCACACATGTGAGTCAAGTTTATGTATCACAAAACCTTCAAGTTGTTCCAGATAGACTTCCTCTTCAATGGTTCTATTTAGGAAGGCAATCTTCACATCCATTTGATGGATCTTCCAGCCTTTAGCTGCAGCAGTGGCTAACACTGCTCTCAAAGATGTGTAACGGGCAACAGGTGCAAATGTCTCTTCATAATCAATGCCTTCCTTTTGTGAAAAACCTCCTGCCACAAAATGTGCCTTATGTTTTTCTATATTGCCGTCAGCAGCATGCTTGATTTTGAAGAGCCATTTAGAAGAGACAACAGATTTCTCTTTTGGTCTAGGCACTATATCCCATACATTATTCTTTAGAATGGACTGATATTCTTTCGTCATTGCGTCCTTCCATACTTGATGTTTGAAGGCTTTTGTAACACTAACAGGTTCTGAATTTATCATGTTGTTCATTAGAGCAACATAGCTAGAGAACCGTTTGGGTCTTTTACTTTCCCTAAACGTTCCTTTGGGTGTTGCATGATTCTCGGCTTCTTTGATCATCTTTCTAGCCCAAAGTGGCCTCTTTCTACCGTTGTCATTTGTATTCTCATCTGAAGTAGATTGAAGTTCATTTGGCATTTCCTCTGGATACTCCCTCTGAATCTCAGGAGCAAGTTCCATTTCAAGTACTCTAAGGGAATAGGTTGCTATCTCACTAGAACTTCTTGCCGTTTTGAATGCAATGTCTTATTCAAAGATGACATCTCTGCTCAATTCAATTTGTTTCTGCCCGGGTATGAATATCCTGTAGGCTTTGGAGGTTTCACTATATCCCACAAATACCCCTTTCTTTCCGGAAGGTTCTAGTTTGAATCTCTTTGGGCACATGAATATAGACAGGGCAACCAAAAATCCTAAAATGACTAATATCAGGTTTTATGCCGGTAAAAGCTTTTTCAGGAGTTTTGTTATCTAGATGAGAATGAGGACATCTATTTTGAATGTAGACAACAGTTCTAGAGGCTTCTGCCCAGAAAGAAGTTTCAATGTTTTGGTCAAGCAACATTGCTTTAGCAGCTTCTACAATGGTTCTATTTTTCCTTTCAGCAACCCCATTTTGTTGAGGGTTGTAGGCAACTGTGAACTCCCTCTTAATTCCAGCACTCATGCAGAATTCCTTAAAAAATTCAAAGGTGTATTCTTTCCCATTGTCTGTCCTCAAGATTTTTATTTTCTTCCCGGAGAATTTTTCAGTAAGGGCTTTGAACTCCTTGAACCTTTTAAGGATTTCTATTGACTCTTTACACTTAAAGAAATAAATCCAGGTTTTCCTAGAGAAGTCATCTATAAATATGACATTATATAGAAATCCTGCCTTGGAAGGTACAGACATGGGTCCACATAAATCAGAGTGAACCAGTTCTAATACATTTTGGGTTTTACTCAAGCTATTGTGAAAGGATCCCTTTGTATTCTTTCCTAGGGCACAACCTTTATTAGTTCCTTCATGAGATGGTTTTAACTTAGGTAAGTCTATTACAAGTTTTTCCATAGAAGGTAGGGCACGGAAATGAAGGTGTCCTAATCTTCTATGCCAAATCTCATTTGAATCAAAAGTGTCAAGGGTAAGGGCTTGCTTAACCTCGGTGCATAGTTTGTAAAGATACCCTTGTCTTATACCTATGGTTTGGGCTTTCTTGATAGTTGAGTTCTTAGGCCATGCTAGAACTTTCCCATCCATAAAGGTAACTCTATATCCATTGTCTTCAAGGGCAAAGATGGATATTAGATTCCTCTTTATTCCAAGTACAAATAAGACTTCAGTGAGTTGAAGAGAAAGACCAGATTTCAATTTGATGGAGCAAGTTCCAACCCCTTTTACAGGGTGTGCAGAATCATCCCCAATGGTTACTTCTTCATCAGTCTTTTTAGTCATAGTGTCTAGGTGTTTTCTAAACCCTGTGATATGTCTAGAGGAACCACTATCAATTACCCTGTTGTGGGTGTTGTTAGATACTTGACTAGATAAGGCTGAATAGAACACAAAGTTCTCAGATTCATGATCTGAATTTGACTTTCCTACTTTAGCAAAAGATGCTTGTTGTTTTGATCTGTCAAGGCACTTCATTGCATAGTGGCCATATTGATCACATCTAAAACATTGTACTTGAGAGATGTCTTTCTTCTTAGAAGATCCCTTTCCATTGGAATTTCTCTTTCTTTTGAAAGATCCTCTCTTGTAGGAGTTTTTCTTACTCCTTTTATTAGATGTTGTGTTGAGCACATGAACGTCTTCATCTATGTTCTTTTGTTTTTTTTTTTTTTGTTGAGAGTCTTGTTTCCTCTTGAAGGCAATCTATTCTTAGCCTATCAAACTTGGAAAGTTTAGATCTCGCACTTATTTCTTGAACAAATTGTTGATGTTATAGAAGCTTAGGGCTGCACTTCATTGCACACGCCCCAAGAAGGAAACATAAATTAAATGAGTAGCCATTCGGCTATTTAATTTATGTCTAATAATAAGTGATATATGCGAATCATGAGGGTTGGCCCTTTATGATTGATATTTATTATTTGACATAAATTAAATAGCCGAATGGCTACTCATTTAATTTATGTTTCCTTCTTGGGGCGTGTGCAATGAAGTGCAGCCCTAAGCTGCTATAACATCAACACTCCCTCTCGGCTAGGGATGATACTTCCACCTGCACACACACATCATATCAATATGAAAACAAAATAGAATATCACTTCATTGTGATATCAACCATCATGGCTACCTCCATAGATGGTATGAACAAATACTCATCACTTAATGTGATGTTGTCACCTCAATGTGACTTTCACCATGGCTCCTCCAAAGGGTGATACACAAGCACAAGTAAATCATCACGGATTCCCTCACGTGATGTTGTCATGGAGTCACACACATGACATCCACCATGGCCCTCCCAGAGGGTGGAAACAAGGGCTTTCACCTCAAATCTCAAAGAGAAATGCACTACCAAGGACTTGCACCTCAAATCTCTCTCAATAGAGAAATGTATTATCAAGGGCTTGCACCTCAAATCTCTCTCAAAAGAGAAATGCATTATCAAGGGCGTACACCTCAAATCTCTCTCAGTAGAGAAATGCATTACCAAGGACTTGCACCTCAAATCTCTCTCAATAGAGAAATGTATTATCAATTTAAGGATCACTGATACTGAGACTCTTTCTCAATCAAGGCTGCATTCTCCACCATACCAAGCTTTTCTCGAAAGTACACAAATTTGACTATGGAGAGAGGCTTGGTGAGAATGTCTGTCGTTTACTCATCAATGTTGATATACCTCAACTGTCATTGCACACGCCCTGAGAAGGAAACATGAATTAAATGAGTAGCCATTCGGCTATTTAATTTATGTCAAATAATAAATATCAATCATAAAGGGCCGACCCTCATGATTCACATATATCACTTATTGCTTGGGCCAGCTTCATTTGTATTTAACATTTATTATGTTTTTCTAAGAGGGCCGACCTAAGTGAAGAGGTGCCTAATTTTGTATAAGTACAAGGTCTTTCCTTGTCATTTGTAATGAAGTTCAATTCGCATTTTTCCTCAAGCAAGTTCGCACTTAGGCAGCAGATTATTATCTTGTAGCAGCAGACCTATTTCAAAGTGTTTCACATTCGCACTTAGGAGAAGTGCTATTGTATCAAATTCGCCTATGTGCTAGGCCTAAGTTGTAAGCAGATTTCTGCTCTTGTTTCATATAATATAAGAGGATTCTTTGTTGGGTTTTTCTCCCTCAAGAGGAGGGTTTTCCCAAGGTATCTTGCTGTGTTCATTGTCTCATGTGTTGCAATTTAATAAGTACTTACTGTTTATGATCTGATCTAAGAAACACTAACATGGTATCAAAGCGGGTGTGAAAAAGATCGTGATCAGATTTAGTTTGCAACACTCACTTTAGTCTTTTTCAGTCTATCTCTTATTTTTCAAATTTTAAGATGGTGAATGGTCTGAAAATCGAGGATAGACTCGAAGGAGTTTCAAACTACACATCATGGAGGTTCAGGATCATGCTCACATTAGAAGAGAATGATTTGGCTGAGTTTGTGAAAACAAAAGTTCCCGAACCTGAGGAGGAAGAAGAGAAGTTGCAGTGGAGGAAGAAAGATACTAGGGCAAAGAAAGTGTTGGTTGATTCCGTCAAGGATCATGTTGTACCGATTGTCTTCAAGTTGGATACAGCAAGAGAAATGTTTACAACCTTGGAAGAGATGTATGAAATCAACAACACCAGTCGAGCACTTGCACTAAAGCAACAACTGCATCATGTGAAAATGTCGAAAGGAGAATCTGTAATCACTTACTTCATGAGGATTTCAGAGATAAGAGATCAGCTCTCCACAATTGGTCACATGATTGATGACAAAGACTTGACTATGCTTGCTCTCAATGGCCTTCCGCTTTCATGGGAGTCATTCATTCAAGGAATCAGTGCAAGATCTAAACTTCCAAAGTTTGATCGATTGAGGATTGACTGCATCCAAGAGGAGTCGAGACTAACGGCTAGGGGCATTGATCAAAGTTCAAAGAATGAAGAAATTCATGTTCTTGCCTCTCATTCGTCGAAGAAAGGAACAGGTTTCAAGAAAGGGTTCTTCAAAAGGAATCGAGAAAATGGAAATGATGGTCCTCCTGCCTTCAAAAGGAAACGTGACATGTCCAAGATTCAATGCTTTCGTTGTGATAAGTATGGTCACTTTGCAAAGGAATGTCCTCTCAGACCTAAGCAGCAAGTTGCCACCGCAAATGTTGAAGAAGTTGCTCCGAAGAAAGACTCCAGTGATTATCTGTTCTATTCAGCCTTGTCAAGTAATGTATCTACTGACACCAACACTTGATAGTGGTGCCTCTAGGCACATCACCGATTTCAGGGGACACCTTTCAAACTTAGTGGAGAGTAACTCTAGTGAACAAGTCATTATTGGAGACGATACTAGATATTTTGTGAAAGGAGTTGGAAACTCCACTCTTCACCTGGATTCCGGGATCTCATTGGAGTTAGATGATGTTTTGTTCATTCCAGGGATAAAGAGGAATCTTGTCTCCATTTCAGCATTAGAAGACAAGGGTTATCAAGTTGCATTTTCTAAAGGCAAAGTTCTTATATGGGCAAAGAACTCCAACTTCAAAACTGCTCAAGTGATTGGAGTTAGACATGAATGTCTCTAATTGGCTCACTCGCCAAAAACTCACGAGTTTTTTTGCCAAACGAGTATTTGCAAGTTTTACTCGCCAAAAAGTACGGCCGTACTTTTCACAAAAACTCGCCTAAAAACTCGCCGTTTATTTGCAAAAACTCGGAGAGTTTTTTTAAAAAACTCGGCTGCTCAGCAAAAAAGACCCCCGTTGTCAGAATAAAGGCAATTTTCATTCATTTTTTGCCTCCACCAGTTGCTCTGTCTCTTCCTTAGCAAAAACACTCTCCCATGAAGGTTTATGTGGTTTTGGAGGTCTTAATTTGGGCTTGGTGGCGGGGGCTCCGCCCCTCGACCCCGCCCTGTATCGCGAGGGGCGCTGCCCCTCGACCCCGCTGGGGGCGTTGCCCCCAGACCCCCATGAGGGGTGCTACCCCTTGACCCCATTAGGGTCATTGCCCTCAAAATCAGATTGAATTCATTTCGTTTTCTAGGTACTCTCCAAGTCCAAGTTTCCAAGTTTTCCTACAAGTCTTCATCTATAATATCATCTAGTTCTACCTCTCCCCTAGTTTTCACTAGACATGGGAAGAGGAAGATATAAATTTGTAAAATATATTAATATAGTATTTACTTTCAGTTTTACAATAACAATTTGCTATTTTCATTTTGTTTCAGACTATTATCATATCAACGCATTGAGCATTCTACATGAGGATGCCATTTTGTATCCAATTTCTTTCAAATCAATCAAATACAACTTGTTTCTTATATGTACTCATTTATTGACTCATTGGATGCATCTTATCTGTGAATTTTGCAAAAAAAATGCGTTTTTAGTGAAGTTTAAGCAATTTTTTAAGTTGCCGAGTTTTTTGCCGAGTTTTTTCCGAGTTTTTGCCGAGTTTTTTCCGAGTTTTTGCCGAGTTTTTGCCGAGCCGAGTTTTTCGGGCTTGCCGAGTACTTGAAAATGCCGAGTTTTCCAACTATGGTCTCTACAGGCTATGCACTCGTCCCCTTCAAGCACTTGTGCATAACAGTTCTAGCATGTGCGATCTTTGGCATCGAAGATTGGCTCACATTCGTTTTTGGGCATTACCTATCATGGAGAAGATGGTCACCGGTCTTCCAAAATTCAACCAGGAACATGAAGGTGCATGCAAAGGATGCGCTCTAGGCAAGAATACAAAAGGTACGTTTCATTCTAGTGAAAGTAGATCTAAATGTATTCTTGATCTCATTCATTCTGATTTATGTGGTCCAATGTCTATTGCATCTTCTAGTGGTTTTTTGTATTACATTATTTTTATTGATGATTACTCTAGAAAGACTTGGATTTATTTCTTAAGATCTAAAGAATCTGAAGAAGTATTAGAAAGATTCAAAGAATTCAAGGCACAAGCTGAAAACCTGTCTGGAAAAAGGATCAAGGTCTTGAGATCCGATAATGGTGGAGAATACACCTCTGGCACATTTCGTGATTTTTGTATTGAAGCAGGGATTAAGAGGGAGTTCAGTGTTCCCTATAATCCACAACAAAATGGTATTGCTGAAAGGAAGAATAGGTCTATTGTGGAAGCAGTAAAAGCTATGATCCATGATCAAGATCTCCAAATCTCTCTTTGGGCTAAGACATCGAGGACAACAGTCTATGTTCAGAACAGGAGTCCCCACAGGATCTTGGAGAATAAAACTCCTGAAGAAGCATTCTCAGGGGTGAAACCAGAAGTTAGTCATTTGAGGATCTTTGGTTGTCCAATGTATATTCATATTCCAAAGGAAAAGAGAACAAAGTTAGAACCTTCTGGGAAGAAGGGAATTCTTGTAGGTTACAGTGAGACATCAAAAGCCTACAAAATTTACATTCTAGGTCAAAAGTCTATTGAGATTAATAGAGATGTCGCATTTGAGGAAGATGTTGCTTTCAGAAGATCCAAGGGCACTCCTATAGAGTCGATGAAGAAGAACCTCCTCAAGATATGGAAGTAGACCATATTCCAGAGAATCAGAAGGAGGCTCCAGAACTTAAAGAAGATGATGATCCAGTTGAACCCTTGGATCCTACTGATGGCCCTTTAGATATTGTGATTGGAAAGAAAAGACCTCTTTGGGCTCGTAGGACAATGCAAGAGGCAGAAAGTTTTGCAGCCCCAAGAGGAGCTTTTAGAGAAAGCAAGAGACCTCATAAGTTCTCCAACTATGTCGCCTTGATGAGTCAGAGCCTTCAAGTGTTGATGAAGCTTCTAGTCAACAAATATGGAAAGATGCCATGACTGAGGAGTATCAGTCCATACTTAAGAATGATGTTTAGGATATTGTTCCTAGACCCAAGGGCAAATTTGTGGTGTCTTCTAAGTGGCTCTTCAAGATCAAGCATGCAGCTGATGGAAGCATTGAGAAACACAAGGCAAGATTTGTGGCTAGAGGGTTCTCACAAAAAAAGGGAGTTGACTATGAAGAAACTTTTGCTACTGTGGCTCGATATACGTCTGTCAGAACCATCATTGCCATTGCTGCATCTAGAGGATGGAAGATTCACCAAATGGATGTAAAAACAGCTTTTCTGAATGGTGTAATAGAAGAAGAGGTTTACATTGAGCAACCTGAAGGATTTGAGGTGCATGAGAAGGAGTCTCATGTTTGCAAGCTGAAGAAGGCCTTATATGGTCTTAAGCAAGCTCCTCGTGCTTGGTACGAAAGGATTGATCAGTATCTATTGAGTCTGGGTTTATTGTCTCATGTGTTGCAATTTAATAAGTACTTACTGTTTATGATCTGATCTAAGAAACACTAACACAAATGACTCCCATGAGTTTGGTAGGCCTCCTAGTACAATTAGAGTTAACTCTTTGCTATCAATCTGATATCCAATTGTGGATAATTGATCCCTTAGTTCAATGATCCTCATGAAGTATGCATTAATAGTTTCTCCTTTGTTTATTTGGACATTGTTGATTTGCCTCTTTAATGCAAGAGTCCTACTGGTGTTGTTGATCTCATAAGTGCTCTCAAGAGATTTGAACATTTGATATGCAGTTTCATGTTTTGCTAGGATGGGCAGTATATGATCCCTAACTGCATCTACTAAGATTTTCATGGCCTTTTCATTGTTTTCAATCCATTGAGTTTTCTCAAGATCAGCCTCTGGTTCCCTTTTGTTTTCTCTCACAAGTGAGTCTAATTTATTCTCTTTAAGAATCATCATGATTCTAAATTTCCATGATGTGAAGTTGTTTGCTCCTCCAAGATGATCTTCAAATCTGATCACACTTGACATTATGAAGAATGTGATTTGAATTCGATTTTAAAAATACGAATTTTCTTAAGCAATCTGATATCTGGATTTGATTTGGATTCACTCAACTTGGCTCTAATACCATGTAAATGCAATCAAATCTTCTATCAAACTAGGAGCCTAAGGATTCTAAGATAATTCTAAGTGTAAGAATTCTATTCAAGATTCTAAGTCAGATTTAATTCTCTTATGTTGAATGTGTTGATTGCAGAACATTTATGAATTTCGATGTTTGCATATCAATGAAGGAACCACCTTATATATGATGGAGACATGCCTCTACAAGAGATGCGTCTCATGAGAGGACGTGTCTCCACAAGTGGAGGCACGTCCGCTCATGGGACGTGTCCCTTGGGCGCACGGCTCCTAAACAAAACCGATTAACATTCGGTTAACACATCATAACCTTATATGCGTGGCAATCAATATATATCATGAGTTCCAATTTTATTCAATGCAGAGTTAGAACATCATTTATTATTTTGAATCTTATACATGCTTATAAATTCGAATTACTTATTTTCCAGAAAGAAATATTTGATTAAAGAATAATTTCCATCACATATAAATGATGATGATGCAATCAGCAATCATCATTCATATCTGACCGAAGCTACCTTTCATCAACAAATGAGGGGCACTAGACTATGGAGATGTCATTTTTGTCAACTTGAATTTCAAGGCACTATCACAAGACTTAATGCACACCTTTATGACACAAGAAAAGGTTTAGGAGTATGTTTGAGATTTTTACTTGAAAAAATTGAAATAAATAAATTGCAGAGTTAGAAGTGACCAAAGTCTTGTACCTATCGCTTTGCCATTGAGGGTCCTACGAGTACTAAGAATACCCCGAATCTAAGGGTTTCAACTTGTTCTACTTATACTTTTGCATCTAGTTCAAAGGCAGCCACAACATAGCCTAAGGGGAAAGGTAGAATGACCACTTGTGATGTTGCAAACACAATGGCAAAGTTATTCAATGTGCAAAACAGAGATGAGGCAAGTGATGCAGTTGGCAAGTTCTTCTTTGCTAATGGAGTTCCATTCCACATAGAATGACCACTTGTGATGTTGCAAACACAATGGCAAAGTTATTCAATGTGCAAAACAGAGATGAGGCAAGTGATGCAATTGGCAAGTTCTTCTTTGCTAATGGAGTTCTTCTTAGGCAACTAGTTCTATTGGCAACGCACATTTTAGTTGCCCTTCCAAATTATTAGGGGATTTTGCGAAGGGTCTATTTGATAAGAAGTTGATTTTAAAACAATTTGCCACTAAATTGCAAGCAAATCCTAGGTCAATGAGGGGCACTAGACTATGGAGATGTCATTTTTGTCAACTTGAATTTCAAGGCACTATCACAAGACTTAATGCACACCTTTCTGACACAAGCAAAGTTGTAGGAGCATGTTTGAGATTCTTACTTGAAAAAAATTGAAATAAATAAATTGCAGAGTTAGAAGTGACCAAAGTCTTGTACCTATCGCTTTGCCATTGAGGGTCCTACGAGTACTAAGAATACCCTGAATCTAAGGGTTTCAACTTGTTCTACTTATACTTTTGCATCTAGTTCAAAGGCAGCCACAACATAGCCTAAGGGGAAAGGTAGGACGCCCACTTGTGATGTTGCAAACACAATGGCAAAGTTATTCAATGTGCAAAACAGAGATGAGGCAAGTGATGCAATTGGCAAGTTCTTCTTTGCTAATGGAGTTCCATTCCACGTGGCTCACTCTCTTTATTATAAGCAGGTTGTGGAAAAAATAATTAGAGCAGGACCATCATATGTGCCACCACGGAAAATAAAATTGCGGACAACAATCTTGGATAAGAACTATTAAAAGATTAATATTCTAATGAAGAAAATGAAGCTACTTGAGTCACTAGTGGATGGATATCAAGCATCGTTCACTCATCAACATTATGGTCACATGTACAAAGGGCCCTTACTTCCTTTGCGCTATCGCTTGTTCAAGGCACCACAAGGAAGCTAATTTTCAATTCAAATCCTTATAGATTCTATTGAGGTTGAGAATGTGGTGCAAGTAGTGATAGATGCAACATATGTATGTAATGTTGCAAGGAAATTGATTGAGGTAGCCTACAGGTATATTTGGTGGACTTTGTGTGTACATGCCATAAAAAATGCACTCAAGGACATGGGAAAATCATTTGAATCAAAGAGGTGGTTGATGATGCTAGAGATGTGTAAATGTTTATCTACAACTACCATACTTCACATGCACTCTTCAAGACCTTCTCTAAGGAGGAGTTTTTAAAACCGATAGAGAATAGATATGCATCATACCTCATTCTCTTGGAAAGGATACTTGAGTTGCAAGAAGCATTACAACTAATGGCCATGACAGTAGACTTGAATTGATGGCTTGATTCTAAGTCAAAATAGGGAAGGAGGGTGAAGGAGGTGGTGAAGAGTGATACTTTTTGGGAAAATGCAAGATACATTGTTGCTATCATTCCTCCAATTTTTGGAGTTATTAGATGTAAGGACACAAATGCCCCTAGCCTTGGAGAGATGTATAAGTGCATTGGCAATGTGCTTGGCTAAATGAAGGCTCTTGTACAATATAAAGACCCCACATTAGAGTTCTACAATCAACATATTCAGCCAATCATTCATCACTAATGGGAGAATCTCAACACTCTCTTGCACATTGTTGCCTATGCATTGAACCCAAAGTGGTATGTGCAAAGTCCTAGCAGAATTACTCCTATATAGGATGCTAAGGTGAAGGGACGATTCATGAAGGTCATTTAAAAGATGTATGATTTTACAAAGGCCAGCATCATTCATACTGAGTGGACAAAATTTTCCACTCTAAGGAGATATTCGAAAGAGGCCAAGATGGATAGGGAAACTATGGCACAAGAGGATCTAATTCTATGGTGGAGTATACATGGGCCTGAATCTTTGACAACCACACTAGCCATTTGTTTGTTGTCCAAGGTTTTTAGTTCTTCTGCTGCTAAGAGGAACTAGACTACTTCTAATTTCATCCACTTTGTTAAGAAAATCCAAAATACCTCTAAGAGGGTGGGGAAGCTTGTAGTTGTACATAGTGTCTTGCATCTCATTGACCACAACACACTTATGTACAAGGAGATTCCAACAACTTAATGAGATGTAGAGCCAGAGGAGCCAACACATATTGATGAAGATGCAACAAAACAAAATTTGTTGGAATAGGTTTGAAGGAGCTTGACCTTGAGGAATCTAGCAGTTTAAGTGATGAGTTTGGTGTAGACTTTGGTGATGAATGATGATTTGAGGAATTGGACCGTTGGTCAATTGTATTTTTGAGTGTAATCATCATTTTGAATATAATATAAATATATAGATATTTGGCATTTTCATTGTTTATTCAATGCATTATCAAATATGTTCGAGTATTTCAAAGTTTCATATGTTATTCCTTGTATAATTTTTATTACTATTATTTTATATAAATATATATGTATACATATACATGTATATATATATACACATACATACATGTATATATATACATACATACATACATATATATATATATATGTTGTCATTCCCCTACCATCACCAAATCTAGGCCCTTGGTTCCCCCATCCCGAGACTTATCCTCACCATCCCCTCATCCCAAGACTCTGTCAAACATAGCTAATGTGAGATTAACCCAAATACAACCCAACCATATTTACAAGTGTTAATTATCAAAGGCTTTGAAAAACATTTTAATTAGATTTTTACTTTTGTGGAATTTGACTCTATGTATTTTTCAAATACTTGCAAATATTCTATTACCCTATCTCCCTTGACTCATAGTTTTAGAAAATAACCATCAATTTATAATCATGCAATAACAAACAATATTAATTTTGAGATCAAACAAACTAAACATAGAGCCACCCAAAAACACATCATGCAATCAATCGAAAAGTTGGATAGCAAAAATCAAGCAAGAAAAAATATTATTAGAGCTAAAAAAGTTCGTACATACAATAGTATTCCCATGGCAAACAAAAAATTGCCTAACCCAACTAGGTTGTTGTTCCCATCATGGCAAGAATTTCAATTAAGCATGGGATCTCCAAGACAACTATGAACGCCAACCATGCTAAGAAACCTTGTGTTACTCTCTCGAAATAATGAAAGTATAAACTAGCATCCAAGACAGAAATAAAAGTATCAGCCAAACTAAGAACATCATGGCAACGGGTATGGCTATGAACTTAAGCATTGGACTGATTTTGGTGATCACTTTTTTGTGGAGGTAGATTAAATGAAAGAGATCTTAGAATGAGAAAGTTTTAAGTGAAGAAATATGATACTATTTATATTGAAGAAATATGTTTAAGAATTCAAATAATTTAGTCAGTTGGGAGATTAAATTGTTTATAACATCATGAAATTACAAATGCCATTACAATCATTCAAACTCCCTCAACTATCATTGTAGGAATGCCTCTAAATGCAAAAATTTATCTATTCCATTTGTCTTTATTGTATGAAACCATAAATCCCATTGTTTCTTTCATTCATCATTGTTTGCAACTTAATAATGTTAGATCTTAATATGCTTTATCGCTAATTCGCACCATTGCATTAGATTTGTGGAGATTGGATAACCAACAATTCCACGTGTTCTTGCCAATGCATAGAAATTTCAACCTTTTTCATTCCAAAAAGGAGTTAGTATGAAGATTATTGTTCCAAATTATAAGAATGTTCCCCATTGAATAACCTCCATGAGCATCTCTCTTATTTTTCTTTGCAATCTAAGGATATGTTCACTTCTACTTTGCTCACTCCCTACTAATCTTGATCTGCTATCCATATTTCTAAAAATAATTATGGCTATGCTCACTTCTACTTTGCTCACTCCCTACTATCAATAAGTTATAATATCTTGATCTACTATCCATATTTCTAAAGATATTAATAATTATGGCCTTCTTTCAATAGCATGCATGAAACCTCAGCAAGTACAACTACACAAGAATAAGACCGATGAGGTTACATGTGCACTGAAATTTTTTGTTGCACCTAAAAATCCAAAGGATGAAGAAATGCTTCTCCAAATATTGTGAAAATATCAACATTTGGATATTCACATAAAAATATAATAGACACAAAGAGAGAGGTAAACTGTTGTCAATAACAAAATAATTGGCTTCCCACACAAGATATTTACAAACAATATTGAGTAAATGAAATGATCCTACCCATCCATGACTTCTTTAATTATCAATTCATTTGAGGTTCTCCACTGTAACAATAATGTGCATAATCCTAGGAGTACTAGGATAATATTTCATAATTTGTATTTCTTGGCTAAACTAGAAGTTGAACAATCATCTAGAAGATAAATTGAACAGTCATATACATATTGTTAAGTATGTATGTTTTGATTGAATAGAATAAGATTTCACTGAATATTTTTCAATTGTCTAATTCTCATGCATTTCATTAGTCAATATTATCTGCATTCCATTTTCAAGCTTGGCATTGGCATCAAAGCTTAGGCTTTTTCCATTTGTTTTTCATCTACCATTGTTCCTCTTCAGTTGTGAGTTTCATTTCCAACCTCACACAATAGCTTTCAAGCTTCCTCTTTTCATATGTTTCCTGTACAAGAATTCAATGAGAGTAGCGTGCCATAACCTATCAGAGCAGCTTGCCCTAACCTATAAAATTTGTGGTCATTTACATTAAATCACATCTAGAAGGCTTGTTGAAGGAGTTTCTGTTTATAGAAGGAACTACACTAAGGGAATTTTTGCTGTTACAAAGCATCTTTGAAAGCATTTTTTGCTGATATAAGGCATTTTTTCTGTTTCAAGGTATTATTGAAGGCATTTTTTGCTCATATAAGGTGTTTTTTCTATTATTAGGACTATTGGAATCAAGAACTACCATGGCCTGTTGGAAGCAAGAGAGGACTATGTAATGTCCCCTCCAAAGTGAGACATCTGTATTCAGTAGATTAGCCTATCATTGCAACCCTCATAGGCTAATGAAGGTGTTGAGAGGGTCTTCTAAGGATTGTATCACCTCCAGCATTCAGTGATGTTTAGCTCTGGCTTTCGTTTGAGGCTTCCGGAACTCAGTTTGATCAACTTACTATTTATAGTAAGTCAGACATGGACAGAGTGGAACCCTTACTATTTTTACTAAGGCATGTGATCGGATGAAGAATCACCAAATGAGTCCCCAATTCAGATGGTGTATTAAGAGTTGATGAATTTAAGGAGTTATTAATGTTATTTGGCTTAAATAACATTAATTAATTAAAAGGGGGTATTTTAATGTTATAACTTGAAGTTATAATTTGAGGGTCAAAACGTCACTAAAAGAGGGCCAAATTAATGAATTAATTATTGGACGCCAACTCCTAAGTTTTGAGTGAAATATTAAAAGTATGAAAATAAATAACATTTTTAATGTTATTAATTGCCTTTTTGGAGAAGTTTGAACTTCTCATGAGAGGATATATATTTCACTTTGAGGTTATTTGATATTCATTGGATTATAATTGTTGTTGATGAAGTTTTGTCTAAGAATGGAAGCCAAGGGTTTTCAATCCTCGTGCCATTGGAAAACGTTTCTTCTTCAGTGTTTGCAGCCATCTGAAGCAATGAAATACCTGTTGAATTTGGTATTCTGGAGGGCATCATTCAGATGTTCTATTGTGCCGATTGTAAAGACACAAGGGTTTGATTTGATTGTTCAGAGATTGCAAGAATCAGAGTAGGTGATTGCAGAGTCATTAACAGCCATAATAAGTCAGATTTAAAAGGTACGAATTGAGGATTTCAGCAGTCATCTTGCAGCAGGGTCGGCCTTTCTAGAAGAGGGGCGATTTTAGTTATAAAGGGCTCATAAAAATCAGAAAAAATACACAAAGGGGCACCCAAGCTCAAGGAACCCAGCCACACTTTCAGTTATCAAAAAGGCAGCAAATTGAAGGAGATTCGAACCTGCTTATGAAGTTGCTTTTTTGGCTGAAAGTAATGAACAGCAGCTGCATGTCATCAGATCTTTTCGGGTATGGCTGTAATAGTTTGTTCTTTGAATATTGAGCAATAAAACATAGATTGGAGGAGTTATTATCATAGTTGTTTGTATTTTCCTTTATGTTTGCATTTTTTTTCTTTGTAACCATTTCAAAAAACCCAGAAAATGCAGAAAAACCCTCATAAAATATCCAACACACAAAACAAAAAAAACAGCATTAGAAACAAGGGCACGAAGTGTTCCTACAGACTGCCACAACTTGCTGAAAGCAACATAAGTCTGCTATGTTGATTTTTTTTATCAATACTGTAATGTCCCTTTCTAGAACATTCCTGATTCTTGCCCTGAAACAATACTTCCTACTTAATATGAAAATTGCATTATATTTATAAATATAACTTTATCTAAAATGATGAAATTTTATTATAATATTTAGATTTATAACTCATGCAATAATTCAGAAAATAGAACTTATCTTGATTTTCTGTAATAATTCTCCTTTAAACTGTGATGATAATGGCTTTGTCAAATATGATGAATTTATTTTAATATTCAGATTAATAATTCATAACATACGTCTGAAAATAAATCATATCTTGAAATTCTTTGGAAGTGCTTTCAAATCTGCTGAATTAGAGGTTTTTGTCCTTAACTCAGCAGTGGCAATATCAAGGGTTTTTGTCCTTAACTTGCCAAGAGTATTCAAGGGTTTTCATCCTTAAAACCCTTAGTCCACCTTGGAGGGTTTTTGTCCTCCTTAATCAAGATTTGTGTTTTCATCCAAACATGATAAGAGAAATAAGGGTTTTTGTCCTTAATCTCTCATGAACTTTGAAGGGTTTTCGTCCTCCCTATTTGCAAGACACTTCCTCAAATTCAAGACTGATTGCTTGACGTATTAATAGACTTATTGTTGTTTGCTTGATTGATCTTTTTGATATTTTGATTGCTTGATTTCTTGATGGATAGATGAGTGATGATTGCTGATTGAATGTCAATGAACTAATTTTCCCTTTATATCCATTTCTTGAAGGAGTCACCACCCTTCATTGTTGACTTTTGAGAATGATAATTTATTTCCAAATTGGTTGATTGATTCATTCCCAATTGATGATTTCTCCACAAGGAAATAATCTCCCTTTTAAATCTTATTATTGAGGGACACAACCTTTCATATTTGGAGGAGTCACAACCTTTCACATTAGGAATCACAATCTTTGACATTAGAAAGAGTCACATAATATTTATTCTTAATTGGTTTTTTCATCCCTGCTTCTCATGGAATGATCCCTCCTTTATACTTTATTGGTGAAACAGTCACCACCTTTCACCATTGCTACCCTTAGAAAATATAATTTAATTTTAATTAAACTCTTTCGCTGGCACTCCCTTATGAATATAATGGCACCTCCTTGCATTGGTTTTTACGATATAGCCTAGTCAATGATTTATTATGCAGAAATATGGGCATTTTGGCGGGGCATGACAAATACTCTGCGTTATTTTTATAAATTGTCCTTTTTTCTTTTGTTTTGAGGATAATACATCTCAGATTAGTGTCATTTGGTTTGGATAATTTATTTTGTAAGGCCTTTCATTTCCAAGAGATCTAAAGTTTAGAATTTACCCCCTTTCATTTTGTTCAAATCTAAAATTTTGAGTTAGTTATCTAAAAACAGGAAAATCAGTACTTCTATCTATATTTACCATCATATCCAAGGCATTAGGTCAAATTTGTTTTGAAACATACCTTTTTGGAAACTAGAATCATCCATGATTCCAATAAGTACAAATTCTTAGGGGTCAAATTTATCCACATGATAAATTTTAATCCCCAAAAAATAAGAACAGAATTGGAGAGAGGTATCTTTCTAAAACTAGCCAAAATTTTCAAAACGACATAACTTTTGTATATGGTACCAACAATTGGCTTATGGCCACTTGTTTTTTATGTAACAAATATTCTAAGATCATCTACACATGTGATTTTGTCTAAAAGTCAAAATAAAGTTTTCAAACTTAAAACAATTGTAGTGTTCAGTATACAAGGTAACTTTGGTTCATGTTTACGAGTCAAGCCATCATGATTGAACTACTACACCCAACACCTAATAAAGCTCCAACAAAAACATTTGTGTCTCCATCCCTATAAATCACAAAGGAGAAATAAGGACATTGTCATTTTCATTTCCATTTCTCTCTATTACCCATTTGTTTCTATCATAAGATGTAAATTCTAACTGAAATAAATCTTGGTTGCTTTCTAAGTAGTTGCCATTGATGGGGCAAACCCTTTTCACATGTTGCCTATGTGCCACATACCTCTCTACTCTCACATTCTTTAATGCAACTCTCATGTACCAATGAGTATACTGAAAGGATGAGCTTTTTCCATGTACTAATGGGTATATTGGAAGGGCGAGCATCGAGAGGTTTGGTATTAATCTAGTGGTATATAAACAGAAAACCTATTGGAGTGATAAGAAACCAAGCCATCTCCACTTGACAATAAAAGCCATAAGGTGTTATGAATTGTATTGTCTGCAAGCATTATTGGTGGAACCTGTCTCAAAAGTGTGCAATCTTTGTAATCATGTCCACATTGTACACCAATGGCATGTTTTCTTTGTAAATTAATGTTTGCAACAAAGAAGCAAACATAATATTAGAATGCTGGTGTCAATACAAGCCTCTATTCATGCAGTTCTACAACCAATACAAGATGTCGGTAGAAGATCAGTAGATTGTAAGATCAACTACAAGAACAGACACCCAATAACTCAGCTGAGAAGAAATATATTGTCAATAGTGGTGTTCCTTCTTCAAGAAGTTTAATCAAAAGGCTGGAAAAGACAAAATTTCCTTAAAGAAAAGTATTAAGCTCGCTCTTGTGTTACATAATAGTGTTGGATAGAAGAAAAATGTTCCTTCTTCACGAAGTATAAATGCTGGAAAAGAAAAAAAAAGTCCTCGAAGAAAAATGTTGAGCCTCTTTGTGTCATAGAACAATGTTGTTGGCTCTAAATCCAAAAATGTGTTGTCAAAACCCATCTTCCCTCATCTTCCTAATGAGAGCTTGGTTCAAATTCTCTACCATTTTGGCTTAAACAATCTCTAGTTGAGTCCCATCTTGATAAAATCATCCTAAAGCTTCTCAAAAGTGGGTTGCTTCTCATGCGCATAGACAACTTGAATAAATGGATCCCAGAATGAGGAGAACCCATTTAGAGTTATGGGCACCAACTTATCATCCACCTTCACCCCTATTGCAACAAGTTGATATGGAAGTTTAGTGATCTTCATATAGTAAGTGACCACTATGTCTATATCACTCATGCCTGCAGCAACTAAGCTTGTTCTTTAGTAGCATCTTGCAAGAATATTCGCACCCATATATAGAGTGGTCAAAGCATCATATATTTCCTTTGTTGTTTTTCTCTCTATAGTTGGAAAAATGCACTCAGTAAATACTATTGTAATCAGCAAAAGTAAACAATTGTTAGATATTGTAATCAGGAAGTAGTTCCCGACAGTTGGAGCATAGTTGCCGACAGTTGGCAATTCTCAGCAACCATCAGCTATTCTATATATACCATGTTTTGCATACTCCATCAAGAACCACATGCATATGTATCACATGATTATTGCATATATGATAAATGAATGAATACACGACATATCTTTTGAGCATTGTTATGAGTAATTGACATATTCTGTTAAATTTTGTTATGTATTTCTGTTTACTCTCTGTTAATTGTTCAATTAGCATTATCGAGTAAACATTTGGCACCATTGTCGATATGAACCCTCACGAACAAGAATCATGGCGATGTAATGGGACAACCAACTGAAGAACCTATGCAAGCAAATGATGAAAGGCAAGACAAGTTGACACAAGACTTGGTAAACCTATGGGACATCTTGTTAAAAGAACACGTACAAAGAGAAGCTCTCAAGAGAGAGGTCCCTCAGGCTGCCATCTGAAAAAACCTAACCGTCAACCCAGAGGTTGATCGTCTTCTCGACATGCTGCCAAGACTTATTGCACATCATTTCATCATCTTGCAAGATCTTTGGGCTGAGAGAGACCAAGAACAACAAAGGCAACAAATACTACAGCAGTACGAAGAATGGAACAAAATGGAAGAGGAAGAATGTAATATTGACTGTCGACATACGCCGAAGAATTAAAGCCCTTAACCTTGAAAAAAACAGGAAATTAGTACAAAGCAATCACAAATCAATAGACCAAAAAATCAAAAGATCCTTAAAGATAAAGAACAAAGAGAACGACGACAATGATGACTACGAGGTGAAGTTGAAGCAGGTGAAGAATTTCTCAAAGAAAGTCTAAGTCCACCCGAGAGCAAAAATAAAAACGCAAGAAGAAGCCATAGTCGAGAGAGAAAGAGAACTTTCATGACAAGAGAATATACGAAGGCAGAGTGGATAGAAATAGCCTAACACTTACCACTTTGCCACGAAACATACACTGACCTCATTGACCAAGCCAAAGAACCGTCTATACCATCAACATTGGACGAAGGGGAAAGTAAAGAAGAAAACCCCACAAGAGAATTGTGCTAACCATCACCATTGGACAAAGAAGGGTCATCGTCAAGTGACGAAGAAGGTTCACCAACGGACGAAAGGGAAGGAAAGGGAGATACCACCAACCCAACCATCGAAGAACAATTTGTACCAATGAAACCGGCCAAAGGGTAAGGCCAGAGAGAACCTACCAACAATCTGACAGAGACCATATTCCAGATTGAAGACAACAAAAGAAACAATAATTGGAAGATCGGAGCCAATAATTTTAGGGCAAAGGGAGCATCAAAAGCACCTAGAAGGCAACCCGAGGGTGATGAACACTAAAGAGGGACAAGTGAAGGATTGCGGAATGCCTGAGAGTGCAAGGAAAGTACTAAAACATACGAATCAAAACTCTCCAAGCAGGTTATCGTCACAACGGGTGCAATAGGGAGGTAAGATGGTGACTCCCCCAGCAAGTCCGAATGTTGAGTGGCAGAAACTTCCAAAGTTCACTAGAAATGGGTCGGAGGACCCTATAAGGCACTGTAAAACATGAGACAATCTGGGTAGCAAATGGTCAAGAGGACAAAGCATATTGGCTAAGAGCATTTCCAACAACTCTCAAAGGGATAGCCATAGACTAGTACACCAAATTGGAAGCAACTCATAAGAATACATGGGATGCATTGAAAAAAGCATTCCAAGAGGAATTAAAACTCCTAAAAGATGACAATGATATTGTAGCGGAGATATACAACACCAAACAAGGAAAGCACAAGAATATACTAAGAACCGAGAATGAAGAAAGTGAACTTAGGAGAAAATAGTCCACGAATGATCCTAGTCGGAGACAATTGGAATTCCATGTTGGAGGCGGCAACATTTAAGATCTTCACAAAAGACAAGGATGCCTTCCCATGGACGTACAAAGACTTGAAAGGGATACCTCCAAAACTATGTGTACATAGAATCACTCTAGTACCGGGATCACAACCCGTAAGAAAGAGGGCCCTACCAAATGAACAAGAATTATGTTGCAAAAGTACAAGAGGAAATAGAAAAGATGTTGGAAGCCAAAATAATCTTCAAGGTCGAAGTCAATGATTGGGTCTCTCCAATAGTCATATCGCTAAAGAAAGAATCCAAACAAATTTGAATATGTGTGGATTTCAGAAGTTTGAATCCACCATAAAAGACCTGTTTTTTATTCCATTCACCGACTCGATATTAGAAGAGGTGGCTGGTCATGAAATTTATTCATTCATGAACAGATTCTTCGAATATAACCAAATAAGCATAGCCAAGGAGGACAAACTGAAAACTATGTTCGTGGTCGAAAGAGTGTATGCATACAACTAGATGTTGTTCAATCTGTGCAATGCTTTGGAAACTTTTCAAAAGATCATTCTACAAATATTCAACAAAATGTTAGTTGGAAACTTTAAGGAATTCTTGGATGACTAGTCAATCTATAGCAACCAAGACACACATATGAAAGTTATTCGAGAATGTACGGAGAGGTGTAGAGCAACACAATTGGCATTAAATCCGAAGAAGTCTCATTTCATGGTACCTCAAGGCAAATTGCTCAGACACATAGTTTGTAAAGATGGACTGAAGACCGACCCAAACAAAATACGAGTGATCATACAAATGGAAACACCTTAAAACATCACTAGGGTAAAATCATTCTTGGGACATGTCAGCTATCATAAAAGATTTATTAAAAAAAATTCCTAGATATCCTACCAGCTCGACGTACTCACAAGGAAGGGTCAATCGTTCAATGGACAAAAGATCAGGAGAAGACCTTCAATGAGCTGAAGGTACAATTAATAAGTTCACCAATCCTTGCATACCCAGACTAGAGTAGGAGTTCCACGTACACGTCAATGCATCAAACTATGCAATCGAAGCAACATTAGCACAAATGGGACCATAAGGGTTGGATCATCCAATCTTCTTCGTCAACCATTTATTGTCAAAAGCAAAGAACTATAGTACAACAAGAGGGAAGCACTGAGAATGGTCTATGTTGTACAAAAGTTCAAACATTATTTGTTGGCAACACCATTCACATTCTACATTGATCATCAAAACCTTATGTACCTAGTGAACAAGCCAATAATCAAAGGTCGAGTGAGTAGATGGCTCCTACTATTGCAAGAATTCACATTCACTATTATTGTCTAGCCGAGGAATTCACATTCACTATTACTTGTTGGCAACACCATTCACATTCTACGTTGATCATCAAAACCTTATGTACCTGGTGAACAAGCCAATAATCCAAGGTCGAGTGAGCAGATGGCTCCTACTATTGCAAGAATTCACATTTACTATTATTGTCTAGCTGAGGAAAAGAAATGTCATTGTTGACCAACTATCCAAAATCAAGTCAAGTAAACCACCCGAGCGAAAAAATGAAGACTTCCTAGATGCCCACTTATTTTAGATTGCAGCATGACCTCCATGGTACAAGAGCGTCAGAGAATACCTTTCCACTTCTACATTCCCAAAAGAAATATCGTTGGGAGAGAGAAGGAAAGTAGTTTTGAAGAGTACAACTTTCCAACTCATCAACGGAATGTTATATAAAATGCGGTTAGACCATGTTCTACGATGATGTATCATGGAGGAGGAAATCCCAGGAGTACTTAAAGAAGCACACAAAGGGCTTGTGGGAAGGCATATGGGACTGGATGCTACAACTTGAAAAATCCCGTTGACGTGTCTATGGTGGCCGACATTGCAAACTAATGCCCAAGAATGGGTGGTTGGATGTTACACTTGCTAGAGAGTTGACAAACCACTAAAGAGAGATTGCATGTTGTTGTTCCCATCTCAACCCCAAGAACTCTTCAAGAGGTGGGGACTTGATTTCATCGGTTTGCTTAAAGTCAGCCAACTACACCAATGCAAATACATTGTCATTGCCACGAAGCACCTAACAAAATGGGCAGAGGCTCAAGCACTCCTAGACAACACGGCAACCAGTATGGCAAGATTCATCTACGAGCAAATTGTTACCAAGTATGATATTCCAATATAGATCATCAATGATAGGGGAGGACACTTCATGAACCACATCATTCATTTGATGATGACGAAGTTCCATATTTTTCATAACCTATCAAGCCCATACTACCCAAGAGCGAAGGACAAGCAGAATCTATAAAGTACTCATTTTTGTAATCCGTAAGTCATGTGGCATCAAAGAAGTTGATTGGGAAGAGAAACTGGTAGCCATATTATGGGCATATCAAATGACGTACAAGGTGACTACAGGACACACACCATTCCACTTGATGTATAGTCAGGAAGTCGTAGTCTCTGTCAAGTACATGGTACCAAGCCTAAGAATTGTCGTCAAGAATCAATTAGGCAACATTGAGAGTCTAAATGAACAACTATTCCAATTGAACAAACTTGACGAACGAAGAGTGCTCACCCAATGGACAACGAAAGTGATGCAAAAAAGATGTGTTGCAAGTATGAGCAGATGGTGTTGTCATTGATGTCAACAAGCTTGTGTTGTCATTGGTGTCAACTATATGAGAAGAAGATTGTTGCAAGAGTATGTGTTGTTGCATTGATGATGCTTTGGTTAGTTGAATTATGTTGTAATTAGTAAGTTATTGGTGTCAACCTCTAATGTTGCTTTGATAAGCTTTTGTCTATGGTTGAGGAAGTGATGGAGATGATAAGGATGTGTTCCTAGTGCTTGGTTTCCAAGTTCTTTTGAGAAAAATTGATAAATAGAGGAAACGGTGTATTGCAATGTGTTTTGGGTTGACAAGTAGGGTTTTGGTGTTGCTTCACATTTCTTCTAGGTTGAAGATTTGCCTATGCATTTTAGATGTCTACCAAAGGTGTTCAAAGGTGTTGTATCCAAAATTAGGTGTGCTAGATCACTGTACAGAAGAAGTTGTGTTCACCAGTGTGTGAATAGTGTATTGCAGAGGTGTCTAGGATAAATGTTTTTGCTCCGCGTTTCTCTGCAATTTGGTTCCAGGTCTTGTGGATTTGAAGGCATGTTGATTGTGTTGGTATCTTTCTTCAGTCAAAGTTGTTTGAGGTTTCGTGATTTGGAAGTCAATTTCTTAAGTTGCAGTGTTTGGCATAATAGTCTGAGTGTATTGGGTGTGTACATTCTTCAAGTGAAAGTTGTTGCGAAGGAATTTGTTGGATTTCAGGGTACTTATGGAATATTCTAGATTGTGTTCAAGTGACATTTGTTGCCCGCGAGTTGTTGAATCAAAAGAAGCGTGCACTTAAAAGTTTAATGGTGTTTACACGGGTAACAGTCAACCTTGGTGTTTATACTAATTGAGATGGATGTTTATTGTTTGTAGAAGCATGTTGTGGCGTGGTGTTATAGTTTTGGGTCCCAGATAAGGAGTGGTGTGGTCCACTTTCACTTCTATACACCACGGAAGTGTTTGGTGCCAACCTAATTTGAATTTGCACGGTTGAGGTGCATAGCCAACCTTGGAGAATGTTTTCAAGGTTGAAGATGATATAAATATGAGTTGAGTTGTTGAGGGATGATAAGATAGATATGTGTGATGCGAATGATGCAAATTGCAAAGTTGTGAGGTGTGAATTTTTGCAGTGCAGTGCAAGCTTTCATGTGTTAGATTACTGGATGCAGTGAGCAAAAGGTGTCTACAATTCTTCAATCATGCTGCAAAGGTGTTGATGATATTGTGGTGGATTTCTTTGTTGCATTGAGATGGATTTCTCTATGTAACATTCTTCTCTATCTTCTTTTCTACTCTGGCAGTGAACCTTTGGTAGTGAACCTTTCTTTCTTTGGGTAGTGAGCCCTCCAACAGTGAGCCCTCTTATATTCAGTGTTGATATTACTTTATATTGTGAGTTTTTTCCCATCTTGGGTTTTCCATGTAAATCTGGTGTTCTTTTGTGCATGGTGTTGATTTGTTTCATTTTTTGTTATTTGCCTTTCATGCTAAATCGTCATAATAGATTAAGGCTTAATTGTATTAATGTGGATCTGAATTTGTATGAGGGTTTTGAAGTTTATAAGGTACAACCGATTCAACCCCCCTCTCTTAATTGTCTTGTGCATTTAACAAGATGGAAGTACTAGCATGACAAACATCTTCAACGAGTGAACTTCCAACCTAGACAATTAATCTTGAAGTATAATGGCCATAATGAATTAAAACCAAGAAAGTTCAAAGTGAGATGGTTCGATCCCTTTAAAATCCGAGAAGTCGCTATTAATGGGGCTATCATGTTAGAGAATTTGTATGGCATTGATTTTGAAAGACAGTATTAACGGACCAAAACTAAAACCTTACAAGGAGAGAACTATTACAATCAACATGGTAGATTGGATGGCAAACGAGAGTGATGCGGGAAAGGACAAGAAACCTATCATGCAAGAACTAGAAGGATGGGAAGGCATAGTGGTAAAACCTATTCTGCAAGAACCTAAAGGTGTGGCAATCCCAAGAATTCACCAACACTTAATGAATGCATTTTTTGAACAACTTGTTGAATGGATCAAGTTACATGGCAGATGGCACCTGAAAGCACGTTATTTAAGATAGAGGAAAGGATATATTAGCTACAAACTGGATGAAAATTAGAAGAAGAGGAAGATAACCAAAGAATGCACACAGAAGAACATTCAAAAGACTCAAAGGAAGGACGTAGCCTACGGCCAATGCTCATGGTTGAACACTACTTTGTAGCGGAATGGGATGGATACAATGAAGATGTCATCCAGTGGGCAATAGATCAAAAATGAAGCCACCTATGTTACCAACTTCTAACAGGTTATGGCACACAGTACACAATCCAGTAGCGCCGCTGATAATTGAGAGAGATGAAGTAAAATAGTACCAACAAATAGAAGGCATGTAAATCAACGGCAACCAAAAATTATAAAGGTATGGAAAATCCACTTTTGTTACAAAAAACCTTTGATCTTGAATACGTTGGAACATGCTATGAATATGACTATTACAAAAGGTCATGGTTATTTCGAAAGCGACATCCAGCCTCAAAAATAATATATGTTGAAACATGCTATGAGAATGTGAATTATAAAAAACCAAGATTAATTGGTATACGAGATCAAGCCTTGGAAATAAAATTACAAACAAAAGTTGAGCATAAAGAGTAGAAAAGTAAAAGAGGAAATGGCGAAGAAAATAAAAATAAAAAGCAAATAATTATCAGTGCTGAAATTGGAAAAAATTAAAAAATCAAGGTGGAAATTATGGAAGAGGAAAAATATTAAATTATTGAAGTCAAAAAAGATTAAGAAATTAAAAGGTGAAAAGATTAAAATTTCCCAATTGGCAAATATGAAAATATTGAAAAGAAAAATTGAAGTATCAAATTTGAAAAAAAAAAAATATTGCCAATTAAAAAATATAAAGTACAGGCATATAAGAAAAAAAGAGTATGGATTTCAGTCATCATTCATAAAGTACGGCCTAGAAGAGCTCAAACTATACAACAGCGAACAAGTTACAAGATCACGTACAATGGCAAGAAGTATATGAAGCGTCTTGAGGCAATGTACGGCCCATACAATGGAAAGAAGAAATTTACCTTGCACGACAAATAGGACAAATTGTACGGTGGAGATACAATGTACGGCCACAAGAGAGACGAAGCATACGACCTCGGCATCTTTACACCATACAAAGAAGTCAAAAAAAAATTGTATAGCCTCGCCATCTTTACACCGTACGACGAAATCAAAAAAGTCCCACCGTACGAGCACCAAGGTTACCCACTATACAACTAAACGTTTCCAAGAGTGTGACCACATCGTACGGTTTGAAAAGATAAAGAACAACATGGCAAGCAAGTTACAACCAAGTACGGTCAACAAAACTCCACAAGGTATAGCTAGCAATCTTATATCGTTTTGTAATATTTTTCATCCTTCACCAACATAGAGTGAATTTCACAAACCAACAAAGAAATTTTTTCAAATGGCACCATTATTGGATTGTACAACCAGGCAATTGTCATACATAGTAAAAGTATGGGGTATTTAAATTAAGTAGTGCAATTCAAAGATTTTGAATCCAAGAAAAAATGGATGCCAACAACAGCAACAAGGGCAAAAAAGCAATCTACAGGCCAAAGATTCCATCAATGTCAAGGAAAATGGGCAAAGGAAAAAATGATAATGTAACTGTCGACTCCATGACACGGGAAAGTCTTACAGGGAGTGAATGAAAAGCATGGTGGCAAGACGTTACCGAAGACCATGCACTAAAACTCGCATTCCAGCATGCTCAAGTAAACAAGGTTGTGCAGTTTCCTTTTTTAATTCACATGATTTTGAACCATATTTAAAATCAATGGTGCTAAACTATAATCAGTGTGCCCATAAATCTGTTATTGAATACATGGGTTGCTCAATAACTATATCATTCCAATTGAATGATTTCAAAAGGGTTTTAGGATACCATCATCAAGAACTATGATTGCTAAATCTACAAGGAAAAATAGCACCAAAACAAAAAGAGGATTTTATTAAAAGAATATGCAAGTCGAATCTGACCCAAAAAGAAAAGGATACTATTTTGAAATGTAGGCAATAGAGGATTGTGTAAGCAAATGTTGGCAAACGTTGAGTGGAAGTGCCTCATGGACCTAATTAAATGCAAATTGACAAGATCTAGTCGAGGATCTAACATAGCCATCCGGATGGTGGACTACATGATCGGCCTCAACTTAGGCAAAATCTACAATTGGGCACAATACTTGTCAGACACAATAGAATTCCTAGCATGTAAACACAAGGCATTTACATGACCTAGCACACGATTGCTTTATTTTTAGATGCCACGTATACCCAAGTTCCTATTGCCAAATTGAGCAAATTCCAATCGATTGTCAATTATGACACTTCATAGCCCATAGTATTCTGATGGACTACATTGGACACATAGGCAACTTCAAGGGAAGAAACAAAATCGGGAAAGAGAAAAAGGAAACCAAAAGCAATATCAAGTGAAGGCGAGGATAGCAACAAAGAATATGAACAGATTGTGATTACCTCTTCTATTGCTAGCACCACACACAAGCACTCAATCAACAGAACTAGTGTTTGCAGATGTCGAGACTCAACCCATAGTTCCAATAGTTCCAATTGGAGCAGTCGAGGAGACTCAGCCCATAGTCCCCATTCAAAACATTCCTACCACTAAGGTTGAAACCATAGTCTCACAAAGCACAATGGCAGTAAAAAAAGTCCCATTAGCACTGAATTGCCTCTGGAGGAGTCACCAATACATGCACCATAGATTGACAATTGGGTAGAACTCCTTGGCACTCCCATTCATGTTCAAGAGTTTCCCCCTTCGAATTCACATGAGGATATTGAGATGGCTATCGAGCAACCTAGTGTGGTTCTATCCACAGGGGAGAGTACAAAAGCATGCCCTACACAACCAGTTATCCCTACACCAGAGCCAACACAAGTACAAGAAGGAGAACCAGCCTTGGTAATATAGCCACCAGTAGCCACTCTACTGGTAGTCACTCCGACACTACCCACGGCTACAACCCTTCCTCCTATAGAGGAGGAATCCAATGATTCAAAAGGGATAGTCATTGAGATCTCCAAACCTGATGAAACTGATCCATTGGGTTCTATCCAAAGATATATTCAAAATTTGGAGCCTATAACTGTAGTCATCCAAGAGGTTGTCGATATTTCTCGACAGTTGGACCATGCTCACTCTCGTTTGGCATGGCACGAGGCTCAATGTATTTTAGCATTCATGCAAACTAGCTATGAGAATGAGTTTACTAGCCTCTTCATTTACAAAGGATGGTCAATGATTGAGACCAACGAAATGATGGCGGCATGGTACCTCACCAAGCCTAATCCAAGGGAGAGATGGGAAGTTAATGTCTTTAGCATGGAGATAGCATTCAAGGAATTGTTTTATAAGATGAAACATCAAGAGGTATCTAATCTCCGACTTACCAGCAAAATTGACGAGGCCATTTCTATCTCACAGAAGGTACGTGTTGAGACGGATGCCCTTGCCCAATACTTTCAGGACCAACTAGCACAACAAACACCTCATTGAGACCGAACAAGCAAAAGTGGCTGCCAAGGAGATGGAATTGATAGAAAGGAACAACCAAATTGAGGCCAACGACAAGGAAATTGAAAGGGTCAAAAATCAATTGAAAGAGGTTGCGCACATAGTGAAGGCGGCTAGGGAGAGAGAATTGATAGCAGCACATCATCTCAAGCTGCGAACAGAAGAAGTCTATCGACTTCGCCAACTCAATGCTCAGACATCTACTCCGACATTCTCCGTCCACCTGGCTCCAAGGACATCTTCTCATCCATCCTCACTAGCTAATATGTTGTATTATTGTATTCCAAATTTTGTTTGCCAGTCATCTGGAAGACGACTTTCTTTTTGGGAAGCTGATGTAGTCAACCAAATGCACTAAGTAAATAATATTGTAGTCAACAAAAGTAAATAATTGTTAGATGTTGTAATCAGGAAGTAGTTCCTAGTAGTTAGAGTATAAATGCCGATAGTTGGCAATTCTTAGCAACAGTCAGCTATTCTATATATACTATGTTTTGCATACTTCATCAAGAACCGCATGCATATGTATCTTGTGATTATTGCATATATGATGAATGATTGAATACACAACATATCTTCTAAGCATTGTTATGAGTAATTGACATATTATGTTAAATTTTGTTATGTATTTCCATTTACTCTCTATTAATTATTCAATTAGCATTATCAAGCAAACACTCTCTATAATGTGAAGGATCAAATGGTCCTTCCTCAAATCTAGGATGATTCACTACACCTTGTTGAATTTTTTGATATGTTCAATCCACTAAACAAGAATTGTAGAAAGTGCAACCTTACTTTCCAAAAAATACAAAGATCAACTTCCTCCAATAGCATTTGCAATCTGCACTTCCAAAGTGTAAATTGGAAGCACCCTCAAGGTAGTCACACTCTCTAAAACCAAGACTATTCATGGCTACAATGTCTGAAATATGTTGAAACCAGGCAGATCAGCTAGGAATAATTATGACCGATAGCCTATGACAAGTGTAGATCAACAATCCAATCAATAAAGCACTTAGAAAATCACACCCTACAACCTCTCACAGGTCCAGATCACTTCAATCATCGAAGCATTTTGGGAAACACACACTACAACCTCTCACATGTCCAAATCACTTCACCACTGAATCAAGGGAACTGAAATCCTCCATCAATTCCCTCTAATAGGGAGCAACACACTCCATACATAGACCTAAAAGGTTTTAGTCAATAAGCTTTCATAACATTTTAAAATTTTCATACAATGGTAAGCAGATTCTGCACTCAAAAAATTAACCTAACTAAACTAAAACTTCAATCAAAACAGCAAACTTGAGTACGACAAGTAAACACTCAAAAATCTATCTTCTATTAGACTATAATAAATTATACTAGTCTCAAAATTGCTCTCTTATATCTTTTCTGATATATGCTCAATTATTCGCCTTAGGTCTCCCTTACAGATTAAGAAAACCTTCTAGGCTTTACAAACACCCATCTTAGTGGAGCACCAAGTTTAGGAAAAGAAGCTTTGTCATAAAAAGCTAAAGCAAAAAAGTGAATAAGCAGAAGACAGAAAGTGCCTTGTTCTAAAAAATAAAAACGACAAATAATTTTTTAATTCCCTCCATATATAAGAAAAGAATTTTAATGTAAAATAGAAGACTTGAGCTCAGCTAAAGATTCAAAAAAATAAAGCTGCTGATTTCTGCAACCTACTGAAGGATAACAGCAGCCAAGTAACACATTCAGAATACTAACACTCTTTCCTAAAAGAGAAAAATATTGATTTTGCTTTTATTCTGCCTTTTGCAAAGTTGCATGGACATGGATAGGATACGACCATTTCTGAAGACCCATAATATGGATACAACATTTATTAAAAAACACACATATTTAACACAATTTTCTAAGTTATTAGAGGATATTTTCGTTACTTTAAAAGCAATATAGACACATAATTGCTACATAAATAATTATAAGTTGATTTAACAGTTTACAATATAAAAAAAACTATACAAACCAAGACCTATATTTAAATTAAAAATAATGTCATTTAAATCTAAATTAAAATAAAACAAAGTAAAATTTAAATATAAATTAAAAAAAATCTAAATATATTACTAATTTTAAATTTTAATATAAAGAACTAAATAAACAATAATAATCTAAACTTAAAAATTAAAATCCACTTTCACATTTAAGTATTTAATAAAAATTAAAAACTATAATAAAATAAGTAAATTTAAATTTAAATATTAATAATTTAGTAAAGAATAAACAGTTAAATATATATTAATAAAATTTACTTACATTTAAAGAATAAATTTTTATTTTTTTAAATCTCTAACATTTAAACAACTTAATATAAATATAAAATCATAAACAATTTTTTTAATCTGTAAAAATTAAAATGCCAAAAAAAAACAATACAGTTGCATTGGAAGAAGACCCATAAAAATGGGTTGCTGAAATAGTAAAACGATTCATTTGCCTTCCTCATTTGGTGTAGGTTTTGTTTATACAAAACAAATTGCATGATTGAAGTTTTTTAAAATTTAGGGAGATTCATGTCAATTTTTTTTAAAAACAAATCACACAATATCTGGCAAAGCTGGAAAATCAGGGTTTTTTGGCATGCGTGAGTATGGTATCCAATGCATATCTATGCCGTATCCTACCCATAGCTACACATGCCTAGGGAGGGGCATGGGCGTATCCGGCTACTCTAGCCTTTCATTATTTAGCTTCTACTTGTAAACAAAGTTGAAAGCATGCTCTATGGAAGTGATGGTGTGGATCTCTATGTCATGAGAAAGATGAGAAAACAACCCAAATATGAATTTGATGTATAGGAACTCATCAATGTTCTGTACCTCTTGCTTGATAGAGATGCAATTGATTTGCTCCTTGTATTGTTGGGCTGATAAGCCATATATCTGGCTAAAAAAGCACATGTCGAGTTGTTTAGAAATCAATCCAAGTATCATTTTTTTTTTGCTCTAATGACGGCAAACAGGTGAGGGCTTGATTGTTAATATGAACATTTGAGATTATGATTTGTTGTAGTTATGCAACAGGTGACTACATCTTGAAATAAACTTCCACTTCCAAGTTTCCAACAACAGCATGTTAGTTTTTACTTGTTTTGTAAATTTTATTTTTTATTCGATGGATAGGTTGACAAGCCCCCAAAGCTCTACCCATATTTCCACATTCATAAGCATGTTCCAGTAATTGATTAAACATCATGCACAACCATACAACATCTCCACAATAGTTTTGTTTGGCAACTTGGTTCCATCTACAAACACAAGTTTTCCTTTCCTTCCTATAGGTGTCAAGAAAAATAATGACCGCCATCTCTATAGGATCCTCACCATCATAATTGTGAGGCACCATGCACTCTTGAGATGGTTAGCCACACGACCCATGATGAAAAAATTATTTTGGATACCATGGTCGCATTCCGAGGGCACTATAATTAATGCAATGTCAAGCTTGTTCTTATCCCTCCAGCACAATCCACTCTTCTTCCTCAAGCCAATTTGAATTTCAGAAACTGATGATGATGTACATATTAGTCACCCACTTCCCCAAATAATAGTGGGTCTTGATCTTGCCTCAAAATTTCAATATAGACTCTTCACAGCTTACATTAACATCTTCTCCTACACTGCAATATGTTTGAGAGGACAACCATGGAATTATTTCTCTGAAAATGATCTGATTGGTTGATTTAATCATTTTTGGCCCAATATTTTTTATCTGCGCCAATAGCTATCAAATTCCTGGTAGCCTCATACAGAAAGTTATCTTGAAATATACCTTTGTGCGCAGGGAACTTTTAGTGCTGTTTTGTAGTTGCCGAGATGAGCCAGGGTAAAATTTTCTGCAAAGAAATGTTTGAGGAGCTGTGATGGCAGTAGGAGTCGGTAGTCATCGCGAGCTTCCAACTAGGCAAGGCTTATTGTAATGTTGAGGTTTTTAACTTCAAAAATGGTGTCATCTAGCTAAACCAGCGCAGCATTATTACTTAAAGATTGATTTATTTCACCTTGGGGATTTGGTCATTATCTTGTAAGGCATGTCAGTAATGATTTTCAGTGCATTTGAAAGACTTGAGCCCTAATTTTATTACTTTTACAGACACTCCTTTTCAATAAAAAACAAAATTAAAGCTAAGGAAATGCGACTCAAATTTGGAAACTTCTAGCATGAGCACTGAGATTGAAGGAAATTCCTCAAGATTTGGGCAGCACATGTACTTCAAAAAAGCCAATGAAAAACATGTAAGGAATTATTTGTAAGGTTGCTGTCCTCTGCTTTTGCGAAGACTAGGTTCTTAGTAATCAGGCAGAAGAGACCAACCTTCCTGCTTCTGATTAAAATAGTATTTCTTTTACTAGCCAAGAAAAGGATTTTTGGCTGTGCAATCTTTTTTTCAAATTTGTAAACAACTCTTTCTTATTCGGAATTCCACCAAGGACAGATATACGACCTTGATTTCACTTTCTTGTAAACCCTCTTTATTGTTTGGAATTCAATCGAGGGAAAATATGATATCTTGATTTTACAGTTACCTGCTGGCAAAGTAACACTTGCTAGTAAAAGCCATCACTAACCATCATAAACTTGTTGGGCTTATAACGAAATTATTCAGCAAATAATTAAAAACTTAAGATTAACCCGAAAAAGTAAGCCCTCTAGGCCAAAGGCAAAGGCCATAAAAACTGAGGATTCTCAACTGCACATAACACACAAAATCTAATTTATCGTGCAACCCCTAGAACCTAACAAATTCCGAGAACAAAACGCTCTGAAAACTGCATGAAGTATTAAAATCCAAAAATTGCACAAATGTAGAAGGGTTACGATGAAAATCAGGTTAAGCGTTAAAAATCGGCTTAAAATAAAACCCAAAAAATAAGAAAACGGGCTGCCACAATTATTCAAAGCATATTGAAATGCTTGATTTTAGTCAAGGAAAACTTATTCGAGGAAAACGAAAAAAATCCTTGCGTACCTTTTTCAGAATGAATTAATCATGACCAGGCCTGGAATTTGGTTCATTTGTGAAAATGGAGGACTTCAAAGTTAACTGTCAATAGGTAGTTTATTCGTTATTTGGGGTTTTAGAATGGAGGAACAAATAAAGTCTCGACTTTCTTTCAAATTGAGGTAAGATGATGTTAAATGTTTGTGTGGAAAACTCGTATCAACAAGAGACGCAGTTGTGTCAGGGCCTGCCAATCGGTAATTAGTGTATGGTTGTTGGAGAGAGTTAATTTGCAGAAATAGAGATATATATAAGCATTTTCTTGATGCATTTATTTTCGTAATACATATTACGAATGTCTAATATCCATGAAATCTGAATCTAGAATTATAATAAACTTGGAAGGAGATGTTGTGAAACAGGACGCAATAATAATATTTAGTTGAAAGGATGCACATGCAATATAGATCAGTTAATTTGGATGAAATCTAAGTTATTGATAATTTTGAAGACCATTCAAATATAGTAATAAATAGATAAGAATAATCTATATCATTCATAAAAGTTGAATCTATAGATTAAATAAAGTTTGGAATGAAATGTTTTTTAAGTATTGCAAAATAGAGATATTTAGTACAAATATATATTTGTAGAGTTTGCATTTAGTGAAAGGGATCATATAAGTTCAAAAAAAGCTATGCCTGATTGCAGACATGCAATTTTCTTAAGGTTTTTAAAAAAGCTAAAACTAAATCTAGAACAAAACTTATAAGTAGTAGCAAACTGTTGTTTTTTAAAATGCTTTAAAACTGAAAAAAACTGTATGAAATCCGTTTATCATTCACAGCTTCAAAATGGCTCCACATATGCATCTAAGCAGTGAACGCATAGATTGTGCTCGATCTCTACTTTTGAAGCCCATTTGTTTCCTGCAAAGATTTGTTTAAGAAGTTAGAAAAGGGTTTCTATTTTATATAAGAATATTGAATAAAGAGAAATGTGCATATAGTTAAAGAGTAAAGGAAACTATTTGACTTACCTTGCATGATTTGTTGATTAATCTTGATGTTGCATGGCATTGATGATCACGTTGTTATGGTTCAATGTGAAGCGCCCTTTTGCTGAGAAATCCCGTAACATGAAGATAATGCCTGATTTATCTTCAATGTAATCATTGTACGTAGTGTTGTGCAAATGAGGCAATAACATTTGGACAATGGATTTATCAGCATAGCAATGTATTGTTTGTTTGTTTTCTGGTATGAGAATAGTCTTTAAATAAGGGGCAAATATATACTCCACATCATCATTACACCTTGCACAAAAGGCAACTTGGTCTTCTAGTGTTCCATAATTTTCAAATTTGTAGTTGCACTTGGCACAAAATGCATGGTAGGGATTGGACAAGGGGTTGGCAACTTTTAAAATTCCATGAATCTGAAACATATATGAAAATAGTATTGTTATGTAGGGGAGATAATTTAGTAAAGATTTATGGGAGATAAGAATGCTGGAATGATTACCTGAAATGTTGACTGCAGGAATTTTTGTAGCCTTTCCTTTGTTCTTTTGTTGTTTAGTTTGCAAATATATGTAGCTTTGACAGTTTTGAATGTGTTGGATGGCTCTTTCTGCCTTACAATATTTTTGAATAACATTGGTGGAAACTTGTTTTGTTGCACCTGATTTTCTAGTTCTAAGAACTGTTGTGTGAAACTCTCATGTAGTTGTAGCTGTTTGTTAATAGTCAGTGAATTAGATATAGTAAATGCATTGTAATGATAAAAAGTAGAATGGAATGGATGTAACTTTTTTTAGGAGAAGGCTTAGAAACATTTTCGTACCTGTGCTCTGTCCATGTCTGAATCACCGTCTTTGAGGTCTAACATAAATTGTGATGCTGTTCTTTTTGTGGAGATAACAATTGCAGCAATCGTTCCAATGGGATAGTTATTTGTAGTTGTAAGTAATTGTTCAATTGTCATTTCTGGTATGAACTTGTATTCTTCACATAGCCGAGGTATGACCTCAATTGTGCTTTTTTCTTGCAAGATGATAATGCAGTCACAGTCTCCGCGATCATAATCTGTTTTATGTGCAATTTGAAAGTTTGATACACGTATTGTTGAGCCTGGAATGATTTTATCTTCATGTTGTTGGACAAGATGGCTAGTAACATTTAAAGTAATGGTCATTTCAGCTTTAGCATCTATCAAATCTGCACGGAGCACTTCACGTGTTTGGTTGGCTTTGTCAAGGTTGGATTTGTACACAACAATTATGTCACCTTCAAAAGTGTTTCTAGCTTTTCGGGCATTTAGATCCTCAATGGATATGGTATTGGGACTTGCAATTTTTGATCTGCAGAGAATATAGTAGAAAATCTTGAGTTATGGAAAAATGAATTTCGATAGTGGAAAGTGAATTATTGTATATTGAATACCTTTTGGGTGTTTCTGGCTGTTTTGTTGCTTCTTTTTTGCCTATTCTCTTGCTGCTTTCCATTCTTTTCCTGCAATACAATATTATTTTGTTGAATTTTATACAAAGAAATTGTATTAATTTGTGACATGATATCAATTAATCAAATTTGTTAGAGAAATTGTAGAACTCATTGTTTTTGGGTGGAAGTAAAATAATGTTATTTTATTTTTGTAGAAATGGATTAGTAGATTAGGTAAGAATGTTGAAAGAAGGATACAATTTTAGATAGGTAGCATTTTATATCGTTAGTGAGTTTTAGAACTCAACTATTTTTGTTGATTAAGATTGAAATTTATTATTGTTGCAAGGTGATCGGTCCAGTATGCTTCTAATTTGTAGGTGGAAAGTGCATGTGTACTTGAATTACACCAGACATGGTCAATTAGTGGTTTGTTTATAGTGTTTGGTCGGTTGCATATGAACTGAATGTCTTTCTTTTGCATATGATTGGATAGTATTTTTTTTTTGTTCGTTTCTATACTCATGTCAATATTGAAATCTCCTATGAGGAAAAAATTGTTTTTGTGTCTATATGTGTAAGTATTTTATCAATAGTTGTTAGTACTTCTAAAATTGGAGTGTTGGGTCTTGCATAGATGTTACACACATTCAGCTCAATATTAGTATGAGTTATTGTTATTGTAAAGGCTTCAATGTTTTTTGTTGTATGTTGTATTGTTTTAGATATAATTAAGTTTTTTTTAGTTAAAGTTAGTATGCCATGTATGTTGTATAGACCAAATGAATTGAAATCTTGAAATATAGTTTTTGTTTTAGATGGATTCATGTGTGTTTCTTGTAGACATAATATATCACATGCCATTATGTCATGGTCATTGAGAATGTCATCTATATGTGCATGTAAGCTACGAGTGTTTAATGTGCACATATGAATTTGTGGGATGTTATTAGGAAGTTTGATTTCATTTTCAAATGTCCATTGTGCATCAGATTGAAGACGTTGCATTTCGAGTAGAATTTTTTTCTTCACTTTGAAATTTTTAACATTTAGAGGTTTTAGCAAGAACAATGATTGAATTGATTTTGTTCATGAAAGCGTCGTGTAGGTTATGCCATGCTATCTAATCCCAGTTGGATCAAATGCTAGACCGTCCATTGTAAGTCCTTGGGATCGATGTATAGTTCTTGCACAAGCTATTTGTATTGGAAATTGTTTCCTAATTGTAATTCTTTTTTTGGCAAGTGTTGTGTGGATGGGCCTAGAAATGCGAAGTATAGGTACCCATTCTTTACTAATGTCTTCAGTATAATAGTGTCCTAGTTTGTTCATTTGTTGTTGGCCAATTTTTGAATCATTAAATTTTATCCAAACTATATCTAAATCATTGTGTTTGCTATATGCTTTGAATATTCCATCTGATCCATTTACTAGACCATCTTGTGTATTGTAGTTTCCAGCATATATTTCTACAAGTATATTTGGTTTCACACATATTTGAGTTGGTAGAGTAGCTATGTGAGTGAATGATCTTATTGCATTGTAGTTATCATCATGTTCATCGTTTGCATCTAATACAATGACATCTCCAGGAATAGCTAATAGCATTTTGTTATTGTGTTTGTCGACATCCTTTCTTCTGTAGAAGAGAAAAGGGAATGTTGGGTCCATTGGTGGTGGACGTAAGCAATGGTGATTAAGATAATCTAAATCATCAGTGGTATGTGTACCGATGTGAATTCTATTGAGAATTGCAATGAATATTTCATCCCTTTGTCGCATTGTAGAGATCAAAGAATAACACTTTATATTGTTATTCCAGAAATTGTAAGGCATCAACTCAGACAATGTTGGTTTATTTTCAAATACAATAGAGTCAAGTATGGGTTGCGCTTGGTAGAGATCTCCACAAAAGATTGTATCGAGATTTGCAAAGTATGCAGTTGGCATTTGCATGATATCGCGTAATCGCTTGTCAATATAGCGTAGAAATGTTGAACCTACTAATGAGATTTCATCAATGAGGAGGACACGTAGTTGTTGATAGTGCTTTGACATTGTATCCAATGTTTCGGTGTTTAATGGAATGAACTCTGATTTGTTGAAAGGTATGTGGAATGTTGAGTGTAGTGTTACTCCACCTATGTTGTATGCTGCTTTTCCTGTGTAAGCAATTATTAGTCCCTTAGGCTTGTCTGGATCATTGTCAATACATTGACTGTAGATACGAAGCAGGGCTTGGTATATGGCTTTTGCAGTGAAAGTCTTTCCTGTTCCAGCTCCACCTGTCAAGAATAAGTGAAGTGGACTTCTAATATCTTTCAATTTTTTTAATACAATGTCCTTTACAATTGCTTGTTGCTCTTTGTTTAACATTTGTATTAATTTGTAGTACTCATTGTTTTCCATAATTTGTGGATGTTGAATAATTCCAATTGTATTGAAATTTATAGCATTTAAGTTGTTGCGGTTTGCAATTTGGAAATCTACTTGTATGTCATATTGTTCTTGATGTTCATTTTTCTTTGTGGCAAGTGTCTCATCGGCATTGATTTCATGTTTAACATTTAGCTCGTGTATAGCTTTGTTGATGTCACCCCATGTAGAGTGAACATTGTAATTGAACTTTGTGCGGTTAAGCTAAATTGTTTTTTCATGATGTGTATGCATTTTCCCATGAATCGAAACTATATTTTAATGTATTTTCATGTATTGTAAAGGGGACATAGAGTAGTAATTGCTCTCTACAATAATTGTCTAGGTCAATATGTTTATTGAAATTGATAAATCGTATAACATTTGATTTTTTCTTTGGTTCGAATTTATTCCCATTCTTGTTGTATTGTGCAACAAATTCTACAAGGCACATGTCATAAATATTTGGAGGGCGTTTTACATAGTAGTCTATTAAAGATTTACAAATAACATTTTCCGATTCATCTGGTTCATTAACTATATGTTTGATTGATTTCAAAACAAAAGTGCGATCATTATCAAGTCTTGTATCAATGAAAACACATTTCCTTGAGCTATAATTGAGTGGGAGGGATAAGGTAATGTGAGCAGCTTTTTGTGAAGACATTTGTTGTAAATTGAGTAACGCATTTTCGAGTTTGGTTATCATCTTTATCGCATCAATATTGTTATGTTGGTGGTCTTTACGTATCCTTTTAAATGCATGTGTCATTGATTTGTCAACCTTTGTCATGTAAGAGCTACAATACATTGTTGCTGCATATGCATTAAGAACAAATTGGGCATCTGTATTTGCTTTCCATAGCTGTGGAATTTGTTTTGCAAAACTATTGTTCCATATTTGTGATGGTTTTCTTTGTAACAATAGTGTAGGCCTATGGAGTGTTGATCTTATAGCTATGATATACTTTTCCTCATTTATATCCATTTAATCTAGGAACATTTGAAAAGAGAAGGATGTTTCATATGTTGCTTTTTGCAAGTTTGAAAAGATAATGTTTGCAATTGAAATTATATCTTCGTTCTTGTCTACTAGTGGTTCGAGTATTATAGTTTTGTTCATTGGTGGTAATGGGAAATTGTATTTGCATGTGGCTTTTTTTGTTTTCCTACATTGCTTTGTATGATGATGCTTGTTTAATATAGCTAAATGAGGTTGTAGATGCTCTGTGCTACATGTTATGTACTTGTCAACAAAGTTTATAATATTTACATTGCTATCTTTGCCATAGGTAGGTGCATTTTGTATCCATAGAAGAAAGTGTTCATGTTCATTTCCACGATTTTGGAATTGAGTTACAGAGAAATAGTCTAAGACATTTCCAAAGAAAGAATCATCTCTAAATATTAATCTTTTGAATGCATTTATTCTATGTCTATAGTAGCGTGCACAAGTAATTGGATCATTTTTTATGAGATTGAATTTATGATTTTTATTTTGGCTATAATTTTCTTGTTGTTCTAATCTTGATTGATGTGAACTATGTAATTGTTCAAGTGTATTAGTTAGAGGATCCCAATTTTGTTCGGCACTGGAAAATGTAACAAAAAAAGTAGGTGGTCCTAGTTGTCGTATCATTGCAAATACATTCTTTTTAAGCTGTTGTAAATAATCAGGAGATGTTCTTATCCTTTTGAAATCAATATAGCCAATATCTGATTTGAGTATCCTCTCTAGGTTAGGTTTGTCTTTGACATCTTTAGCTAGTAGCTTTCTTCCTTTTAGTTGACCTTTACGAATTCTTATCCACATTGTAGACATAACTTGATTTATGAGTATTTTAATGGTCTTGAAGAATAAATTTGTTATGTGGTAGGCAAATTGTCTATTTGAATGTAGCAGCTCCCATTGTGCAATTTTTTGGTAAGTGAATTTTGTGACAATGTCATCATCACGTGGATTGCCAAAAAATAGTGTAGGAAAATTCATCTCTTCAGAATACTTATCTTTAAAGATTCCAATTGGAGAGTTCTCTTGTGCAGGTGCTATTTCTATAATTTTGTCCTGCATTTTATGTATAGATCTAGATTCAGTGAATCCATGGATTAAAGAATCAGAGGGATATTGGTTTTCTGTGTCATCTTCTGATTCACTTTCTATTGTAGTTTGTTCATTGCTATTTTCATTTTGATTAGTGATTCAAAATGCTTCTTGCCAATCTTTTCTTATTTCATTTTTTTTGATTTGGTAAAGCATTATTTTGCTTAACTGGGTCAGGGCATGCATGATAGTAGTTGGTCGTACCATTCCTTTTTGGAATGCTTTTTTATATTCCAATCGTCTCTTAAGAGAAACAACAATTGTTGATGTTTCATCAATGGATTGTGGTAGTGCTTTTTGTATAATGTTCATGTTGACTGGAACATTGATAATGGAGCCAGTTAATCCTATTTGAGATCTTTTGTATCCTAGTTCCCAAATTTGAGCAAATGCAATTCTAAGTGAGACAAGTCGTTCTTCTAGTTGCGATAGAGATTGTACATATTTTAGTGGTTTGTTTATTCGAATATTATGTGGTGTTGCATATTTAGGAAGTGTGGATTGTTTCAATGATGCAAGACATTTTCGACAAATCAATTTTCCAATATTTGATCACTAGATTGTGTCAATTTGTAGTAGGCTTGTTTGTCTTTGTCTTTGAAAATCCTAATGTCTTTGTTGAAATACAACATTTGACAAGTTGCACATGCATTTTTTGGTGTATCTTGGATTGTTTTTTCAAATATTTCTATTGGTGAGAGTGATTTCTTTTCTTTTGATGTTTTAGATGTCAGTAAGTGGGTGTTGCGTATTTGCTTCTTGATTTTGTGGAGTGAAGTATTGTTGAAGTTTTCTTGCTTTTTCCTTTTCGCAGATTTTAATATTTGGTCTTCATTATTATTTGTTATGATTTTTTTATTTTGTGGGATTGTTCTGGGCGCTTGGAAGTTTAGATTATGTGTTTGGTACGGTAGAAGCGGCTCAAAATGTCCACTTCGAGGAGTTGCATCGTGGAAAAGAATGGAGTATGAAGCTACATCCATTGATTCATTGAAGTGCAAGTACTTTTTACCTGTTGTCATTGATCAAATACATATTTGTATCTTCAGCCATTTGGATAGCCAAAGAATACAAAATATATCCCCCCATAGTCCAATATGTTTATCAATTGTACTTGGTTTTGCTAATAATCGCATTCTATGCAGGTATGTTTGAGGATCATGTATGTTATGTAAATCATGTAGAGCTTGAGGATTCAAGTCACAATGGTACGATATAATTGCCTCCTTGTCACCTTGTTGAAGGTAGGTTAAGAAGTAATCAATGGTTCCATTTCGTAGCTGGATTGATGTGTACTGAAAGTTGAGCAAGAGTTCTAAAGAGTCAAACAAGCAGTCTCCAACATTGTAAGTAAAATTGTTCATTCTGAATAGCCCTTCATTTTTAAGTGTAATGTCAATGTTGGAAACTTGAGTTTGGCCTTTGAATTGATAATTATAAACATCTATCATTTGTATTTTTTCCATGTGGGATAGTTGTCTTCTTCTTTTTTTGTGTTGAACATGTTTACTATTTTGATTGTCAGTATTATTTCTAATTAGTTGTTTGAGTTAATGAAGTTTTGTTGATGCTTGGTAGTTGAAAGATTTCCTTTGTGTACTTAGAAGTGGCTCGAAGTGTCCATTGCAAGCATTTGCATCATGGAATAGAATGGAGTATGACTCTCCAAGGGCTGATTTGTTGAATTGCAAATATTTTTTTCCTGTTGTCATTGACCAGAGACATATTTGTATATCTAGCCATTTTGATAGCCATTGGATACAAAATACATCTCCCCATAGTCTAATTTCTTTGTTATTTGAACTTGGGTTTGCAGATAATCGCATTCTTCAAAAATATGTTGTACGATCATGGACTCCTTGCAATTGGGCTAGATTATTTGGATCCAATTCGTAGTTGTATGACTTTGTTGCTTCTTTTTTATTTTTTGCATGACAACTCAAGAAATAATCAATACACCCATTGCGTAGTTGGATTGATGTGTAACGGTAGTTGAGTAGCAGTTCTAGTGTGTCAAATAAACAGTCTCCTACATTGTACTTAAATGTCTTCACTCTGTGTAGTCCTTCGGTTTTAATGCAATATCAATATTGATAGGTTGAGTTTCACTTTTGAAATGGTAATTGTCTACATCTATAACTTGTTCTTTTTCCATTTGTAGTAATAGCTTTTATCTTTTCCTTGTTTCACTTTCTATAGTTTTATATTTTTTTTGTTAGTTATTTTGCTCTTTGCCTTCTGCATCAAAGAATTCCCAAACGTCATTATAGTATATTTAAATTTATAGTTATTATAATTTTTTATTCTTATGTTGTTAAATTCTAATAGTCTGGAAAAGTATGGATACTTGTAGTACCTAAGACTATTGACATAAATCTAAGTTGCAGAAGAATTAAAAATAAATGCATACATTTCTATAAAAAGTATCAAGAAATTCAAATTTTTATAAGGACATAAAATATTAACTAAAATGATCTTTGATTTTAAATTTTTAGGAAAGAAAACATTGCATTTGAAAACTTGAAAATGAGCTACATAATTTTGCATACATTCGGAAGCTTAATATTTGTAAACGTGAATATTGAAGCAAATTTGAACATAAGAAATTAGAGAAATACAATGATCAAATTAGAAAACTATTTGTAGTCAATTGCTTTGTTAATCTGAGTTTTTTTTTTTCAATTCTAATTTCAAATAGAAAATTATCTCTAGAGAATTATACACATTTCCAAAGTTTTCAAAATTCTATGGAATTTTGCATCTTTGTACAGATTCAAGAACTAAAACAAGGAGATCATTGTTGCAGATTTATGCATAGTTTTTGCATGGAATTCCATCAACCAATTTATGCTTTCCTCCATGCGTTGAAGTCTACTTTGTAGTTTCTATACTTCCATTGCAGTTTGTGAACAAATCTCATAGTGGATCAGTCTATGCCAATGGAATTAACAGGTTCCTTGGTGACACAACAATAACCATTGTGAATGTTCTTCTTCATTTTCTTAGTATCCACACAAGGATGCTGAAGGACATGGTCAATGCTTGATTTGACTTCAATTTTGTTTGTCTGGGTTGAAACGCCAACAGATTCAAACATTGGAGATTGCTTGGGAAAATTGTGAATAGTTTTTGTAGCATCTACAGAATTTGCAACACAAGATTTTAATTAGTAAGAATTAATTTCAATAGGAATAACACAATAGTTGAATATCCAATGAGATAATCTATTATTTCATACTATTATTCTATAATATTGCAATGAATAGGGATATGATATAAAAACATGGTTTTAAGAATCATACCCTTCATATGGTTCAGGTAAAGAGACTGATATTTTGTGCCTGTCAAGTTGTGAATTTTTGCAATAGGCACTTGAGATGTACCACCATTCTCCTGGTTGTCTTCAATAGCACTAGTGTAATGTGGATTTGGACAGTATTTACATATTGCTTCATCCAATAAGCATGTACTTGCATGAACAACATCTATTGCTACTTCTTTGCCTTTTAAACTCTGTGTCATATGTGTTGAATTACTGCACATATAATCCGATGGTGGATGCTGCATTAATTCGGAAGATTGAATGGAAAGTTGATTTTCTTTGGTTGTAGAGTCCACTTTGTAAGATGACAAGAAATCAGCTATAGAGAATTTCCATGGATTTGGAATGGTATAGGTAGAATTTGTAGTTTCCTTAGTTGCTTCCATGGACGTAGCAGTTGTTTGATAGGCTTTTGCAGTCCCTTCAACTGTATCAAATGTTCCAAGCCATTGGCGTTTCCCAGATCAAGGCTCCATAATTTATGCTGCAAAACGACCCGATGGGCATCTCCTCACACCTGAATATCTGTTTTTCTTTCTATGGTACTTGAATTCCTTTCGATTCAATACTACTTTTTCAATTGCCTCAATTATTTTTGCAAGTTCTTCAAAACTTGATTGCCTTGGCAATGTGTCCATTTATTCTTTGCATTGTCTACTTCTATTGAAGAATCTGATCAGGACACATTAAGCTTAACTTTTTTGTGTCTCCAGTTTCTCGAGTTTAGAATTGGATGGTAATTACTTATATTGTGGATGGAAAGGATTTGCCAAGAATATATGCAAAAAAGTAGAAGAAGACTACTACATTGCATAGCAGCAGTATAAGAAATTGAGGGGTATCTTTGACTAGGATGAGCAACAATATCAATAGCAACATTTCGACAAGTAGATACAATATAGGAGCAGCCATTGCTTGGTACGGTAGACTAGTATGCCATTTATAAATGTTTTAGCATGGACAAAGCATTTGTAAATAGTTTGGGTTTGGTGCACGTGGTCCACAATCAATGAAGCTATGACTTTGATCTCCTGTAAAAGATATAGTGTACCATATTAAGTAATGTACTATTTGAATAAAAAGTATTCAGATTATAGTTATATAGTTGAAGAATGTAGTAAAATAACAATTACTATTATTATATAAAATATTAATTAGAATTATATAGTTGAAGAATGTAATAGAATAACAATAATAATAACTAATAAATATTTTTGAATACTTTTTCATATTATGTTTAAAGTTTCAATGTATTATAATGTTTTGTTATAAGATACGTGTAAACCAAAAAAATAGTTTTAAGTATATAGATAAAAAGAATATAACTTGAAAATCTAAATTTGAACTAAATAAACAAACATTACCATTTCGATGTCATTACATATGACTCTACAAATATAGTGGAAAGTTGAGGTGTAAAGTTTTTTTTGGCCGGAGAGCTGAGGGTACAGGTGGAGGACGCATCAAAAATAAATATATGGGACCTGTTTTGCATAGTGTTTACCCTCCACATTTCAGATTTACATTTAATTCCACTGCATTTCAATGAATTCGTGTCACATGGACTGTAAGTTTCAATGTATTATAATGTTTTGTTATAAGATACGTGTAAACCAAAAAAATAGTTTTAAGTATATAGATAAAAAGAATATAACTTGAAAATCTAAATTTGATCTAAATAAACAAAGATTACCATTTCGATGTCATTACATATGACTCTACAAATACAGTGGAAAGTTGAGGTGTAAAGTTTTTTTTGCCGGAGAGCTGAGGGTACAGGTGGAGGACGCATCAAAAATAAATATATGGGACTTGTTTTGCATAATGTTTACCCTCCATGTTTCAGATTTACATTTAATTCCACTGCATTTCAATGAATGCGCGTCATTTGCTTTGATGTATCATTAGTATATATAATATATAATATATTATTTTAAACATATTATAATATTGTTAATTAAATGATATGCTCATTCAAGTTTTGCAGCTGCATTTGTATTTCTTCTTTTAGCACTAAAATATTCTTAAATGTCTCTGATTCCAATCTTTCATTTGATTAGTTCCTTATTTTAAAAATATATAATTATTCATATTTAACGAATATTATCCATAAAAAGACTCACGTAGAGAGAAAAAAATAGGTAGGCAAAGGCCAAAAAGTTTTTTTTTTGGTCTTTGAAGTTTCGTGCATGTGGCACGAATTTAGGGTCTTTTTTGCTGCTTGCATGAGAGAGATTTGTTCTCTTGGCATGAAATCAATGGTTCAATGGTTTGGTTTCCACCACGTTTCACTTTTAAGACGTGGAGATCACGTTGAAAAGCCCTGAAGAAGACACGTTGCTCTTAAGATACCTCCCACGTTGTCATTTTTGAGTGATTTGAGGAATTTGCATGTGACCTTTTCATGCCAGCCGCCAGGTATGTAGCTATTAAGTAAGTCAATGCAATCGAAGAATAGAACAGTGCAACCCTATGAAACCCTACCCACAAATGGGGATTTCCTGAAGCTAGAGGGATGGGATGCGTCATGACACAAGATTGGTCGTGGAGTGCACTTTGTTGGTTTGCAGGCGAGATGGAGAATCTGAGCGATGATGAGATGGGGTTAATACTGAAACGGGTTGGACTCTCAGCTCTTGTATTCCTAAAATTGTCAAAAAAAGTACATTTAAAAGTTGCTAATAGGATTTGAAAGCAATAACTTGATTTTGAAGGCATTGCCTTTAGATGTCGATCATGCTTTGCTACAAGCCACACAACTAAAAATGACCAACCCATACTGTTCAACAACCTGCTTCCTCAAGGCAGGCCACTTGGTATATTCTTAAAGTAGCTTGTATAATTCAATTTTCTTTTTAAAAAACTAAAAAATTAAGATCATAATATTTTTTGTTGGGCATTATAGTTAATACATATAGAAGCTACTAGAATGGAAACCTTCGAGAAGCTGTTGGAATGTGTAAAAACCTTCACGGCAACAACACAGAGCAGTGAACAACAAACCTGCTCAGTCTGGCATTACAACAGCTCTGTTACACTCAAGTTTTATTGTGTCGCCTCACTAATTTGTTCATTGTTGTCAAATCCTCTCTGATTTAGATCATCAAGATATTTTTATTATAAATTTTGTTGTTTTGTTTCAGAAATGGACAAAGCCAATGTTGCACATGGATCAAAGATTTTTTATCAGCACCAAACCCTCAGATTTTTTCCTAGATGTGTATATTCACTGTTTGTTCATCAATGGTGTGTATATACAGTATATTATTTCATAGGTGTGATGGTTTACAACTATGTATATTAATTATGTATTTGGGTTGGTTTGGTTTGCAGTGATATGTGCTTGACCTGTGAACAACTGTGCTCGGAGGGCAAGTGGAATGTCAATATTGAAAATGGGATAAAAGGAGTTAAGGGGAGAAGATTTTGCAGAAGAAGAAGTTTAGCAAATTGGGGAAAGTGTCTTATCGAAGGTCAAGTAAGAGGGTTTCCTGCCCTTAATAGTTGTGAATTGGGAGGAAATTTTCTCTTTTTGGCTTGTTTTTTTCAAAGAGGTTCCTTCCCTTTGTTTTTTGAAAAAATGAGTATTACTTCCGAATTTAAGCTAATTAGTCATGGAAACCCACATTGCAGGGGTCGCGGGATCTCAAAATGAGCCTTTTTATGACCACCTTCATATAAATGAGAGCAACACCAGCAATAACAACAGTAGTAGTAGTGGGCTAATCAGGAAAATGGATGATTTAGGGTTTGAAAAGGATATTGTGGTACCCTCTTACACCTCACAACCCATTAAAATCGAGTTCAGTTCTTCTTCTTCTTCTTTAGTTGGAGCACAATAGCAAGATAATTCACTGTGTATTGTGCGAGAACGAACCTCCTTGCCTTCCTATTCTTCTACGATAAGAATTTTAACTGTTTAGCTTTTCTAGATAGCTCACACTGTGCAGCTACAATTTCCTTCACCACAACCTTCTAGGAGGCACATGATCCTCTTATGATCAGCCTGAAATAAAGGGTTTTCCTAACCAAATCATGCCTCTTCCCTGAGAGTTTCTAAAGCTGAATCAAATTAGCTTGCAAGTTCAGGATTTGGTAATTTCTTTCATAGGAAAAAAACACTAAGGAAATTGAAGCCATTAAGAAAATGACAGTAGAGAAAACCTAGCTTTACAAAATGTCATCTAGGGCTTTCATCTTATTAGATTTAGCAAAATGCCAAATCGGGCTTTATGAGACATTAGCTTTTGCAACATGCCATCTAGGGATTTCTCAGACTACATTATTGAGTATATTATTGGTTGCCAGAATAATTGTTTGGCCTTGATGTTTTTACTTGTGTAAAAAAATTGCTTAAATGGGCATGGGCTCAAGGCCTGGAAGCATACAAAAGACCCACAAATTGTTTAACAATATGCTTTGGAAGTAGAATATGCATAAAAAGGACTTGTTGCAAATGCTTCTAAACACATAAAAGAGAAAAAAATCATGACAAGACCAGATTTTTTTGGAAATGAACAGGTTCATTGATTTTTTTTTTGACTGAGTCAAACACCAAATTTCTCTGGAATATAAATATATTCTTTTTGTTGCACTGGTTACTGACATAGAACTCGAATAAACCCAGATCACATGAAATAGGAGGAGCTCAAGTAGCAAAAGCAACAAGGCTTTGATACCAGAGCCCAAAATTCAAATCCCAGTGAGATGTTATAAAGCTTTAAAATTGGTGAAGTATCACATCCGACTCACTAGGTGCAGAACTGGAACACTCAGAGGGACAAGGGTGGGTGCAAGTCAAAGAGGTAAACCCTTTGGTTGTGGCATCTAATCTAGAAAACTATTCCACAATGAGAATTTAGAGTCATAAAATAAATAAAACAACATTAGAATTTGCACTCATATTAAACTCAGTCCTCATTATAGTCAAAAGATTAAACTAGGTTATCAGAACTTAGACATAGTCTGAGAGACCCGCGTTAATATATATACTGACATGCAACATTACTCCCCAAAATTGGAAAAGAACAATTTATCAGAACTTAGACATAGAAAACTAAATCCTCATTTAATTTGAACTTGCATTCAACATTAGTAGTTGTAAATGGAAAAACTAAATTTATAGACTGAATCCACTTACATTCAATACTGTATGCATTGAATTTGTTCAAATGTAATTTGAATTTCTTTTACAGCTTATTGCGCCATATTATAAAATTATCTATTTAGTATTTTTAATTTTGTTTTTAGAATATTACATCTTCTATAATTAAATTGTTTAGAAATATAGTTTTCTATTTATAAATTATATAGAACGCTTGAATAGAGGCAGATGTACATAGTCCAAAAGGAAGAAACAAACTTTAAAAAAAAAACATTGGCTCATTCATTCCTGTTTACTACCCACGTGAAAGATATTTCAGTAAGTGATACATACCTATTTGTCAACGAAGCAAGGATTTGTAATATGTATTTCCTATGTATCCACAACCTGTAAGTCTAAGTGGTCCTTTGAACAACTCAACCTGTAAATTAGGGACAAAATTCTTTGTTTTAGCAAGTTAATTACTCAATAAATCTATGAAATATTTTAGCAAGCTAAGGAGAACATTGTGCTCCTAGAATAGGAAACTTAATCATGGGACTCCAGACAAAGGAAGCAACCCTTGCCTATGAAGCTATTAGTAATAATTCCTTGCCCAGTTAATCCTTCCAATGCACTTTGTATCTATCTTCTGAAAGCCCTACCATTAACAGTCATATAAGAAAGTTCATAAAACAGGAAAACAAAATATAAACTTCAAGAAAAGAAAGAGACTAGTCTCGAAAGCAATTAGAAACTTGAAGAAAACAAAGTGCTTTGTCATGCCCATTTTATGGGTAGAGCAAAACATAGCAGAGTAAGTCATACATACCTATTTATGATGAAAGCAAGGAATTGTAATACTTTTGACGTATGTGTGCACAGCCTTAAAGCCTAACTGCTCGAAAATGCAAAAGATGTCCTATGTATGCACAGCCTTCAAGCCTGACTGCTCAAAAATGAAAAAGTTGTCTTATGTGTGAACAACCTTCAAGCCAAACTACACTGAAATGCAAAAGCTGTAAAATAGAAGCAAATTTGATTCATTTTGCAAATTAATCATAACCAAACAATAAAAATAAGAGTTGAGACAATTTTACCTGATGTCTCCAAAACTTTGCTGCACTCTTTGTTTATTTGTTTTTTCCCCTTAGTTTGTACCCATGAATTTGGATTTTAATTTTATGTGAAAAATCAAGAACCTGTTTCAATTGCACAATACACAAATAAACTTTTTTGCAGGTAAAATAGTTTTTTTACAAGGAAAACAACTGTACAAAATTGCAGGGAAGAAATCACATGCGAAAAAAAGCACAATCTTCTTGTTAAGAATGAACTCCTGACAAAATTGCAGAAGACAAAGGTACGTAGAATGGATACTATATACACTTTCAATTTTCTCAGAATGCTCTATTTGTGCAGGTAAAATAGTTTTTTAACAAAAAAACAACTATACAAAGCTGTAGGAAAGAAATCACATGAAAAAAAAGAACAATCTTCTTGTCAAGCTGCAAGGAAGAAATCACATGAAAAAAAAGGACACTTTGTTTTGAACATGGCAAAGAGACAGCAGATCAGTGCTTCACTAGTGAAGGTGGCATTCATTGACATCAACGAAGATAATTTTTTCTGTACAAAATCAGCAATTTTTCTGATGGACAGAGTCATGGGGAACTGTTGGTTGTAGATCAATTAAAGGTTTCTGTATCCTTCGATATACTATTTTCTAGCAAATACACTTATGTAACGACCAGAGTTTTCCAGCAGTGCTGCTGAGAGAGTTTAGAAGTAGCATGCTGTAAAATGGTCTGACACAACATTAATATTTTCAGCTTTCAGTTACAATTTTTTGGGATTCTATATACAATAACTGGTATTGAAATTGATTTTTTGTAATATTTGACTTGTGTGTGTTTAAAGATATCTCAAGATGACCTTCATGACTTATCATTATGTGGGCAGATATTTTCTTCCTGAATGCCAATACACAAGGTAAGGTAAGCACATTTAGCACACAACCACCTTTAAGTGGACAGATATTTTCTTCCTGACAAAATTGCAGAAGACAAAGCTATGTAGAATGGATACTATGCACACATTCAAACTTCTCAGAATGCTCTCCAGTGTTGTGAAAATGCCCTTCGGTCTTTTGAGAGTGCTTTTTGACTCTAGAAATTGTTAGCTATCAAATTATTGACACAAACTTTATATTTATTATTATTTCATTGTACAACAGATAAGATTTCATAGATTGTTCTTTATAGTCAAACATTTAGTTATGGCAATGTCATTTCCGATGCAATTGTTCGCTGCATTTAGACTTTCTTTGCCTGCCACGCACTGCCATTGTTAATGCTTGTACTTGCACAATCTCGAGACGTATCTCTTTAGAGGGCCCATTGTGGTATAAAAAATTATAGAAAATGGAGTTTGTAAATACTTTATAAATTTAACATTTAATGTGCAGAGGCCAAATTCATGATAGTTTACTGTTACATTTATTGTAGTGAGTAGATTTCACTTTAATATTCATTGCAAACTGGTAAACATCAAATCTATATTTTTTTTGCAAATGTAACTCTTAATAAAATAATTGAAGGAAAGTATTAAAAAATGCATCTATTCTCTTGTTTTGTACTCACATTTATTTATTGCAGTTTGAAAATGTCTCCACGAATTAAATGCCCTCCAAAGTAGTTTCATTCAAAATACAAAACACTTTAAAAAAACAAATCACAGTTATTTGTATGACTGTTTCCCAAGTAAACCAATCGAAATGCAAAAAAAATAAAATTCAATATTAATAAATAGTCCAAATAAAATTGAACTATAGAAACAAAATTTCATTACATTAAATACAATGATATGATTGGATAACAAGTCATTGTCAGAGAAGAAAATTACACTCGACGAATCCTAAAGATTTCTGCCTTCGGCAGGAACTAATAAATGTTTATATTTTTATAGATGGATCTCAATTAAACATTGTAACTATCAAATTATAATTTTATATATATATTAACTTTGTTTTGATTTTATAATTATTTTTAAAATTATTCTATAAATTTAAATTTATTTTATTTTGTTTATATTTATTCTTAAAGATTAGTTATAATTTTCATTTTTTTAAAAGCTTAAATTTATAATTTGTAAGATTAATTTAAGTATGATTTTTTTAAAATTTAAAAGTTTAAATTTTTAATTTGTAAGTATGATTTTTAAAATAAATCTCAAACTTTTAAAATTAAAATTTAGATTTGAATATGTTTTCTTTTGTATATTTAATTGTTATATGTTAATTTGTAGTATGAAATATTTCACTTGTCATCTTTGGAGTTGTATTTAAGGATTAATCCAAATTAATTTGAGTGTTTAGAATCTAAAGTGCACTTAAAGAACACCTCTTACACACATCAAGAGCATCAAAACATTATTCATTGTGACATAAATGTTGTATTAATTTTTTAAAGCATAGTATATGACTATGTTTATTAAGTGTGTTTTTTTTTTAATTTAACTATGTGAAATTTATTTACATCAACGTTTCGGATCACACTTTGTGATCCATCATCAAGATGACTATGTTGTTAGAGTTTTAATTATCTTTTACATGGAAACACAAAATTGTACATTGTGTAACAATAAACCTCTCTTCAACTTCCAAAAAAGTTTCCTTAAAATATAAATTAAACATAAGCATTAAGTTAAATTAACCCTAGACACTAAGTTATAGACAAGATATATAGATATTAACCCTATGCAATATCTTCTTGGAGGTTTTACATTAATGAAATGACTACTTGAATATATTTTTATCTTGGATACAAGTGTCAAACTAATAACAAAAGTGTCTTACAAGCAATAATTTTATAAACTTTACGAATGAAAGTAGTTAATCTAAACATAATAACAACACCTTCCTACTAGCTAAAAGCAAAGATGAGTAATTTAGAGTCCACGTGATTTTCAAATCTTGAATAGTTATTTTTGTCACATAAAACTGCACCCTACTGAACAAGAGTTCAGTGTTCTAATGACACAATGGAAACAACTTCAAGGTGTGGGACCTTGAGCAAATGAGGTTGAATCTCCGGAGAAGGCCAGCTTCCTCTTCTAAGCTAAATGCAAATGTGTTGGTCTAACCCAACACATGAAAACCCTATTAATATTCTACTCTAATAGATCACAAAGAAAATAGATAGAAAAAGACATGAAATGTAAAAGGTGATGCACCAAGATAGAATTTGTTTCTTCCTGCTTCAGAACAACATAATATATCAATAAAACAGCTAAAACATATGCTCATACATAAAAGTAAATAGATTGTACTCAAACATGCAAGAGATTACAATGATAATAGCTTAATTTTATTAACATAAGCTTAGAAGCAATCTTTACAATGGTAGAATGCAAAAAATGCAGTGTCTGCAATAGAAAAACCCTGGAGGAGCTAGAGGAAGAACCCTTAGAAAATATGCAAGTGTTGTTTTTATAGATCAAACATAACTTGGATGAATCTAACTGAACCCTAACCCAGCTCTAGCGTTAGCAATCAAGAAGATCTAATCAAGAAAAAATCTGCTCATGAAATCAACGCCAAGAAGAGCTTGGAGAGAACAAAGCTTGCATGCCATCCCCTGCCATAAATAATGAACTAGAAGTCATCCAAATCCCCCACAAAATTAGGTATATGGGTATGGAGCTCTGATAGAAAGAATGTTGATGGCACATAAAGAGGCATGGGCACAATCCCCTCTTAATGGAAGTAGGTAAAATAGCACCTAAAATCATCCTCGTCCCTCCAAAATATTGAACCGTAATAGCTAAGGGGCTAATTGCAACATTAATGGCACCATCGCATATCGCATTTGGCATTCGATAAGTGACTTGCAATCGTGATGTTCTTCATTGAAGTGATGCAATCAAAATGTGACACATCCCCCTTGAAATATTATGCTTCCATACTTAGTGAAACTTTACCTGCCTTTATCTTCAAATGGATGGCCAAGATCCTACCACTTAGCATCATCCCCTATCCCTGTGGTCAACCAAGGTCTTCAGAAAACCTTGTTGTGGGATTGCAGAGAACAGCTAGGATGTCGTCATGTGGCTCCATGGTAACCTTTAGATCATAAGCTTCTACATTTGTAGTGATAGAAGCCTGTGGGTTCCACGGCATAAGTTGAACATGTGACCCTATCGCATTCATGTGGCTTACTTTCCATTTTTATCGTATCCCTTGTGGGGAAGCAGGAAATATTCCTTGAGTATATTTTTTAGCACCAGCATCAGCATCAGGCTTCAAAGATCAGGCATACCGCTTGCTGCTTATTGAAAAAGCAAATAAAGAAGGCTAAAGATGAGAACCACAAAAACTAGAAATCATTTGGGGTCAAGATTCGGGCCTACCTCTTACTACATGTTGAAGGATGGAAGAAGGAAGAACGAGACCATGAATTCTGAAAACCACTACCTATGTCGGGCATCAGAGATTGGGGGTCAGCCTGTCGAGATACCTCATATCAAAGAATGGTAAGAGGTAAGGCAAAAGCCCAACCTCTGAAACTCGAAGATCTTAATACAACCAAATTTCAATGGAAGCAAGAAGGGAGAAAGGAGGGAGGCGAGAGGATGAACGAAAGGCGAAAGCGGGAAGGAAGTAAAGGGGAAACCTGATCCCCAATCCCTAAAAAATACATCAAAGATTGAAGGTCGGGGTTTCATCCTACTACTTACCACAAAGTGGTAAGAGGTAGGACAGAAGAGCAAAGCATAAAAGTTCAGAAATAAGGACTTAGTCGAATTTTGAAAGAATTGATCAAGATGTTAGAGAAGAAAGGGAAAAGAACTTGGAAGAAATGCAAAGGGGAGAAAGATTTCGGAGGTCAGGCTTCGGGAGGATGCCTTACAATGTATTGTTTACCATGAAGTGGTAAACAGTAAATGGGATGAGAGAAACCCAACATGTAAAAAGAAAACACTTAGTCATTTTTTTGAGAGCATATCGGTAATCAAGGATTGGAGGGTAGGTTTACCTCTTACCACTACAAAGGTAAGAGGAAAAGGGAAAGACCAAAGCTCGACTCGTGAAACATCAACACTTAGTTGGTTTTTACAAGGAAGGAATTGGGGGTTAGGGAGAAGGGATGCAAGTAATGAGGTAACTGAAAGCTTGAAAGTCTGAAACTTCAGGACTTAGCCAATTTTAGGGCCCTCTAGAGGAGAACTCATGCAAGATGACTCATATGGGTCATCAAAGGGTGGCATGAAATGTCAACAGTTATCTCAACACAAGATGACATATGATTCCAAACATTAATGTGTTAAGTTGTAAATAAAACAATAACCTAGGTAGAAAAATAACCTAAATAAAAAGCTTAACAATAATACCAAATTTTGGAGATTTTAAATAATTAATTTATCCCAACAATCATTATCATTCAAAAAAAAGACTAAAGCTTCTAAAAGCATGAAAGAAAGAAATTTAAAGAAAAACTATTCTAAGGAAATAATAAATAAAAGTTAGCTAAAGCAACCTAAAAATAGGCCCTTAGCCATCTATCAAAAAAAAGAACCTCTAAAAAAGTATCTCTAAAAAATAATTTTCTATCAAGTGTTGAGTTGCAACTACAATTCCTTCTAAGGGTTGCACGGATAGTGTGAATTGAGAAAAATGTAGTAGAAATATATAGGAGTTTCAAAGTGTTGTATGTAAATTGTAAAAGCACACACATATTCAAAAAGACTAAATTCATAATTGTCAATTGTGCTTGTTATGATTATAACAAACATCAATCTCATATATCAATATACACAAAATTGGTAGAGTACATGTGTTCAAGTCATCTAATATCATCAAAAAGAGATTGACTAAAACCTAAGGAAGAACATCTTATGAAATTCAATTATGTATAACAATATGTGAAAATAAACCCAATATTTCTTATCAAATTAACAATCAATAAACTTGTTTAAATCTATAATATTGATAAAAATATGATTGGGTGACATTCATTGCTTCCAAAATCTCGAAACATCGACTACTTCCAAAATATTACCTTGTTCTAAAATTTAAAATTAGGTTCAAGGTGATCCAGCAATAGTGTGTTCCATTTTTGGCCTAAATGGGATGTTCAAAATTAATATTTTTAGTATTTTCTAAATTTATGTCAATTATATGTAACATACGGTCAAGAATTTAAAGATGAGGCAGCAGGCGAAGCGAGGAAGGATGAATTGTGTGAAACCTAACTAGGGTTACTCTCTGAGCGTCGACGGTGGGGGAGGCAGGGCCCTCCTCACAAAGGTTTGCACCTTTGTAGGTCTCATGTTCCTCGTTCAATTTAACCTCATTTGTTGCCTGTATTATTTGTGTGGTTTCTCTTGCATTTTGCATGCTTGAAGGTTTCATGTTTGTAAATACATTTATATGTTTTATTGTTTTGGTGCTATTTCTTTTCTTTGTGAAAATTAATGGAGGGGAGTATGATCCCTCTGCACCCCCAATAATAAATTGACAGTTATGTATGAGGCTAATGAACAACCTAAATCTTTTCATGACATTATGGTGGATGAAATTCCTACTTGCTCGGTGGGTGCAAAGTTGATAACTCTGTCAAGCGGCGAAGGTGAGGGTTTTAGTGACAATGGAGGGGAACAAGGTATGTGTTCCTCTAACCAACCCAAAAAACTTGTCATTGCTCCCAATAATGAAATGGAGAAGGCTATTTACAATGAAAGGGATAGGTTAACTCGAGTTCTCATTTTCATGGCAGTCATAGATCCCTCAAAAATTCTTGCTAGAAAGTATCTTGATGGCTGATTTGTAAATTTTTTGCCAAAACACTAGGGGTTCAGGTTACATTTTGCATAATGGTCCAACGCGACCTTTTTTAATCTTTCTATAAAATCATCAAATGCAAGAAGCAGTCCTAAAAAACTTACTTGAGTATAGGAAAATGCATATTTAGAGCTTTGGCTTGGTCTCTTGAGGACAATAATGAAGAAATTATGACACGCATGTGCTCTAGGTGGGTGTTGGTTAAGAATATACCCCTAAATCTGTAGAATTTCATCCCTCAATTTTTAGCACCTATGGGTAATGTTATTAGGGTGGACAGACTGAAGGTCTCTCTCCTCGATATGAATGTGAGGGTGTTGGTTTCTCTAACCCCTGGGGTTGAAATCTCATAATCCCTAAAAATTAATGTGGATGATTCTTTACACACATGTCAATTAGAAATATTAGGTGGCATTAATGTCTACTATTTATGTAGAAGGGATGGAAATATTTGAAGAAATTGCCCCATCATCTATAGAAATTCTAATAGGGAAACCTCTCAACCAGATGTTGATGGAAAAAATGCTTCCCAAAAGGTTGGTTTTGATAACCCTAACCATGGAAATTGCATATCTAACTCAGTGGACCTAATTGGAGAAAGCATTGATTCTAGCACTAGGCGAGTACTCCCCCTTAAGATCATCTGGGAAGATTGATCCAGACCAAAATAATATTGAATCCTATAAATCTAATGAATATTCCCTTCGAGAAACACAAAGGAAAATATCCCCTATCACTAGAAATGATGATGGAATAATCATGTCTAATTATTTTAATCCTCTCTTAGAGGAGAGGGAGAGTTCCCCAAAATAGACTATATGTTCAGAAAAATGGTTGGATATATAGACAATATTGTTAAAAAAGTCACCCCAAGTATAAAAAATAAGGAGGTGATTGTAAGAAGGAAAAATTTACAACAATTAGTGCTTGAAAAAATTAGAAAAAACATTGAATTAACTAACCAGTCCAAAACTGTAAATAGCAACAAAAACATTGAGGAACCTAAAGAGGTTGAAATTTGCATAAAAAGAGGGTTTTTTAACAATACCTCTAAAGATCCTATAACAAGCAAAAATCTAACAATTGAAGATAATGCTAAGGATTTTGGTGGTAGATCCTCGAGGGTGAAAAGCATTATTTTCGAGTTTGAACTTAAAAAATAGAGTATGAGTAACCCATAAGGTACTAACCTTCATGTGTGGATACTCAACCCTTACAGAGCAAATGATCCAAATGATAAACATAGTAATTTGGAGTGTTTAAACCAAATGAATGGTAGTACCTTATGGTCTACTGATAAGTTGTCAGAAAAGACGAAGAATGCAATAATAAAATACACTCCATTAACCTGTCAGGATGCCAGTAATGGTACTAATCCAATCTCTAGTAATAAAATGTCTCATGAAAGAAACATAAATAGCAACTTGAAAAATGCAAACTTCCCCTATAATAAAGTAGAGGAGCCCCTCCTACCTGATGACTTAGACTCCACATCTAACCTTGGGGACAATAATGCTCAATTGTTGAAAGAAAAATTGGAAACTATAACTGAAATGATCAATAAATGGATAGTGGAAAAAATTGTACATGAAAAAAAAAAAAAGTCGAGCCTTGTAATACTACTGAACATACAGATGTTTTTGGGTGTCGTAATGAGGAGAAGACCATTGAAAGTAAGCAGAACCCCCCAAGTCCATGTCCCCCTACTAGGTCAAAGAAAAAAAGGTAAAGGTGTTGCACTTAATAGAGGCAACATTAACGCTGGAAAAAGGAAAAAGAAGAAAACAAGTATTGTCCTTCCCATGCCCACCTCTAGAAGGCTGGAAGTAGAAGAAAAAGCTCCTAAATACTTTGAGATATTTATGAATGATAAAGAGCCCCCTCCAAATTCTATTATTAATGAATCTTAACTACACCTTATGGAATGTAAGGGGATTGGAATCCTCAAACAAAAAATATATAGTAAGAAGATTCCCCAACCTAGAGAGAAACAAGGATTTTTTCCTCCTTCAAGAGATTTAGGCAATTGGTTTCACTCTTAAAACTAATCTTGTAACATTCCCATTGTTCTACTCAATAATTTTTCTAAGTTTAACCCACAAGTGAATCCTTTATGCATCAATCAACAAGAGTACTAAAATTTTCTTTTCTTTTCAATTATAAATGCACCATTTGAAACATAACCTTTCCAAACTTTTATATTGCATATACAAAGAATATTTCCAATGATATAAGCATGATTTCACTTTACACAAATATATTCAAGACAACATTTTATATTTACAATTTCCATATATATGGACATATGAATATATACATAGCTTCAACAAGCTTACATGAACTCAAAATACAAATGGTCCAGAATGTCCTTCCAAATCTTGGCCGCCAACTACATGAGGAGAAGCATCACTCAAGTGCTTTTCCGCCAACCATAGACTAATTGTGGTCCCCTGCACATCTACCAAATTTGGTAAGATGGCCCTCCCTTCGATGAAGATATTGGTTTGGTAATCTTATCCTTCCAATAGCCTTTCCTAAGCATAGTGATATGCCCTACATGTCTAGAGCTTACCATAAATTAAACCTCTATTTCTATGATATTCTCATCCTAGTATGTACTTGGATCACAGTGAATTGACAGTGTAGACAGTGGCTACCTACACTACTTTGGCGAAAGATTCAACACCCATTACTTCAAGTGAGGGTCATCTATATTCACCACTACAATTGCTCGATTTGTATTTTGACCATTAGTATTCTATTTTATTCTAGGTTATTCCCTTTCCCGTGGATTATCCTAACCCCGGGAATAACCTTCCCTTTGACTCACATTAACTAACATAGAAATCAAGTATCTCAAAACAAATCTATCTTATGCTACACACTTAGAGTGTTACTATACTTCGTATAGTACTAACATTCTACGTATAGTAGAAATATTATTTATATTCATATAATAATACAATCATTATATATCTATTTGAGTATATATCAAAAGTAAGGTATCACAAAACAAGAAACAACCAAGTGATATGCAAGCATATCCAAGAATCTCACACAAGTAATAGACAATCTTTCAACATGATAATAAAATAACAATATTTCCAACATAATAACAAAGAGGTAGAAATCAACATGCTTGTTTAAAGCTCCCAACTAAATAATCTTCTCTTCAATTTCACTTGCAACTTCCACTACGAACTACCCAAATTCGTCTACTAGCTTCACTCTAAATCCCTCAACAAAACCAATATAGAACAACAATACAACTCTCAACCTCTCAACTCACTTTGAACTAAATTTGTAGAAGAATAACTTTAAGAAATCAGATTGACAAGTGATGCATTTGGTAGAATGAGCACCTCTATTTATACTAATTTGTGAGCAACCAAAGGCTACAAAAAAGTAAGTATTTTTATCACCTTTCATCCTCATGCAATGACTCACCAGGCTAACTCACAAGTTTGCAACACATCAAAATCATCGCCATTTAAATAGCCGAGTCGACTTGATATATGGGACAACAAGCTTAAAATAAGTTTCCTAATTTGAATTCCTTTACAAAATATTTCCAAGTTTACACTTGATTGAGTCTCTATTCTATTTGTAGGCTTATGCGAATTTGAAGACCTCTTAAGCATTCCAAACTCTTGTTTATATTGCACCACATTCATATATTGGCGCCCCAGTTTATAGTGTGGATTTGACTGATTATAAAAGCATTTAAAACAATTTACACATCTTTAAAATGCTTACACAACAGCATATAACTCATATGTGTTTCCTTCATTAGTTTTGACTTAGTCTTACATACTTTATGCATTGGGCGGTATTCCTTTATAATCTATGTCATATGTGTTATATACGCTTTGCATTATCCATCACTTTACTTAATATCAGTGCTATGTTATATGCTTTGAAGATTATCATAATAATTATCATTTATATATATATATATTCATTTCATAAGGTTTATCAAATACGTTTAATTAATAAACAAGTATATATATAATATATATAAATATAAGGAATGATATCATGTATATGTATATATATACGATTATATATAAATAAACATATTAATATATATGTTATTATATTAATTTGCACATATATATTAATATATACTACATATATACATATGCGCAATATTATTTCAATATCTTTATAAAGACACTCATACACACAATTTCGTCGATTGAAATATATACATGGAATGTATATATACATACATATATATATGTCACCTTAGTCCAATTGGTATTCCCATGCATATGGGCAATCCGTCCATGAGCATGCATAGGTATGTCTACCCACGTATATTCATGTACGTATTCACTCATATGTATGAGTTTACCATTGACATGTACATATATATATACACACACACACACACAAGGAAGGATTTCCACTTATCATCAAGACTCATCACATACCTCATTCCAAACATTCATAAACAGGATCACAGTTCAATAGAAACACACAGAAGTAGATTGAAGATCACTTACCATCTACCCAACTATCTTGACTTAACTAAGACCAACTAGGCCGTGAGTGTGTGAATGCTCAGTAAGATTGAATTAGAGGTTACTAGACCAATTTCTTCTCCTGAGTGATACTTCCCCTCTCTTCCAGAGGCTTGAACCTATTACTGCATTCAACATAGTTCACCATAGCAGTAGTTAGATGAATCAATGCATTCATATACCTCTCATACATATCATATTCACATTATTTATTTTATATATTGAATCATAAAGCATTTAATTGAATCAAATATTCATTCAACATATTTCCATCAAAATTCTTAAATAAAACACATTCACATTTATTGAAGCAATTTACCAAACAAGGTAATAGTAAATAGGTAATAACACATGGGGTGTAACAAATATGAGTTTCATTTGGAACAATTCCTCTCACCTTGTCACTAACCACGATAAGGGGAGGGGGTTTTCCATTCTAATGGCTAATAATTGGAATCAACATTTAACAAATTTTGGGACCTCTCCATGCAATAGAGATGTGTGGGCCACCTTCAAGAAAGGGGAATCTAGGTTCAGAATATGCTCAATATGTGCATCCAATGAACACATTGAATGATGGAAATGGATCTTTAATCTACCCAATATCCACTAGATCCAAGGGGGTGACTTCAATATGGTAGAAAACAAAGAAGACAAGAAAGAGGGTCTAGACATGGATTGGAAGGGTAGTGAAAAATACTACTAGCAAACGTTGAAATCCAAGCTTAACCTATTTGATCCCTTCGAAGGGATGAAGAGCTACAATAATGACATATGGTACACCTGGTGCAACGCACAAAAAGGTGGAAAGAGGATTTATTGTAGGCTAGATAGATTTTATGCCAATAAAGATTTTTTCAACTTTGATCCTATTAATGGTGGTTCTAGAGTGATGGTATGTCCATATACTCTATCAAACAACCATCCAATTAAGGCCAATATAATCTTAAATAATGGTGGGAAGAAAGATTCAAAGAAAAGGGAAAATTCAACCTCAACACAAACTTGTTGAAGGACAATGACTGCAATGTATCTATAACTACCTTGAGGGAAATCAATAAGTGGATGTATAGGTACCTAGGTACAATTAAGAGGTGGGAGTAAAATATAAATGAATGATCCATGGATAGGAGGAGGGAGGAAAGCTATCTTCAAGATTAACTATTAAAGGTTGAATTTAAAGTATGATATGAACCCTCAAATGAAAAACTTTATATAGAACTTAACTTGGCAAAAAAACTCTGTGAGAAGGTTGCAAGTTAATAGGTTCCAAGATCTAAAAACTAGAGCTAAATTGAATTGGTTGTGTAATGGGGATAAAGGCATGAAATTCTTCTTTAGATACATAAAAGAGAAAGGGAAGAAAGAGAAAATTGATCAGATGTGGCACAATGGTACCCTCCTCTCAAATCAAGAAGATATCCTTAACCAGTTCTTTATATTCTTCAAGGACTTATTCACCTCTAAAGGTAATAGTGAGGAATTTCATAATGTAAGAGCCCACATTAAATAAATGATCCCTAGTAAAATCTCCAAAGAGGATTCAAGAAAATTAGTTGAAGGTATCTCCAAAGAAGATATCAGGAAAGCCATTAATTCTATGTCTAATGACAAGTCCCCTAAGATAGATGGGTTGTCTATCGAATTCTATAAAACCTTCAGTGAATAGATTTGTGATGACCTACATCAGGTGTACTTGTAAGCCCTTAATAAAGGTTCACTAGGGAAAAACACAAATAGGGGGCTCATAAAACTATTTCCCAAAGATGGGGACAAAACCGTTAAAAAAAACTAAAGGCCTATCACATTGTTGAATGTATCTTACAAGACCTTGGCAAAAAAAAATAGCTATGAGGCTAATCAGTTTATTGCCCAAATTTATAAGCAATACTCAAACGAGTTTCATAAAAGGAAGGTATATTCTAGAAAATCTGATAACAAGTTGGGAGGCTATGGAGTGGGCAAGGAACTCCAAGCAAAACTCAACTATGCTCCTGGTAGACTTAAAGAAATCCTACGATGGGATAGAGTGGACCTTCCTAAGAACAACACTAGAAGTATTTGGCTTTCCCAAGGCCTTCTATGACATGGTGAATACCTTTTGAAGGATGTGGCAACTCAAGTGGATGTAAATGGGTCCCTCTTTGAGGTATTCAATCTAGAAAGGTCTATCAGACAGGGGTGCCCCTGGTCCCAGTCCTTTTTGTCATTGTTTCTGATGTAGTGCACTACCTATTGAGAGATTCTTGCACCTCCCCAAGTGTTAAAGGTCTAATACTGCTCGATCATAATGAAATCCTAAACAATCAATTTGTAGATGATACTGCAATTTTTACGTAGCTTGAAGAAAGGAATCTAGAGAATCTAATGAACAAACTTACTATTTTCTAAAAGGCACCAAGGCAAGAATTTATGAAGAAAATTCCATCATGTTGGGATAGATTAAGACCCCCCCTGATTGGCTACAAAAAGATTATTTTCAATGGGCGGGCATTCAAACAAGTAAGGTATTTGGGGATCTCTTTTGTAGCCAACCCCAATTTAAAGGAAATGTGGCTATGGATTAAGGCAAAAAATTAAACAAAAATAGATGGTTGGAATAGACAATAGCTATCCATTGCTGGTAGGATCCAAGCATGTCAAAAAAAAATTGTCTTCCTATACTATCTACTTTGCGTCTGTGTGGTTCTTTAGCAACTATCAAGTTGATGAGATTCAAAAGTGGATTAGAAGCTTCTTGTTATCAGATGGGAAGGGGAAAAGGAAAAAGCACTCTATCAAGTGGGAATGGTGCTGCCTATAGAAGGTACAAGGGGGATTGGACTAAAATAAAATAAAAACATAGCAAAACCTTAGCTTCCAAATGGATCATCAAGGCTCTAGATGGTAATGAACCTTGGAAAATCCTTGTGAGAAAAAATATCCAACTTGTAGTTCCTAAGAAACCTAAAACTTGTAAAATGCTACCTTTCAATGATCCGCTCTTTACCAAGCACTCAATAGCACCTATGGTTTCAATGGTGTTTAGAAGATTATGGAGAGCCTAGGAACTAATCAATAGCAATATTAAAAACCCTCAGCTAACTGAAAATAATTGCAACTTAATCCACCCTAGTAGGTCAATTTGGTGGAACTTGGAGCATAATGGGAAACCGCTTACCCTCCTTCAAGGATGTCCTGCCAAAAACTGGGCCCAAGTTGGTGTCCAAAATTTTGGCAATTTCATGATTAATGGTGTTTTAAAGGAGTGGGACCTTCAGAGAGAAGAATATGGCAAGCCCCTTTCAAATTTGAGAACATACTTTATCCTTAAAGATGCTTGTAAAGACATTTTTCCCTGCACAAAGTATAAACCTAATCTTGATTTGTATAAAGACTTTAGCTGGCAAGACAAAATTCCTCTATTTAATCTGAAAACCAAGACAATATATATATAAACAACTGTGACCAATGACATAGTATAGGTTAACTACACTCGATCCATGTGAATTTGAGGCATATTTAACCCACTAAGCATCAATCCCAATAAGATCATTCACTATAAACAAAGACAAAGAAGCCATTAAAACTAACATTCTAAATCATGAAAGCTTGACAAACCTCTAATCTAAGATATTAAACTTATCTTATTGGGGGAGTGGTGTGGCATTGATGTGGAATGGTGACCCTTTTCCAATCCCTTGGATAATGAGCTTGTTTCAATCAATTTTATTGAAGAAAATTGATGAAACCATTGATAGATGTGTATGAAAACATGATTTAAAACTAAATGAACATGATGCAAGCTATTCTAACATGATTTATGCTAAGATGATCAATATGGGTGTATGCAAATCTACTCTAAATGTATGCAAGCTTCAAAAGATTAAAATCTTAATTAACAAATAAACTAAATATATGCATCTATGTTATCATGGAAGCCATTAATGGAAGCTAAGCTAATATGCAAGTAAATAAAGCTAAAATGATATAAAATGTGAGTGCAAGTGCAAATGATTTTAACAGCATAAGTTTGTTGTTAAAAGATGGATCCATTTGTTTCCAAATAGTGACCTATTTATAGGAGAGCAAATGAGAAATGGAGGGTTGAGATCAAAAAATCTAATCAATGGTCAAGGATGAAGGAAGTTGGAGGCATAGATCATGGATTCTCATCAATGGGTGAGAATGAAAGATGAGATTTTAATAAAGGGTTAATATTCCTTCAAACAAACACACTTTTGACCTGTACAAGAGGTCACAAGTTAACTCGCACAAGAAGTTTTGAGTTAACTTGCATATGAAGCTAAGTAAGAATATTCTCTTTTTCAAATGAGGAGAGAGAATATTCTTTGGAATATTCTCATGGGTGGGGAAAAAGGATAACTTTGCAAATTAAAACAAAGTTTAATTGTTTAAAAGGGGAGGGAATATTCCATTTTGGAAGAATGTGCAAAGGAGGAATACTCCTTTGCAAGTGGGGGGATTAGATTTAATTAGGTAATTGATAATTAAATAAAGGTTTAATTATACAATTAGGGGAATTTCATGATATTCATTAAATAAAGCGATTTAATAAAAAGGGGGAAAGTGGAATGATATTTAATTAAATAGCTTAGGGTTATTTAATTAAATAAGAAGACTTAGGTATTTAAATTAAATAACTTGATGTTTTTAATTTAATAGGATAAAATGTTAGCATGAAAGGGGATGAATTAATTTAATTAAATTAATTAGGTTAATAGATGAAAATGAGGCAATTAATTAAATAGCTAGACTAATTTAATCAATTAAGCGAAAAGAGGATGGGTTTTAGGACGAAATGATGTTAGTTAGCCAATGTGATCCATCGAAAAAAATTTAAGTGTCTACAACAACTAATTAATTATGAGCCTTTAACAAATCATTTGAATAGAACCTAGAAAGTAAGTTTGGAAAATAAGTAATGGGAAAAAATATTTAAGTCTATCTAGTCCAATATTGTGGAGCCCAAGTAGGCTTACTTTAGGTGGTTAATTTTGCTTCAAAGGGTCCCTTATAAGATGAATCACTCTGATATTAGATATTTGTAATATTTATAGAATTCTTGAAACTATTGAACATATTTTTTGAATGCTTCTATGCCAATGAAATCTGGAATTTTTTTTGCAATAATCATTTGATTTGGAAGGAAAATGGAAAAGTAAATTGGAAAGAAAACTTAATTGGGAATGACCAAAAATTGAACAATGAGTTTAACTTATTTTGGTATTGTTTGAGTACTAAAAATTTATGACAAATCTAGATGGAAAGAAATGAGGATAAATTCAATGGGTGTCGAAGGACACTTACTGGATCTTCAAAAAGACTCATAATATTTAATATTGCATTGTAATAGTAACCATGGAGATATCTATGTTCAAGTTCATGAAACTATTGGGAGATAGTATTGTTTGGGTCAACAAAGAAGAAATCACGTGTGTGCAGACTTGGCATTATCAACATGAAGACTCCACAACCTTTCTCAAAGCCCTCAATGAGTTCCAAAATTCTTTCAATGAAGTTGCAGCAACTGGAAAACCAAAGGGAGATAAATAAATGCATGGCCCCAAACTTTATGTTAATGAAGGAGATACCCCAAGAATAGAAGAAGTGAGGTCTAATGAATAAATTTTAGAAGTAGAGTCAGGATGGGATATAGTGGAAGATGGTAACCAGAGTAGGAATTTCTAAACTATAGTGTCCATGCACAGTTATATGCATAGTAAATGCTCAGTTATACACAACTAGAGATCTCATTTTTTTGATCAATTCTCTATGTTGTATACTTACACAATCATTGATATACTCTACTCAGTCATAATTACATTAAGTTTTATACATAAATGTGCAGTAATGTCCATACATATACAAGATTATGAAGCCATATTGATCTCAGTCCAAGAACAAAATGATCAATTTTGTTTTTGCATATTAACTCAGTATATTTCTTGCTTTCCCAGTATTGTACAAGCTATAAAATCTAGTTGTAAAGGCATAATGGCATGATGTTATAATGCACTAGTAGAAGTGAACATCTTTCTATCTATTTCAAGTTCTTACTATTATTAATACAAAAATAATAATTTAAGGATGATGTAAACTAATAACTTATGCAATTTTCTATGTAGATTCAAGCTATATTTTAAAAAATAAAATTGTTTCTTATGTTTCAATCATTTTTTATATTTTCCTATTTTTATTAAGTGACATTATTTCATAAGGCATAACTTGAACACTACAAATGAAAAAATTCTATCATTTATTGGAATTAGACCATTAACTCAACTATCTAGTGCATGGTATTTTTTAGTAATTTTTAAAAATATTTCATTTGTTATTAATTTATGAATTAGGATTCAAAAATTAGATCTATATTATTTGGCAACACGTTTCTCTTAATATGTATATCAAAATTTAAAAAAACATTTTTTTATGGAAATAAGGACATCTATGTGGAGGCAAATATGTTTTTTGAGATTTATCTAACAATGTTTGTTATTTTTTATTATGTCTTGAATAAAGGTCATTATTTTTTCTAATGGACCTATATTCATTGTCTTATTAAAATATGTATTTAATTAAAGAAAACATAATACATACTATAATTTTAAAAATCTAATAGTAAAGGCTACATACAAAAATATATTTCCAAATGACTTCATTTGATCCCCAAAAGGTGAAGTAAAATTATTTTTGTCAACATTTTGATAGGTGTATAGGAGACTCCATCAAGGATTTGATTTAAGCCTAAGTGGTGTTTCACCCGTTAAAAAAATACTAATTCAAGTTTATTAGATAGAAATCATTATTTATCTACCCTTGATATGTTTAAAAATCTTTTCTATGCATCATCTTGTTGGTTCCTTTTACTAACCCTGCAAGAAATAAATTTAAGTACTTGGAGAAATCAACATGTCATTATAAAAAGGAGTGAAAGATGCACCAAGAAAGTAAATGCGCCTAAACAAAATGAAAGAGTATGTGGAGCATTTTGTAACAACCTCAAAAATGTAAACATAAAATTTATTAAGCATTAACCAAGACAAACATCTTGATGCGAACAAAATGGTACAATATAACTTTTAACAATAATTAACTTTCAATCACAAGATTACAATGATATGAAAGATGTACAAGTGATAGCCAATAAGAATCCATATAATAGACAACTCTCATTGAAATGGTACAAGAAGGAAGTACATTTACATCTCAAGTACATTGTAATAATATGAAAGTCTCAAAAGTAAATGATTAGTACTCAACAATGAAGATAACATCATTTCATAACCAAGATGTATAAGAGGTCAAAACTACAAACCCCATTCATAATAAGAATATAGTATAGATCATCAAACCAACCACACATATATGTAAGTGGTCTAAAGATAAAGTACTTCATAAATGGGGTCAACCCAAAATAATGTGTCCCACTTTTTGGCCAAAGTAGAACATTGTAATCAACATTTTTCACCAAATTTCCACTTTATGAAACCTATAGCAACTAAACCATTAATAATTTGGAGATGATGTGAACTAGTGATTTGTGAGTATTTGTGTGTAGATTCTAAATATACATTTGAAAAAGAAATTATAAATTTTATTTACATAATTTTTAATAACTTGTTTATATTAAATGATATTTTTAGAAATTGATGTTTATGTTGTAACGCATAACTCTTTTTTTATAGAAAGGATGAAATTATAATTTTTAAAATATGAATTTATAACATCAATTTCTAGTAGATGGATATTTTTCATAATTTTTGTTGTATTTTTTTAATTAATTTTTGAAGTCCAAGTAATTATAATTTGGACATGGGTGTATGTTCTAATGCATAACTTGTTTTGAATATTATCAAAAATTAGTTTTTTTTTGTTTTTTGAAAAAATGACATTAATACCTAGGGCACAAATATTTTTTAGAATTTTTTCTCTATTTTTTCTATTTTTCACTTGTGAAACAAATACCTTGATGTTTGGTGAAAAACTTATGTTCACAAAAAATTAAAAATAAAAATAAAAGTAAAATTAAAGAACATCCAAAGTTATACTTTTTGGAAAGCTTATAATAAGGGCTACATGGTTACAAAATATAAATTCTAAATGAATTTATTTGATCCCTCAAAAGGTAAAGAAAAAGTAGTTTTTTGTAAACATTTTGATAGGTGTGAAGGAGACTCCATTGTGGGTATGATTTAAAAATAGAGGGGTTCTATCCAAGGGGGTTTGATCTAAGTGGGTCTTATTTAACCCTCTTCAATTAAAACCATTTAGATGGAACCCCTCAAGGCTTAAATCATTAAATTTTTTAAAAAATATATGATTTCAAGTAAAAATCAAGATGTCCCAGAAGTGGGACACACTATTGTGGCAACACCCAAATAGTATATGATGAATTCCAATATGAAATCTACAAGATAATCCTCTAAGATCTCATGCTCCTATTACTGATTAGGGAAAGGCTTGAACCCACCATGATGATGTCTCTTTCCTCTCATCCACCAATCAAGGTGTAGAAGTATCATCCATGATCCAAAATTTTGATACAACATAATATTAAAGATTATATTTCTTAATTTATTCCTTTAGTAACATAAATCATACACATGAAACCATAGATGATCTAAAACATTCAAAATACATGAAATAGATATCGCAATGCATATTCTCAATAATAAACACATGTCAAATAATCATTTCAATATAACCTTGATATTTCACAGCACATCCTTTCTAGCATCTAGAACATAGTAACAAGACTCAGACTCGGCTAGGATGACTTGATTCGGGACTCAGACTCGGCACAGACTCAAAAAAAAAAAAAAAGGTTGAAAAAACCCTAGAAATTTATACATTTTTAAGGATTTAAAACTTGTTTCAAGCACCCTTTCTTGAATAAACCTTAAAGACACAATAACACCATTAAATAGAAGAAAAAATGATCACATACACAAGTATACAACACAAATTGTAGTCGAGTTGCTGAAGGAAATAACATACCTAGATATATTAATATAGTCAAATGTATACAAAACTCATGGAATATGAAATATATGACATCAAATGTTCCATATCAATATGAAATATCAAAAAAATAGCCACAAGTCTATGGGTTAGTGGAGCCAACATGCTTCCTACGAAGGCTTCTAAGGGTCCTCGATGATGTAGTAGCTACAACCATAGTTTATGCCTGTGTTTGACTCTCCATGCCACTCTCACCAACAACAGTTGTGTCTCCTCGTGCTCTAGCCTCCTCCTTAGCCATGGCTACAACCTCAGCCTCTCTCTTTGCCTGGTCCACCAATCAAGGTCCTCATCACTAAAGACTACATTTGTAGCCTTAGTGATCCACTCAGATTATGGATCAACCTCCTCTAGCCTGATCGGGGTGTTGTCATGGTCAAAAATATTCCTGTATTTGAGCCGAAGGTTGTAATGAACATATACCAAATCATTCATCCTCTCCACTGACAGTCTATTTCACTTCTTGGAGTGTATGTGCTCAAACATACTCCAATTACACTCACAACCAGATGAACTGCATGGCTGGCTCAATATACGAATGGCAACATTTTGAAGGTTTGGTGTATCAGAACCAAACATCTCCCACCAAATATCGGAGATGAGAAAAAGAAACAAAATCAATCTCATTTCAAGTTTCAAGTTCAACATTTGATAATAAATTATAATATAAAAAGATGAAAATTATGCCCTTAAATATATTTTTACATAGCAGTAATGTTGTCCTACTCTTTTTGCATAAATGACGTGCAAATAAGTCTCCTTGTGCCTTAGTGAAGGAATCTATCTCGTGCACTATCTGTGTAGTAACATCAGGCAACATCTACTCTATTGTCAAGTAGAGCCCACTAAGAATCTCTCTATTTGCATGGAAATCACATCTGAATTGGAAGGCCAGATTTAGGAAACATGTGGCTGCATGGATGGGCCTATGAAGTTGGTGTTGCCATCTCCTATCAATGATCTCCCAAATGGGATGATAATTCTCCTCAACTCCACCATAGATGGATCTAATGGCATCTTTGGCCCTATCCATGCCCTCATATATGTAGCCCATTGTAGGCTTCTCCCCATCAACAAATCATAGGAGAACTATCAATGGCTCAATAAACTGCAAAGTGCAAACATTGTGAAACATTAACTTAAGTAAGTGTGAACGAAAATAAACAAATAAAAGTAAAGTATGAATAAAAATTAAAACATAATTAAATTTTACCTTTAGAATATCCTTTACTGGTGTCCAAAACCCTGGCTCATCAAAAATGCAATCAACCACAACAATCCTTACAGTGCTTGTAGCATAGGATGAGGAAGACCACTCCTCACTAACAAACATGCACCTTAAATCTTCCTTTGACCGAATCAAGGATTGCAATTTGATAAAATTTTGTTGCAAACCTAGTGATGTCAGGATGAGCCAACTCCCTCAACCCAATGTATTATCTCATAAGGTTAAGCACCCCTATGTGATTGTGTACAAATTTTCAAATGTTTTTCATAGCATACACACATGTTTTGATTCATGGGAGCTTGCCAAGATCCTCCAACATGAGGTCAATGCAATGGGCGGCACATGGAATCTAGAATATAGTAGGGTGCCTCTCCATCAATAATTCACCAGCAACAACATAATTTGTTGCATTATCTGTCACCACTTGAACTACATTCTCTTCACCCACCTTTGTTATCACCTCCTTTATAGCCTCACAAAGGTATGCGACATTTTTGAATTGGGCGGAAGAATCGATAGACTTGATGAAGACAATGCACGACCACCTAAAAGAATAAGAAAAAACAATTATTCAATAAATTAAAAAACATAAATCAGCCATATTAAATTATTAATCACTAAATCAAATTCAAATTTCAAATTAATAAATGCATTGAGGGAAGTACAATTACCTCTAGAGGAAACTAGAAAATTAAGCAACGTCCTATTTCTCCTATCGGTCCAACCATCAATCATGATGGTGCAACCCAACCTCCTCCACTGCAAGTGTTGCTCCTCTAATTGTGCTTTTACTTTTGCCACCTTTTGAGTCAAAAGTGGGCCCTTTAATTCATCTTCAGTAGGGGATTTGAACCCCACCCCAAATATGGTTATGACATCAACCATGTTTTTTCCAAAAAGGAGACCTAAAACATGTCATAAATAAATTAATAAGTTACTTAGATAAGTATTGTAAAATGAAAAGTTTTAAGTTTTTAACTTTAAATTTGAATTCGATAATGAGATACATCTAGAATCTAGATTCTAAAATTTAAATATAAATTTTAAAACAATTAAATGAAAAAGAATTACCTGGCCACATGGAAGGGAATGGTGCAATAGTACCAGAAGTCTGCAATTGTTTTCTTGATTGCATCATGTGCATCCTTGTTCCAACCCATTCTCTCAAGTGACGGTTGGGAACCAGGAGTATTCCATGGTACAAAATATGAGTCCACCCTAGATTTATGAATTCTAGGGCGAATGCTAACACTCCCACTACCACTAGTAGTAGCAACACCAACAACGCCAGGAGTAGTAGTACGCATAGTTGGTTCAATAGCAAAAGCACTAGCACTAGGATGATATGGAAGCATGGAAGAATCATCTCCAATAGCACCAAGTCCATATCCAACACTCACCAACCCATGCCTTTGGCTCTTTTTCATTTCTTTTTGCAATTCAAATGTTTCTAATTGCACTTGCACTTCACAAACAACCTTAGGAGGTGCTATAGTGCAGCCCACTGTATCATGGACAGTATGCATGCAATATGATATTTCAATTTTTTTATACCTCCATGATATATTGTTTTGAAATATTTACATTTTGCCTCTCCTTTTTTCATTATGACAAATATTTCAACATGTTTCCAAGCAGGGTCTTTTCTACATGGGATTTGAGACATTATGAAAATATGGTTTGATTTGCAAATGAAAGTGGTTGCAATAACAAGTAGGGTTTCTAAAATTATTTAAGTTGCAAGTAGGGTTTGTAAAAAAAAATGCAAACAAAAAAATAATGATTTTACAAATTACAATTAATTATTTGTTAAAAAACACACAAAAAACCAATTAAAATCAAACTTACCTCTTAAATCTAGCTTGGAATGCAATGCCAATGTCTCCCAATTGCTGGTAATGAGCTCTATGCACCTCCTTTCTGGTATAAAGCTTCCCAAATGATTTAACACCTTGGATCTCCCTTCAATAACTTGTTGATTGCCCTACAATGATCTCTTATTTTTCTTCACAGCTCTCTCTTCTCCTCCTATTTTACCAAATGAATGAAATGAGGTTGCTTTTAAGGTTGGGGAGATAATATAAGTAAAAAAAAAAACTTAAAACTTTACTTTTATGTGTTTTTGGCCTTTGTTGCGCCAGCCGCATCCAAGGCTTGGGACTCTCTTGGACGTGGCACATTTGGTGAGTCCGGCCAGGACACGAAAAGACTCGACCACATCTGAGTCTAGGCTCCTAGGACTCGGCCAAGGGTGCTCGGCTCAAGACTCGTCGAGTCTGGGTGAGTCTCGTTACTCTAATCTATAAAAAATATATGAATTCAAGGACACGAACAAGCCAAAATTGACCACCAACAAAAATTATGTCCATTCAACCTTATAAGATTTAACTCATTTGAACACATTAAAATATATGCAACATCCACACAAATATCTACCCACTTCCCATAATATGAAAGTGTATAGGAGTGAATTTGCACTCCTTAGGCAAATTCCCCTTTCACATACCCTCACCTTAGAAAATCATATTCGAAGGAGAAATTCCACATCACCCACCTGCCTTCCATCCACTTGGTGTTTGTCCTGTGTGTCGGTGAGAGAATATTTGTTGAGGACGCAAGCACGACGTGCAAACGTCTGAGCGGTGCGCTATCGTCCCTAACAAATTCCTGCATTTGAAGTTGGCAGAGGTGTTACACCCCTGATAGAAGTCGAATTGTAACGTCCCTCTTCAACCAACTGACCCAAAAATGGCTTATCTTTCCCATCCCACCTTCAAAAACATTATTCATTCATTCATTCATTTGATCCTTTAAGCAATTACTTCATCTCTTCTTCACATCTTCACACTCTCAAGCAACATTCCATTGTGAGCATTGCAACAACTTTGAAGTTCCATCAACTCCACATTACAAGTGTGAGGCAAGCCATAGAATTTGTGGGCTTGGAGTCTTGTGAGACCTCCCTTCATCACCATTGCGGTTTTGGTGACTTTTCCAAGTCCATACCTTGCATTCTCCCTCCATTGGCTAGTGAGCTTTTGGGTGGAGGTGGTAACGCTTCACTCCTCTCCTTTGTGATTTGATAGAGTAGCATAGTATTATTTTGTAGTGTTCATTGCAATCTTACTTTCTACTTTCTTTATCACTTATTCTACTTCCTTTCTATCTGGTTGTCCGTGGAGGTAGAAACACCAAAACGAGGGTTTGATTGAGGCAGAACCTTATACAACTCCAAAAAAATTCCCTTCTTACTTGTGTGCGGGTGAATGAGTGCATGGAGCTAGCTAGCGAACATGCACTTTTGTGAGATTATCTTTGTCACCCTATCCTTTATTTACTTGATTTATCATCCTCGTATCTACCTCTTGTACTTTCTCATTATATTCTTTTTGTCAAAATCAATTAGCTAGGCTGTTAGTAAGTTTTAAGGTAGTTTTTATTGTACTTCATGTTTTTTGGTCGTACAAAAGCTAGCGCGCCAGAGAGATGCCAGTGCACTGCATCGTCATCCTAGAATTGCGCTACTATCTGTTGGTAAAGAGCTATTTAAGGTGCAATATTAACTTTGAAAACCAGCTCGCCTAGCCTCAAACAAACTTTCAAATCTGTAGAGTGACAAAAGCATGCCACAGTGCTCTTCATTCTCGACCTCCATCTCAAAACACCCTTTAGAGTGAGGTAAGTTAGAGTAGCCCTCCGCTCTCGTCTCTCTGTGACCTGGAGTCTTGACGTGGTTGGTCCCCCTCTCTTATATTTTTGGTGAACCCGACATGAACCATTTTGGTTCCATTTAGCAGTGTCGAAGGCTCCTTTCCTTGTGTCTTAGGAGCATTGTAGGTGTGAGTGTTGTGAGTCCTTTTTCCTTACAACCCAACTTGCGACCCCTAGTAGGCATAGTTGGAAGGTTCCATAGGCATTACGAAATGAAGCCTTAGTTAGGTCACTGTTTGATTACGAACCTTTGGGAGGCTTTGTGAGAGTGTCATTTAGTGTGTGTTATGACCTCTTTCCTACATCTGCATATCCCCTCTATGTAGCCTGCAAGTATTAGTCCAGGTTTAACCTTCACCTCGCAGGACCTGCCAATGGGTTTCAATAGGGAACCATCTCCTCTTTACATCCTTGCACGAACCAACAAAAACATCGTCGCGGGTGTTCTTGTTAACCCGACATGCCAAGTGAATATTATAACTGAGGATATTATGTTAATGAACTTCTTACATAAAGATGGGTACAACACACTTGTAAGCACCACATAACAAACTTATAACAAACTTTTTGTACCTCCCCTAGGTAGTATTGTTTTGTCGGTCCTCATTGGACCTAAGTCTGTAAACTTGTTGTTCGACATAATCTTGGGGTCCGAACTCTTCAAAGTGAAGTTGGAAATCCCTTGGCTAGTAGCTATGAATGTAGTTCCCTCGGTTGTGCATACATTTTTTAAGTTTATTCATGGGGGTTTAGTGCATGTGATTCACAACACTACTAAAAACCACCAGTTATGTGTGATAGTTATTCCCTATATCACTTTTGTCCTGCACCCATTGGTCTTCTTCTGCCTAGGAAGGACCTCTTGTACCGAACATATTAAAAGTACAAGAAGGGGCGCTTAATGCCTAAGTGATGCAGAGGTAAGTGACAACCTTATTTACTAAGCCAAAAATAGGGGTTCCTGCACAGTCTCAATCACCAATTCCTTAAGGTTTACCATCTAGCAACCTACACATCACCCTGCCCTTGTAGCTCTCCCAAAACTAGAACAGGCCAAGTTTCACCCAATCTTTCCAAAGCACCCAATAATTAAAAAGGAGATTAGGATACCCTTTTCAGGGTTACACAACATGTATGAAAATCAAGGGTCACTGTTTTGGACCACCCTGAACTTTTGATACACTTACCCGGTTCTAGACTTCACCATTTGGTCTATTTTCCAAAGGAACCACCCTTCCAACGATGGCCACTCACCAAAGCACCTTGGAAAGTCTCAACAAATGGTCTCAAACCTCATATTACAGTGATGTTTTTCATCTACAGGGATTCTAACCCTCTGTTCCAAGAAACCCTCTCAAGCACTCACCAAAACAAGGGTTTAGCAAGGGTTTAGGGGTAACTCCCTACTCCTGACCTTCCCCAATCCTTCCAGGGGTCCAAACACCACACATTATCTCTGCCTTGAACTAAGAAACACTCACAATCCCTTCCCACTCACTAATTCTCATAATCCATCCTTGGGTTCCCTATTTTCATGGTCTAACTACCCCTGATCAGCACTAGATCACACACCATGGTATAAATCTCCCCTTCTCCTTCTTCTAAGGTATGTACACACTTAACCATACATGGTACAAACCAATCCACCAAGCCACAGGTCTGAAACAGTAGGTGGATTGGTTAGTTGATCATGGTGCTGTCCTCAAAACTCCAAACACAGAAAACAGGGTACCTTGCAGTTTGTTGATCCCAGTCACACAAGCAAAAGAATTAAGCCCCCAAGACAAACATGAAAGAAGGTAAATACATGAATAAGAAATCATTCAATGCCTCAAGGCATCTTGAATTTGTACGGGCCCTGGTCAAGGAGCAAAGTTCAAAAAACTCAAGGAAAAATAGTGATCAGTGTTTGCCACAATGCTTTTTCTTTATTAGAACCGAACAACAACCTTCTCCTTTGGAGATTACATGAATAAATAGTGATTGCAACATCCAACTGTCTCCTACAACTGACCAACTACCCTACAACAGAAATTTGAACCACTTCTGACCATTTGGAGGTCAAGGTTATACACTTCACATAATTTTCTTAAACAATTTCACTACATACTTAGTGAGTTTGATCTTTTTGACCCCATGCTCGTCCAACCTATTGAAAGTGGTCTAATGAGACCTTATTTGCATAAAAGACATGGATTAAAGCCATCTACTACCTATCTACGACCCCTTGTCACATGACATACAAGATTTTTGAGTACAAAGCAACTTAATTTGACACATTTTGCAACTTCCTCATTGCATAAAACATGAAAACCTTTAAAATACTTGGTGAACTTGTCTTCAAATCCCTTGGTGAACATTTAAGGTCCTTTGTCCTATCATGTTAGGGTCAGGATCTAGGTGCTCTTGCACCACTAAGGTGAGGTACCCTCCATCTTCTTATGTTGTCTTGCATAGGGTATGTTTAAAAGCTAACAGTGATGTCACCAAGGCACAAAGAAGGGAAGAAGAGAAGTGCTCTTGAGGTTCCTCTTCTTCCTCTTCCATTGTCCAACCATATGCTTTCCCTCACCCCACTGTGGCACCATTAGATCTTGTTTCACATTTGTGAGAGAATCTTATGGTGCCTTCTTAGTGAAAGCCTGAGCGTCTTGCATTCAAGCTTCTTGTTCTACCCATGGAGCCTAGGCCTATTTGATATAGAAAAAGGGAGAGTTCTCATGGGGAATCCTCTAAATCTCAGCCTTCGTAGCCTCCCACCACTCCTCCTAAATCAGTGAATGGGAAGAGGCCCATCATTGAAGCGCTAGAACTGACTCCCCACATTGTATCTCAAATTCTTCCTCTTGATTTCATCTAGGATTCTGTCCCTCTGCCAGAAATGGCTATGATGGACACCCCTATGGCTGAGTAGAAGCCTTTTGTCCCTTCATAGCTACTGGCCTCTAGCTCAAAGACTCGCAAAAACTATCTTGCACATGAACGCAAGCACCAGAGAAAGGCTATAGTGGCTAAGCAAGCCGCTTTGCAGAAAAAGGAAGAGGATTCGACCACCCTTGCATTAGGGACTCCTAATGTGTCCTCCTCTCTCCTCCCCTTTGCTTCTATTCAATAAAACTTAGTTCTGCTTTTGACTCCTGTGATGAGCGCTTGACCCTAAAAAGGTGCAAATGTTTATCGCTCCCTCGATCAAGCCGCCCCTTTTGATGTCCCTTCTAGACATCTCACCATTCCCTAAACTCATGGACATGTCAAAAATTTTGGTGATGTTTGTTGTAGTTTTCTCCTCCTCGCCCACACCTCTCACCTTGTATGTGGGGAGTTCACCTCCTCTGAAAAAGAAAAAAGAAAAGGTTAGCCCTTCCAACAATGGGGTTCGAAAGAGGAGTCCACCTTCTTTAAGGTGTGGTCGTGCATTAGCATGTGCCATCCTAGTGACAAAGCAAGCTCTGGCATCCCCTGAGTTTTTCACTGCTGATGAGTCTAGTTTATGGTTCAATTTTGATAAAAGTTTATTATCCATTTGCTATAGTTGTCATAGAATTGATGTTTGGATGTTGATCCTTTTTATGATATTTCCTTAAAACCATGGACATTGGGCATAAGATTATTTTTCTAACCTTTAAATGACATTGACATGCTACATGAACTATCTATGTTAATTTTACATGTAAATTAATTATTGTCACTTTAAGATAGTTACAACTATGCAATTGTTGTGCGTACTAATATTGTAATGCACATATAATTAGAGGCTTATAATTGAGGAAGATTTTTCCAGCTGGTCATTCACCATAAAGGTCAACAAGGTGATCATTCAATTGAGGGAAGACTCTCGATAATGGGATATTCATCATTTAAATTGAAATTGTAATTTCCTTGTAACTGGTCATAATTGTCTATTGAGCAAATATAGGTGTTATTGTTGTTCTAGATTTGCATTAAGGAAAACATGATTGGCCAGATTTCACAGGCATAACTGCCTCTCCACTTTTTTATGCTTTCCCTAAAGTGGCATCCTCTGAATTTGTTGGAGTCGACCACCTTGCTAGGTGATTATTTAGTAGCCTCTTTTCCTATAAACAAGACTCAGATGATCCTTCTTAGGAGGTTTCTTAATCTAAAGATGTATTGGCATTCTTAGTTTTTTAGTAATATAGTCATGTTGCTCGATTATACTAATGTTTTCCAATGAATAAAATGAAGTTATAAGTTTGTGCATCTACGTTTACATTTGTTTTAGGGGATACTCATCCAAGGGGCCCACTTGGTGAGTATTATGTCCTAGTTTAGTTATTATTTTTTGTTAAATAATTAGTTAAGAATTTGGAACTGTCTGTTCCTGCAACCACTAGAATCCCATTCTGTGACTGTTTCTATAGCCAAAGTAGACAGAGTATTTTCCTGTTGTTCACTTAGATTTTCATTTTTGTCATGCATTTCAGCTTAGTATAGTTATTGGTTGATGCTCAACACTTATGTTATTTTCTTCCAAACAATTTACTTTCGGCATTGTGTCTTTCTTAGATATAGGATGAATGTGGATACTTTGGATCCCTAGTGCACATACTGTGCTGACCCATTTCAATTTTACATCCTTGGTTTGACAAGTTAAATGCACCTTCATGATGATTGAGATGGCTATTCAAGTTAGATGTCCAATCTTTGAATCACATCTTTAAAGGCTTAGTTTTTAAATCATTGTAGGAGGCCAACATTTTTGTTGTCATTGCCAGGGGAGTGATGAGTCCAATTTATGGTTCAATTTTGATAAGAGTTTATTATCCATTTGATGCAATTGTCATAGACTTTGATGCTTGGATGTTGATCATTTTTATGATATTTCCTTAAAACTATGGAGATTGGGCATAAGCTTAATTTTGTAACCTTTAAATGACATTGACATGCTATATGAACTATCTATGTTAATTTTACATGTGGATTAATGATTGTCACTTTAAGATAGTTACAAATATGCAATTGTTGTGTGTACTAATATTTTCATGCAAATATATGTAGAGGTCTGCAATTGAGGAAGATTCTGGCAGTTGGTCATTCGCCATAACGGTCAACAAGGTGATCATTCAATTGAGGGAAGACTCTCGACGGTGGGAGATTCCTCATTTAAATCAAAATTTTAATCGCATTGTAAATGGTCTTAATTGTCTGTTGAGAAAATATAGGTGTTACTATTGTGCTGGATTTGCGTTAAGGAAAACATGCTTGACCAGATTTTACGCATGCGTAACCGCCTCTCCACTTTTTATGCTTTCCCTAAAGTGGTATCCTCTAAATCTATTGGAGTTGACTACCTTGTTAGGTGATTAGTTAGTAGCCTATTTTCCTATAAATAAGACTCAGATGCTCCTTCTCAGGAGGTTGCTTAATCTGATGATGTACTGAAATTCTTAGTTTTTCAGTAATACAGTCATGTTGCTCGATTGTACTAATGTTTTCCAATGAATAACTTATAAGTTCGTGCATCTGAGTTTACATTTGTTCTAGGGGATACTCATCCAAGGGGGGCCACTTGGTGAGTATTTTGTCCTTTAGTTTAGTTATTATTTTATGCTCAATAATTAGTTAAAAATTTGGCACTATCTGTTCCTGCAACCACTATAATTCCATTCTTTTGATTGTTCCTGCAGCTAAATCAGATAGAGTAGTTTCCTATTTGTTCACTCAGATTTTCATTTTTGTCATTTATTTCAGCTTAGTATAGTTATTGGTTGATGCTCATCACTTATGTTATTTAATTTCAAGCAATTTACTTTCAACATTGTGTCTTTCTTAGCTATAGGATGAATGTGGCTACTTTGGATCCCTTGTGCAGATACTGTGCTGACCCATTTCAAGTTTACGTCCCTAGGGTTGACAAGTTAAATGCACCTTCATGATTATTGAGATAGCTATTTAAGTTAGATGCCTAATCTCTGAATCATAACTGTAAAGGATTAGTTTTTAAATCATTGTAGGAGGCCAACATTTTTAGTGTCATTGTCGAGGATGTTATCAAACTAGGAAGTTCTTTACAATCATTGATAGTTTTTCAACTGTAGTATTTCTAGAATTTTTTTCTTCGTATACTCCTCATTTAGGAAAGTAATGACCCCTATTCTTTTGTCAATTCTTTGTGTAAGCTAGCTCATACTGAGTTGATACCGTATGCATAGAGGGAGGAGGAGAGATGCTCATGGGAGATTCCTTCCCAACAATCTTGATCCATTCTAGCTAGTTGAGTATCAGAACCTACCAAGAGACGAAGAAGAAGAAGAGACACACCCCTTTGCCGATGCATTTTTGGATCTGACTAGTTCTGGAGTTTCTTCTGAAGACCAAAATCTGATTGAGAACCCCTTTGCTTTGGAACTTCATCAGGCAGGCATGGGTGATGCAAATAGAAACAGACCTAACCAACCAAATTTTCCTTTCCCCGTTGCTCATCAAAATGAAGTAGACAACCTCAAAAATACCCTGCTTCAATCCTTCCTACGTTTTATGGACTTGTCACAGAATATTTTGATACATTCTTGTTTGAGTTTGATATACTCTGCAGGAGTTATGACTATACCACTGATGCTCACAGGCTTAAGCTATTCCCTACCACCTTGAAAGAAGTTGCATTAAGATGGTTTATGAGCCTAGGTAGAAATGCTATGGATACTTGGCAGGACATGAAGACAAAGTTCCTTAAGAAATACACGGAGTGTTGCAGGGGCAGTGACATGAGAGGAGATGACATTTTTAGGATGCAAAAAAAGGAAGATGAGAGCCTAGAAGATTACATTTCAAGGTTTTTGTTTTTCCTATGGAAATATTCACACCATACACTCAATGAAGAATCACAAAAGTTGCTTTTCTTAAGAGAAATTAATGACAACTGCATAAATGCCTTGGATCTAATGGGAGGAGAAGATATCACCCAAGTTCCTTAGAAGGATATTAAGAAGATATGTCAGAATTATTCTAGGGCAACTTCAAAGAAAGGGATGGCTTACCAATCCTCCATGGGTAAGTCATCTACCAATAGAGTTTCAAGGATGGAGATTACTCACTTACTAGCAGACTTCAAGCAAGACATCATAAATAATCTGGCTACTTAGTTGGATTCACTTCAGGCCAAGAAGAAACAAGACGAGGTAGGGGCAATGTTGGCAAAATATTATCCTCATTGCAGACAAAAGAAGGACTACAGATGCAAGATGATAGCTAATATTGACAACAAGAAAATGGCACCCAAGTTCAAGCCAATCCAAGGTGAGATGATCAAGTCTACTATGTTACACAAAGGATTCCATGGGCTCCAAGATAGGGTGTGCCACCAGATCCACTATCTTCTGTTGGGCCATATTTCAATTCTTATTCATCTAGTAACTAATGGAAACTCCCATATCCATCCAATTATGGAAGATATCCACCACAATCTTAGAATATCCCTCCAAATTCCTAGCCCGATCACCAAAAATCTCCACCCTAGTGGCAACAACTTCAGGGGAATTGGTATCAGTTTCAAGGAAATTGGTAACCACCTTTAAGAAACTGACAACAAATATCTCAATGAAGGGGAGGACAACAATGGCCAAACCAAATAACCAATTACATGTAACCACCTTCTCAACCCCAACAACTTTCTATAATGCCTCCTCCTGCTTGTTCAAGTCCAAATGCACCTAAACCTACTCAACTACCAACTCAACCCACACCTAACCTAAATAATAAACCACAGAAGTATCCGGTATACTCTGCTAATCTAAATCAATTCCTTACATATGTTGTGAGTGTAAGTGACATCCACTTGCATTCAGGAACTACTTTTCCAGCTCCTTCCACACCCATTATTGCTGAGCTTCTTGTGGAAGAAGAGAAGCCTCTAAATGTCCCCATTCAACTAAGTGCACCTAAAAATCTTGAACCAGTCCCAGTCAAGCAAATAGAACCAAAACCACCATTTCCCTAGAGGTTGGAAACTGTGAAGCAAAAGGAATAGAAGGAGGACACAAATTTTGACATTTTAGATCATTTGAAGCATATATGTGTCCAAATACCTCTATTTCAAGCCATAAAATATGTTCCCATATATGGAAAAGCAATCAAAGAAGCATGCCTTAAGAAGTCAGGCAAGAAGAAGAAAGACCCCACTACGGTTCATGTGGTGGGACAACTGGCTGAAATCGTGCTTGAGAAAGTGATTGTTCCCAAATATAATGACCCAGGGAGTCATGTGGTAGGAGTTGTTATAAATGGGATCTAGGTAAAGAATGCTCTGATTGATTTAGGAGCAATAATAAATATAATGACTAAGGACATCTTGCAACAACTAAATATTGCAAGCATGAGACCTACTCCTATTGTCATGCAACTTGTTGATGGTTCTACTGTTAAGCCTAATGGTATAGTAGAGGATCTTGTGGTAACTCTAGACTCTTGGGAGTACCCCAAAAAAAATTATGATTCCTTCTCCTAAAGCCACACTAGGTGGGTACCCCATTATTCTTGGAAGGCCATGGTTAGCAACAACATATTCTTATATTGGATGTTGGACAGGAGACATGACCATTTTTGATGGAAAGAGCACCAAAAATCTTGTTCTCTACCCTCATGCTCATTCGTCCCATGATAGGAATGATCTCATATGGCCACATGTTGGTGAAGAGGCTGAGGAAGTTAATTTTGTGGCACAAATTATGATGCTAGATAAAAGTTCTTTCATGCAGCTTCAAGATGAAGATGAAGTATTATCTAACATAATTCAAAACCATTGTGAGGTAGAGGAAGAATCATCCTCTCATGCATTTGATTCTGATGATCCAGTGAAGACACTCTTGCTCGCTCTTCCTACAGTCATTCTTCCTATAACCACTCTTCCTATAGAAATAGGTATGTATCATACATTGCTGCCAAATGAACTCAAGGTACCAAGCATTAGTGAAGCAACTATGGTAGAGTTAACTACACAAGTGAAATATCTAAATATTAACAACAAACTAAGTGAAGAACATCAGTTATCATTGGAAAACTTACTAAGGGCCCACCAGAATGCATTTGCATGGGACTATCATGATATGAAGGGATTGGAACCTAAGCTTTGCACTCACATGATATACATAAGAGATGATTGTGCACCAGTGAGGCAGCCACAAAGAAGAATTAACACTACATTGAGAGAAATTATAAAAAGAGAACTATAGAAATTGCTAGATGCGGGATTTATCTACCCCATTTCAAATATCCAATGGGTGTCACCATTGGTGATTATGCCCAAAAAATGATGGAAGTGGCGAGTTTGTGTTGATTATAGGGAACTTAATGCTACCACCAAAAAGGATCATTTTCCCTTACCTTTCATAGATCAAGTTTTGGACTCACTTGCAAGAAAATAGTACTTTTATTTTCTAGATGGATTCAGTGGCTATAACCAGATCCAAATTGCACTAGAGGACTAGGAGAAGACTACCTTTAATTATCCATGGAGGACCTATACCTAATCAGAAATTCCATTTGGCTTATGCAATGTACCTGCAACTTTTTAGAGGCCAGTCATTAGCATATTTTCAAACATCTCTCATGATTGCATGGAAATCTATATGGACGACTTCACTACCTATGGTTCTGATTTCAATGAAGCATTGAAAAATCTCAAGAGAGTCCTACAAAGATGTGAAGACCACAATCTATCTTTAAATAGTGAAAAGTACTTCATGATGATGCAAGAAGGTGTAGTTCTTGGCCACTACATCTCTCACAAAAGAATTCAAGTAGATCCTGCGAAGATTGAGGTGATCACCAATCTACCTATCCCTACAAAACAAAACGATTTTAGGAGTTTCCAAGGACATGTAGATTATTATAGGAGGTTCATCAAAGACTTCAACAAAATGACAACACCATTGTATAAACTCCTAACTAAAGATGTTGAATTTCAATAGATAGAAGAATGTGACAAGGCATTTTTTGACTTGAAAGCAGCTTTAACTCATGCTCCTGTACTCAAGGGACCTAATTGGGAGTTTAATTTTCACATCCATATAGATGCATTAGACTATGCTATAGGAGCAATCTTAGGACATAAAGAAGGAACTATTGAAAATGTTATTTATTTTGTCAGCAAAAATTTGCAGGGAGCTGAATTTAACTATATAGTGATAGAAAAATAAATGTTAGCAATGATCTATAACCTAAACAAATTTAGACACTACATAACAAGATACCAGATCTTTGTGCACACCGATCATGCAACCATTAGATGCCTCATGAATAAACCCTCGATCTCAGGTTGGCCAACAAGATGGTTATTGTTGATGCAGGAGTTTGACATAACCATTGTGGATAAACTAGGGAAGACCAATGTTGTTGCAGAATTTCTTTCGAGGCTGACTACATCAGAGGACAATCAATTCATAGATGACTCTTTCCTTGATGAGAATTTATTTTCTATCAGTGTGTAGACACCTTGGTAAGCTGACATGGTTAATTATCTAGTCACAAGGAGAGTTCCTCCTCACTTCTCTCCAAAATAGAGGAGGGTGCTCATTGAAAAATCTTTTCCTTTCTCATGGATTTTTGGATGTTTTTTCTACACTGGACCAGACCATGTCATGAGGAGATGTGTGAGGGAAGATGAGATAGACATATGATATTTTGCATGCATGACACAATGAACCTTGTGGAGGGCATTTTGAAACCAAGATGACAAAAATGAAGATTTTGAACATAGGATATTGTTGGCCCACACTCCACAAGGATGCAGGGAGATATACAAGGAAGTGTGACAAATGCCAGAGGAAGGGACAACCAACCAAATTTGATGAGATGCCACTTTACCCCCAAGTAGTAATCACTCCTTTTGATAAGTGGGGATTGGATTTTGTAGGACCCATTGATCCTCCATCAAATGGTAAATCCTATATCTTGGTACACACTAATTATGTAACCAAGTGGGTAGAAGTTAAGGCCATGAAGCATGCAAGAGATAATAAGGTTGCAAAATTTTTTTATGAGGAAATTTTCACATGGTATGGGGTTCCAAGAGAGATAGTGACTAATCAAGGGGCTCAATTCACTTCAACCATTGTTACAACACTTGTTAATGAGTATAGAATTAGGCACACAAAGCCTACTCCTTATCACCCTCAGGCCAATGGCCAAGTTGAGGTGACCAACAAAGAAAATGAAGCCATCAAGACCGAAACAGTGGCTATCCATAGAAGGGATTGGGCAAGCGGGCTACCACAAGTTGTTTGGGCCTACACAACTACCTGAAAAACAACTATAGGATTCACTCCATTTGAGTTGTCATATGGAAAGACAGCTACGATGCCTATTGAATTTGAGTATAGGACTCTTAGGACTGTAGTAGACTTGGGGATGGATATCTCAGAGGCATAAAGGAACAAAATCATGCAGCTAAATGCTTTGGATGAGGATCATGCAAAGGTAGTGCAAAATCAGAGAATAAAGTGGCATGAAAAATTCATAAAGGATAAGAAATTCCAGCCAGATGATTGGGCACTGCTCTATGACTCAAGGTATCAAGATAATGCAAAAAAATTGCAAATAAGGTGGCTAGGACCATATGAGGTTGTTGAAGTATTTCCCAATGGGGTTGTTCAACTCACTACCATTGACCTTATTAGATTTAAGTTGCTTGTCAATGGTCATCGCCTACGGTTGTACCACAAGCCAACTGCCAAGGAGGAATTCCTACAACAATTCACTTGGCATGCAACACCTGAACTTCCTACAGTCGAAGGAAGCAGACCTAGTGTCCCTCCTTCTGGCTAACTAAGGTATGCAAATTGTCATAATAAAGACTTCCACTTTTGTGGGGGTCCACTTCTTCACCCATCTGCCCATCCATCTCCACCTTTCTCTCTCTTCCATCACGCCACCATCATTTCATTTCATTCCACTCCACTTTTATTAATTTCTCAACTAATTTCTTAAAAGTGACCAGTACTTTCTCCATAATTTTTGCAACAAATCTTCCAAGAATTCAGGTATGTGCACATCAATTTGTTATATCTTAATTGTCTTTTAGTACATTCATTTAATTGTTGTACATTAATATGGACGTTCTTTATAGCATGTAATTATTCCCTATCCTTGTCAAATCATCCTTACCACCTCACATGTGAGGACACATGTGCAAACTTAGGTTGGGGGGGAAAGTGTGAATGTCATTTCCTCGTGTCTGTCCATATTGGTTCACGTCAACAAAGTTTAAATTATTGAGCGGATTTGAATTTTGATTGAGATGATGACTCGCATGTGTGAAATAACATCAACCACCGCCATTCTTCCTCATCATAGCCTTCATTTATTACTCCTTTACGACCTTTATTAATCCTGTCATAATCTTAAGCCAAAAAGGTAAGATTCAGATGACACTGGCATTGGAAATTTAGCAGCATTGCAAGAAGGAGAATTTTAGCTTTCAGATGAAGGTTGTCGAAAGGGAAACTTTGCAAAGCGATTGTTTGATTACAGAAAAATGAACAATGGGAAGGTGGGTTAATTCAAAATGAACCCACGGTTCATGATGTATTACTACAGGATGCGATTTGTTAGGCCGAGTTCAGAAACTGTGGATGGTTAGATTATTTCCTAAAGTTGGATGGTTTTAATGAATATGTTGCATTGGAATTTGCCCAGACATTATCAAAAGGAAAGGACATGGTAAAAGGGTTGGAGGTCACAACTACTGAAGAAATGATTATAGAAGTTACTGTAAGGTTGCTTGTCGATGGTGAACATTACCCTACTACCAAAGATGCCAGGTCAGATAGGGTTGAATTTACATAACCTAGTGACCCTCCATTGAGTGAAGACAAACAAGGTGTGAAGAGAACCTCTTTGCCTGAGCTATGGAAGCAAGTAGCTATTTATGTTGTGAAATACGTTACTTGTGAAGGTTGTCAGTTGAATCTACATTTTGTGCATTTCAAACTCCTGAATCGCATGAGGCATGGGAGAAGAATGAATATGCCAAATGTGTTATACCACCTTCTTTCAATCATGGCGACCGAGACCCAAAAAGGTAAGGATAATTTCATTTCCCACCATTGTCTGATCAAATTATTAGTTGAGAAGTTTTTGCATGATGTGTCTAATATGACTTGGGAAGAATTCTTGAATATTGATCAAATTAGACCAAAGAATTTGCGACCTAGGGTTTTGAATCGACCTCATAGGGTTAGTAGGAGGATGAGCAATGTTGGGGCCACTCTTGGAGCCTCAACTTTTGGCACAAGCCCTAGTGCAAACCCTCCTGCAGCCAAAAAAACTATTGAGATTAGTTCTTCTGAGGCAAAATATTCAGATAAATAAAGTTCCTCTCTAGATTCTATTGATGATGTTCCTCTTGGCATCCTAATGAGAACTAGGGGAAAAAAGGAGGTAGAAATAAGGAAGGGAAAAGCTAAAAAGAAAACAATACGAAAAGAACTACCAAGCTCTAAGAAACAAAAGTTTGGCACTATTCTTCCTATAGCCAAAGAAAAACACAAAATCCCTAAGCCTAGAGAAACATCACAGGAGGATACAAAAGCTCCAATGGGGCAGGTGAATGTCAAGGAAAAGGACATATTTGAGGAAGCAACAAACATAATGCTGACAAATCTTGCTAACATTACAAAACAAGCTGGAAGCCAAGAGTATGAGGAAAATCAAGAGCTCCTATAACAAGAGAAGAAGAAATAATTCCTATAGCAAGAGAAAGAACAAGAGGTCCTACAGCCATAACTGAGAGAACACTCAACACCCTTGTAGCCAAAATTAGCTGAACAAATAGAGTTCCTGTAGATGGAGCTCTACGAAGAGCAAGCAAAAGTGCCAGGATTTTTTTTGGTAGGGATACATAGGCCCTTTGATTTTTCAATGCACATGGTAGCCATGAAATTATGGAAAGAAATGAAAAGGAGGGAAGAAGAATGGAAAGAGGAGAAATGCAGGCTAAAGAGGGAAATTGAAAAGAGAGATGAAGAGATTGCAGATAAGAATACAAAAATTACTGCTTTAAAAGAAAAGGTGGATAATATGGCAACCTTAGTACCTCATATATTAGAGTGCAGGAGTCCTCCAAGGGTCTATGCTTTGTATTTGAAGGAGAAGCATCTTTCTTTTAAACTAGCAAGGGTTGTTTCAGCTTTGAATCTTTCCATTAAGACCCTTCTTGAATTTTTCAATGTTTGTCAAATTGCTCCTCCTGAAATGAAGAATTTGTTGTGTGAATTATATTTGGATAATTATGTCGTGACTCAAGACCATGATTGAAATCTATTTTTTTATGTTGGAGATGTCCAATTAAGGGCATTTATGTCCTGGATATAAAATAAAATCAGTTGGGGAAAACAGTTCAAGACTTATAGGCAAATTGAATTCAACACTCCCCTATCCATCAGGGCTGAATCTAGAAATCTTGGAGACATTTTTAGGGATTGGCATAGAATTCTCTACCAACCAAGCTATGGCAATATGATCATGTCTTAGAGAGAAGCAGTTTATAAAGAATATGAGGAGGTAGAAAAAACCACAAGGGAATCTGTAATGGGATACCTGTCACAAAGGTGGAAAAACCTAATTGATGAATTGAAACAAGTTGAGCCTCACCCTATGCAGAACTATGTTGCAACACTTAAGAGAGATGATAGATATATATATAGATTGGAAGGACAAAGGGACAATTTTGGCTTCCACTGACTTTTCAACCACCTATCTATTGTGGCCTGTGCCAAATTTCAGATATTATCAGTATGACATTGTTGTAGAGACACAGAGATGGAGTAGATTAGACAAGCAAGAAGGGTTCTATTGGGACCCTAATTCATGCACAACAAGAACTGATGTAAGACAGTTGATAGTTGCAAATTTCAGGGCATTGACCAAGCAAAAGAACAACCCTTCATCTGCTAGAGGACCAACAAAACTTTAGGTTGGGGGGAGTGATGAGTCCAGTTTATGGTTCAATTTTGATAAGAGTTTATTATCCATTTGCTGTTGTTGTCATAGAATTTGATGCTTGGATGTTGATCTTTTTTATGATATTTCCTTAAAACCATGGATATTGGGCATAAGCTTATTTTCTTAACCTTTAAATTATATTGACATGCTATATGAACTAGCTATGTTAATTTTATATGTGGATTAATGATTGTCACTTTAAGATAGTTACAAATATGTAATTTTTGTGCGTACTAATATTGTCATGCAGATATAATTAGAGGCCTACAATTAAGGAAGATTCTGCCAACTGTTCATTCGCCATAACGGTCAACAAGGTGATCATTCAATTGAGGGAAGACTCTCGACGATGGGAGATTCCTCATTTAAATCAAAATTGTAACCACCTTGTAAATGGTCTTAATTATTTGTTGAGAAAATATAGGTGTTACTATTGTGTTGAATTTGCATTAAGGCAAACATGCTTGGCCAGATTCTGCACATGCATAATCTCCTCTCCACTTTTTATGCTTTCCCTAAAGTGGCGTCCTCTGAATCTATTGGAGTTGACTGCCTTGCTAGGTGATTAGTTAGTAGCCTCTTTTCCTATAAATAATAATTAGATGCTCCTTCTCAGGAGATTGCTTAATCTGATGATGTATTGGCATTCTTAGTTTTCAGTAATACACTCATGTTGCTCAATTGTACTCATGTTTTCCAATAAATAAAATAAAGTTATAAGTTTGTGCATTTGAGTTTACATTTGTTTTAGAGGATACTCATCCAAGGGGGCCCACTTGGTGAGTATTCCATCCTTTAGTTTAGTTATTATTTTATGTTCAGTAATGAGTTAAGAATTTGGCACTGTCTGTTCTTGCAACCACTAGAATTTCATTTTGTGACTGTTCTTGCAACCAAAGCAAACATAGTAGTTTTTAGTTTGTTCGCTTAGATTTTCATTTTTGTCATGCATTTCAGCTTAGTATAATTATCGGTTGATGCTTAGCAGTTATGTTATTTCCTTCCAAGCAATTTACTTTCAACATTTTGTCTTTCTTAACTGTAAGATGGATGTGGCTACTTTGGATCCCTAGTGCACATACTATGCTAACCCATTTCAAGTTTATGTCTCTGGGTTGACAATTTAAATGCACCTTCATGATGATTGGGATAGCTATTCAGGTTAGATGTTCAATCTCTAAATCATAGTCATAAAGTCTTAGTTGTTAAATCATTGTAGGAGGCTAACAACCACTCTCGAGTTGTTCGGTGAGCCCAATGGTGAATCTTGGGCACCACCCTCCCTATCCATTAAGGTAATACATGGCACTACCATGAAGTGCATGTTCAATTCTCTGGATGAGATTCTAACCTTGTCAGCGATCTTCGCGAAATCACTAACCATAGCTCCACAAGAGCCTAGCAGAGAAGACCTTGTGGGGCCTTCTTCCTTAGCCCTTATTGCAGGAGGGTTGGAAGCTCCTCCCCTTAATATTTCACCACTCCACACTCATTTTTATTCCCCTTATAATGATTTAGATTGGGAAATGGATGACCTCTTGGTCGATGAGTGTTAGGGGGAGGCCTCTTATTTATCTTTAGATTAGATGCGTGTTTGTTGTGATGCGTTGCCCTGTTCTTGCATTATATGCTCCTAGATGACCCTTGTCACCCTTGTAGTTGCTTGGATATAAGAGTGACTTTGTGTTATAAACCTTCTTTTATTTGTATCATCATTCTTCCATGTTTGTGTCTTGATTTTTGGAAAGTTAGGGATGATGCAAAGTGTTGGAGGCATTTAGGCTTCCCTTCCATGTTGACCCAATTTTTTATTTTTCACTTTGTCTTCCATGCATTCTTCTTGATCTGGTGGGTATTGATGATATTTCCCCTTGCATCACGGTTACCTATTATTTATATAAGCATGAGTAGATCTGACCCCACAAAACCAGATCTCTATGTCTCTTGTGTTCCATTTCTCTCTTCTTTCCTTGAGTTGTGATGTTGTAGCGCCCATGTGCTATCCCTAATGTGTGCAACAACATCACCACAGTGAAATATTGCTATGTGTTGTGGGACACAACATCACTTTTTTATTCTTTATTTTCTCTCCTTAGGTTGTCGTGTGCCTCTACATTCAGCACACACCACCCTAAGTGGGGGATATCATGTCAACCTCAAATTTTCAGAAAATGAATTCATTCTCAACAAATCTTTTCTCAAAAATCTTTGCAAACTTTTTCAAAAATCGCATTCACAACTTGGACCCCCAACAGAACGTGTTTCCTTCATCATGAGTTCGCAAATAAAGAACTTGATAACTTTCCTCTAAGGAGGGAGCAATTTTTTTTTTTCCTGTGGGAGAAGCCTCGACCTTCCCTGCATGAGGGGGCATTTTTTCCTTAAAATTCCTTGATGTTAAGTCTATTTGAAAAATTAATTTTTACACTTTCAAATAGTGCGTCCCTTGAGTGGACCCCTCTTCTTTTGAAGGGTTCTCGAGGGACACCTTTGAAATCCTTTCAACTTGTTGATTGTCTGTGTGACTATCTGCTTGTTTTCCTGTGTGGCTGCTTTGTGTTCTTTGGCATGTTTTGTCTATGGATTAACATGTTGCTTTGTAGGTGCTCCTATGAAGCCGCTTTCTAGTCTGACTCTATCGAGTCCCATTTCACTGGGTGTCCTTCATGAGAGATAACCTAGGGGATTCCTTCTTGCAGGTTTATAGGCCTGTAAGGTGCTTACTTCATTAGACTTCCTTCATGAGAGAGAACTTGGGGGTTGCCTTCTTGCAGGTCTTTGGGCCTGTGAGATGCTTACATCTTGCAAGATTTGTCCATCGGTGGTCTGAGGGCCTTCGATGTACTTTGTGCAACTTCATAGTTCTACAGAGCTATGGATTCCTTTTATTTGAAACTCCTCAGGGAGAGTACTTATGGAGTCCTTTGTTAACCCTATGCTTTCAAGGTTGCTAGATCGCGATGTGCTTCTTCGATGGTTCAGCTATACATTTCTAACCCTTCAATCTACTTTATCAAACACTCATTGATACTCATGCTCGCTAAAGTGGGGGAAAAAAGTATAGGAGTGAATTTGCACCCCTTAGGAAAATTCCCCTTTCACATACCCTCACCTTAGAAAATCAAATCTAAAGGCAAAATTCCACATCACCCACCTCTCTTCCATCGAGTTGGTGTTTGTCCTGTGTGTCAATGAGAGAATATTTGTTGAGGACACAAGCATGGTGCACGAACATCTGCATGGTATGTTGTCATCCCTGATAGATTCCTATGTTTGAAGTTGGCAGAGGTGTTACACACCTGATTGGAGTTGAATTGTAACGTCCCTCTTCGACCAACTGACCTAAAAATGGCTTATTTCTTCCCATCCCACCTTTAAAAACATTCTTCATTTATTCATTTGATCCTCTAATAAATTACTTCATGTCTTCTTCACATCTTCACACTCTCAAGAAACATTCCATTATGAGCATTGCAATAACTTTGAAGCTCCATCAACTCCACATTGTAAGTGTGAGGCATGCCATAGAAGTTGTGGGCTTGGAGTCTTGTGATACCTCCCTTCATCATCAGTACAGCTGTGGTGACTTTGCCAAGTCCATACCTTGCATGCTCCCTCCATTGGCTAGTGAGATTTTGGGTAGAGGTGGTAATGCTTCACTCCTCTCCTTTGTGATTTGATAGAGTAGCATAGTATTGTTTTGTATTATTCATTGCAATCTTGCTTTCTACTTTCTTTATCGCATATTCTACTCTTTTTCTATCTAGTTGTCTGTGGAGGTGGAAACTCCAAAATGGGGGTTTGATTGAGGTAGGCCCCTATACAGCCCCAACAATTTTCCCATTCTTGCTTATGCGCAGGTGAATGAGTGCATGGAACTAGCTAGTGAACAAACACTTTTATGAGATTATCTTCATCACCTTAGCCTTTATTTGCTTGATTTATCATCCCCATATCTACTTATTGTACTTTCTCATTATGTTCTTTCTATCAAAATCAACTAGCTAGGTTGTTAGTAATTTTTTAGGTAATTTTTACTATACATTTTATGGCCGTACGGACGCTAGCGCGCTAGAGAGATGCTAGCGCATCATGCTATCGTCCCAGAATCACGCTGCCATCCTCAAGAAGAGAGTTGTTTAAGGTGCAATATTGACTCTGAAAACCAACTCGCCTAGCCTCAAACAAACTTTCAGATCTATAGAGTGACAAAATAACACCATAGTGCTCTTTATTATTGACCCCCATCTCAAAACACCCTTTAGAGTCAGGTAAGTTAAGGTAGCCCTCCGCTCTCAGCTCTTCGTGACCTAGAGCCTTAACGTGGTTGATCCCCCTCTCTTACAGAAAGATATGTGTATAGTCATGAAATTGCACCCCTTGCAATTTCGCATACATTCTTACATCTACTTTAGTTTCCACTCCCTTAGCATCTTGTGTAGGATCATTTTAGCCCCTGCATCAACATTTTCCCTTCTTAAGATGCTCAAAACCCCTTTTTAGTAGCTACCATTGTGCGTTCACTTTGCATCGAACTTTGTTCTTTTCTCGTTCATGCCATTTTGTAGCATGACATGTCCGAACACTAGCATGTCGCATGAACATCTGTGTGTTTTGCTAGCGTCTTGTGACATTTCAATGTTTAAATGTTCATTTTTGTGCATGTTTGCCACTGTCATCTACTTATGTCAGTGGTAACGGCTCAGGATGCCTTACAACTGCCTGGGAATATTTTTTTTGCTTCTCTTCTCTCTTTTAATGCTATATTTCCAATTGCATTGCCTCTTCTAAGTTCTTCTAGCTCTTCTACTACTTGTTGGATCCCATCTTGAACAATCTCTCTTGTTATCTTGTTTGCACAACTCCATATAACTTACTACAACAAAACTTTCAAGTTCTCTCGGTAGCACTCTTTGCAGCCCTTGGCTCTTGCATGTGATACCTCCCTTTCCTTGTGCTTGTGAGCATCTTAGGGTTCTATATATCGTGATATGAGTTCTCCTCCTCGAGCGGGGATTGCTTTTATCACCTCTTTTGTGATACAAGTTCTCCTCCTCGAGCGAGGATTGCTTTTATAACTCATACTTGGTGGTGCGGGTTGTACTCCTGAAGTGGGTTTTTCTTTCATCACACGCTTTTTCCATTTTGTTACATTCTCTCTTTCTATTTGATTGTTCGTGGAGGTGGGAACACCAAAATGAGGGTTTGACTAAGGCAAACCCCTATACAACCCCAACTTTCTCTCCATATATTATGCATGCAGGTTTTGAAGACATTCACGTGCTATAGGTTTCATCACTTGTGTGGTTGTAAGTATTTCCTTTCTTTCTTCTACTTATCTTTATCATTTCTACTTCACTTTATTTCAATTATGTTAGATTCTATTGCTTTCTCAAGTTCCAAGATATTTTAGCAATTAGAGTAGAAGTAGCCACTTTTTCATTTTTTGTGATAAAATCATTCTCTAGTTCATACGAAATTCCAACACGTCGTGTTGTCACCCGTATTCTGCGTTGTCATCCTTTGGCCGAGAGCTTGTTATTTTTCCCAGAGAATCTCTATGACTTGCACGTTCTGATTCTAGAAATCTCACATTGTTCCTTGAGGTAGTTTAGGGCAGTTTGCCCTGTGAGGCTCTCTGAATGAAGAGAACTTGTGAGTAGTGAACCCCCATTCTCTACAATATGTATATGTGATGCTATATGCCTTCCTAAGAGCACATTACCAAGGTAAAAATGAATTCATCTCGTGCTACATACAACCCATACTATATGCATCCTAACCTTTGCACAACACAAGTACACAAACATAACAATATCAACCATTCAACTTTGTAGGAACACATAAAGGAAAACACACATAAAGTATGTACATAGAATATAGGTGCCTCAAAATTTATAGGAACATAATTATAATGACATTCATATTAGAAAAAGTACACAAAGATGAGCCATAAACATGAAAACATATTTGGTCCCTAAAACTTGTCCAAAGAGCATCTCCCATATGTGTAGTGTACCCAAGTACTACTACCTCACATAAGAAAAGAAGGTTAACTATAGATACCAGCCACAAAGTACCCCTACCACAAGGTAGAAACAATATTTATGCTAATACAATGGGCCATAAGAGTTATCTAAAAGATCTCCCAAATTTAGTGGTACAATATTATTCTCCCATATGTGTAGTGTACCCAAGTACTACTACCTCACATAATAAAATAAGGTTAACTATAGATACCAACCACAAAGCACCCATACCACAAGGTAGAAACAATATTTATGCTAATACAATGGGCCACAAGACTTATCTTAGAGATATTCTAGATCTAGTGGTACAAAGTGATCATAATATAAAGTATCTGTGAACCCTTTATTAATGAGAGAATTAGAGTTTATGGTGATGTGGTGCCTATACTAAGATGAACAAGCTCAAATATTGGTCAACTTTCTTAAGGATAAATATATCAAGGTATTGGGTCCCAAATAAAGAAAACATGATTTTAACCATCCCAATCCATATGAAAAAATCACATTCCATTCTTTCAAATGGGACCCATTAGATAAATCTCTCATACACCCTATCCTTTTAAATAGATCCCTACTCTTACAAATAGAATCACGACACAAAGAATATCACAAATCAACATGAATCAATCATGACACAAAAGATATCACATGTTAGCATAAACCAAGCATGATAAAAAGGATGTCATAATTCAACACAAATAAACCCTAACAAGATATCATAAATCAATAAAGTTAGCTCCCCAAGGAGATAAAGAACAACAAGATGAGTTGGATTTACATTAATATAAAATGCCAAAAAAGTATTATATAATATAATAAGATGATCCCAAACCATTCATATAGTCAATATATAGTCACGTAAACACTTAAATATTGTATGCAATTTTAGAAACCTCTAGGAGGTAAGATAATAGTTTACATTCAAGACACTAGCACGTCACATTATAGTCTTCTTCAGATTATAAATCCTAAAATTATAATTAAAACCCATAAATATAATCAATCACGGTAGAAAAGATATCATATGAATAAATAGGGTAGTTGATAATACTTAATTATAACATTATTAATACAAATAAGTAATCACTAAATCGTTAATATTTCATAATTTAGGATATGGGTATGACTATTTTTTCTCGAGGATTTAAAAATCATGTATATGCATGTGTTCCTTCAAAGTTTTAGGAAAACTTAGCTTACAAAATAAAAGCTAGCATAGATGTGACAAACTATTTTTTCTCATAACGGATATTATTTTTATAAATAAAAGTAGCCAACTTGTTTAAATCATGAAAGAAAAAATATCACATAAAAGTGTAAAACTTGGTGAAAATATTTATTAAATTGTTTTAAACCACATGCACCAAAATAAGAAATACTCAAATCATAGTTTAATATGTCCATAATTTTCTTCTTGCACAAGCAATCAATGAACACAACCTCTTTCATAAACAACCTATGTTCATTATTAATCCAAAATAAATATTTTTAAAAATAATTTTATGGAAATAAACCTACCTCAAACTTGTAGCAATTTGGAAAATAAATGAAGATGAATCAAAACAATTTGCTAACCATGACAAAATTCTACAAAAAATACTTTCAAAATCTTCAAGCTTCAAACTTGTTGCTTTTATTCTCTCAATTGCATAATCCAAAGAAGAAGAATGAGTGAATAAAATTAATTATTTTTCTTTTTTAGTGAATGTTTATTTTTCCTTCTCAAAGCTTTAGAAACAAAATATAATATTCTTAACAAAAGAAGATAATATTAAATTAGCTTTTTCCTTTCTCATGAAAATTCTTTTTGTTAATCAACAATATTAAAATATTATATGTTTTTCCATTCTTCATAAATAAAGAGTTTTCTTTCAAATTAATATTAGAAAATTATCCTTTCTAATTCACCAATAAAATGAAAATAATGTAAATTAAATTATTAAATTATTTATTTTCCAAAAAAAATTAATTACCATGATGAATAAATAAATAATATAATATAACGCACTATACTTTTTATTTATTTATTTTCCTTGTATTAATTAATTGACTTTTTCCCACACTTGAACTATTTTAAGATATTTCAACACTTGAACTTAGTTCTTCTTCCTTAATGCATGTCCCTATTGCACATCACATCTTGCTACACATACATTAGTAGCATTATTATAAAAATATAATTATATAATTAGTTGTAATAAATTAACCATAGCAATACAATCTCACATTATACATAAATATGCTAAATCAATACTTTGCATTTAGCAGAAGTCAATATGACACTTCCAATTTTATTATAGAATTAGAATATTATAGAAACACATAGGATTTGAGAACAAGAGATGTTAAACATTTAAGGATGTGTCATTGAGGATAGTGTATAAGTGTGTAAAAATGATTGTAGGCACACTTCAACAAAGGAACCAAAGACTTCAAAAAAATTCTCACAACATACTAGGGGAGAGGGGACCATAATGGAGCACCCTAACTTTGCGTTTCTCAAAATTCTATGTGAAAATTTCAAATCAATCCCAATTTTGTACAATAGTTTATTTGGCAACTCACGTGCTTCTATATTTTGTTTTAGGGTCACATCATCAAATATGATGCCACATCAGCATGCTTTTTGTTGAGGTATCCAAAAAGGGCCAAAAAAAAGTGAGACTGATAGTGGTGCACTAAGTCATGTTTTATTGGTGCACTAATGTGGCATCACATGATTTATCAATTTGTGTATTTTATGGATAAAAAGTGTTTTACAATTGGATATTAAGATGCTCTACTATGGGACCCACTAAGGACTACTTCTATCCCCACTATTGGACCCTGCTCCACTATAGGCCCCTCTCCCCTAGTGCATGCTAATTTTTTTAGGTATGTCAATACAAAGGTTCAATATTATTAGCCGTGAGTGATGGCACATACTTAGTAATTGGCATGCGCCTATACTCAACAAGTTTTTCAAAATATAAAAAATGAGTTTAGCTTAAGGAAGGGGATATGTCAACATGTTGTGAAGAGGAATAGAAAACACTTGCATAATGAAGGATAATGCAAAGGAATTTTAAAGGTGCATGGAAGGGATTGCAAGCATCTCATTCTAAGAAAGAAAAATTAAAAGTTGTGATTACTAATGTATTCATGTGCGCCTTAGAAAAGAGTGAATATTTTGAATGACAAGTAATATATTGGCACATGTTTGTTAATAAGGACATGGATTTTTTTTATAATTAAACACCTCCAAACCATTGAAATGTGCCAAACACTATCAACATGCCTATATAAAGGCATTGGCTTCTACAACAACAACAACAACAAAATAAATTAGATTATAAATGTGTTATAGGAAATCATTGTACAATTAAAGAGGAAATGATTCTCTGAGAATTAGTGCACCTCTTCATAGAGACGTGTTAATATAAAGAGGGTAATTATTTTTAAAATAATCTAGTGCAATGGTCCATTCCTGAAAAGTGGTGTGTGCTTAATCAAAGATTATCTATTTATATGCCTAATAAATATAAATGTGCCTATAATGATGTGAATTTGTACCCATTACAAATTCCCTATTTACATCTCTCTTATCTTAGAAAAAATAAATTTGATGATGTTATTCCACGTCCCTCATTCATTTCCCATCCATTTGGTAGTTGTTTTTTGCTATTATATTAAACTGCACTTGTTGGGTTGTTAGTAGGTTTCTTTAAGTTCTTAGATTGTACTTTACGTTCTCTGTCTGTATGGACGTCAACACCCAACTGAGATGCCAGTGCATTGCATTGTCATCCATTCCCCACGTTGGAGTCCTCTGGCAGTGGGCTGCCTAAGTTGCAATCTAGACTCTAGAAATACGCTCACCTGACTTCCTGAACCTCTCAGGTTGACAAAAGGAAAGAGGTAGATCACTTGTCCTTCCTTCTCACCCCCTCAAACATCAAATGTATCTTAAACAATCCCTTAGCATGAGGTAAATTAGGGTAGTTGATTGTTTTAGACCCTCTCATGACATGGGGTCCTGAGCAGTCAGTCCCCCTCCTCAACATTTTGGTGAACCTAATGTGAACTATTTTGGTTTTGTTTTGTAGTGTCGAAGGAGTCTTCTCTCATGTTCTAGGTGTGTTGTATGTGTGTGTGTTGCAAGGCACCTAGCCTTGTGTAGACATGTAAAAATGACCTAACGTATATCATGTGTCCTAAATGACATTTCTCCATTTATCGGCATCATTATCATTAATATCACTACATTTCACATCATTTTCATCAAAAACCTTATTTTCCTCTATTAATTGAATAATATTTTATTATTTAATTAATTTACCATATTATCATTAAATCTAAATTTATTCCTCTTGATTAATTAAATAACACAAGTTATTTAATTATGTCATTAATATACCCTATTCTCCTAAATCAATTAAATTATTATCACTTAATAGTTTAAATAATCAATTTCCCCTTTCTAAATTAGAATAATTAAATTAATTATTCAACATCATTCAAAAAGGTCAACAAACAAATACAACTTTATTTGTTAAAGTTAAACACGATTTGCACATTCAAACTCTAAATGTTAATTAATTAACTCAGTTAATTAATTATCCTCACCCCTTTTTGTGATTGAGCAAATCATGACCATTGATTGCTCATTATGATTTCCTAACTGATTCATTTATTTCCTAACTAACCAATCTATTTATTCAATCCCATTGAATACTCAACCTGATTTCCCAATCACATAGATTATGCAATCTAAAGCCACTAATCTTTCCAAGCTAAATCCTCTCAACAGTTTTCAACAGTTGATCAGGATCTTTTACTACAAATTTTTGATCATTCATCTCAAAACATGAAATCTATAAAATAACCTTCAATTGTCTCACAAATCATCTAGAATCTTCATAGCAAAGCATTGATCAATTACTCTTGAGCACATTGAGAGATGTCCTCACATTCTAGCTCAACATTTTACACACATTGAAGCTTTTGCAACATTAATGGAGGCTTTGTATTGATTACAACAATTTGACATTCAACATCGATACAAGTACACTTCGACATGAGATGGGTAACATTATAATTACTTGAATTCATTATGTTTTCTTCTTTTGCTAACAATTATTTCATTGAATTCATTAGTTCTATATTGTTCATTTCATGAGATGGGTTTCTGGGATCTTAATATTGTTTGAATTAGTTTAATTCATTCACGTTTTGTATGCTTTATTCCCCCCTTATGACATTTGGCACGCTCGGTGGGACCTCAGTCCTTGACATTAACGTTTTCATGATTTTGTTTTGAGAATTTGCAGGTTCCAAAACGTGGACACCTTTTTTGAAACGTTGTTAATAAATTTTATGATTTTCACGTGATCGTTTCCTCATTTCTACCATGGTTGCACTTTTCCCAATCGCTATTGCAATAAACATGGTTGATTTTGACATTTTAACTGCAATTGTCTATAATAGGTCCGTAGTTACACTTTTCTGGACCGCTATTGAAAAACTCAATCGTTATTGCTATAGATAGGAAGTTCGTTACTACCTGAAATATTAACGTTATTGCTTTGTTTCTTTCTGTTTTAAATCTGCAAGCAATTTTTCTGATTTTTAATGCTAACATTTAACTGTTTGGGGTTTTGAGATATTTCTAACATTGATTATGTAGTATTTACAAGAATATAACACATTTTTTTATTATCAAAATGACTAATGATTTGATTACAAAGATGACAAGCAGTTGAAGGCTATTTTAGTTTTTTAACAAGCTTTCTTAGTTAAAAAACATTTCGATTATTGTTTTAAAAATGAACCAACAACTTGCACAATTCAAATTGGTGTATTTAAAATTGAACCTACAAGCTTTCTTAGTTAGAACACATTTCAATTGGTGTTGTTAAAATTGAACAAGGCAAAACTCACACTTCACTTTGGTGCTTATAAAATTGAATGTTCTTTGTTTTGACCAACGCCTTTCATTTTGTTGATAAACAAATGCTTTTCATTTATTTACCACATTAAGATGAATGAGGCCATTAGAAACTCTCAAATTTGGTGTTTAAAACTGAACAAATCTATTTTTGATTTGCACATTTCTATATTTCACTGAAGTCTTAAGCATTTTTTATTTGGTGCACATAACAAATGAATTGATATCTTTTACACCTTTCACTTTTGGGACTAAAAATTGAATTTCTATGGATTGTATATCTTGTTCACCATGCTTGGAAAACCAAGTGTGTATCCTCTCCCCTCACGTCTTTTGATGATCTTGGGTGACGAAAAGTACTTTGGGTTTCGTATTTGTTTTATTTTCAACATCACCTTTAGATTGAGCCTACCTTGAGATACATCCCACACTGGAGAACTCAAGGCAACTCAAAGTAGTATTTCCCTCAAGATACTATATAAATGATCAAGGCTAAACACCAAGATTGAAATTCTGATTACTTTGTCAACAGTGCCATTCAAAACAAGGAGGTACCTTCAGGTATATAGAGCCCCTAGTAGGAGTGGTTAAAGCCTTAAGTGGCTTGATGGATGTCTAGCAAAGCAGATTGTCCCTTGAGTAGCGTCTAAGAACCTTATAGTAGAGGCCACACTTGTTTCCAAAAATTTCTTTGAATGTGGTGCATCAAAATTTACTTCTGAGAATTTACTTACCAAGTCTGATTTATTCTTTACTCCATAAGTTGCATGTAAAATCATCCCTTCGGGGCATGAGGTAAGCCCACCTAAAAGAATGTGCCTATCTCTAGGTTGTAATGATTGTCTTCTATGAACTTTCCAAAAATCTCCATTACCTTGGACATCAAATACTTTGCTTGATTTAAAAAAGAACACAACAAAACAAACATTGAACTTGGTTATCAAAATTTCAAACCCTTTGGACTTAGTGTGAATACCTTTGAAAAGAGCCCTATATTTGCACTCCTTAAGGATATCTTAAACAAATATCTCTAAAGGCTTCTAAATATTTAGGCTTATATTTCAAGTCACATTAAATCCAAAGTCAACATTGGGAACTATGGCTTTAGTATCTTGACTTTCACAAACTTTGAGCTTTGTGGAAAGAAACTTGCTTAAGCTATAGACATTTAGAGTCAAAAAAATTTATTGTTGTGTTGTATCACTTACCAATTCTCAAAATAGATTAGATCAACCAAAACATCAAAATTGCAAACTTGTTTAAACTGCTGATAAATGAAAACTAGAAACAAATTGAACATAACTCATCATTACAGAGATTTTACCACTATTGACCTAAAAATTTCCATAGTTGACCTAAAACTTGTCACTATTTCTCTCTAGTTTATGAAAATCATTGTAAAAACTTTATCGATTTTAAAAAATAAAACCACAGTTGACCTAAATTTTTTTGTTATTGATCTAAACATTATCGATGTTCACCAATTTTTCAGTTGTAGTTGACCTAAAGATTGCCGCTTTTGACAAATCTACCGCTATTGCCTTCACTATTTCACTAGTCAAAAAAATTGCAACAAAGGTTGCTTTTGATTAAAAAAAATCGTAGTTGTCCTAAAATTTTAGCTGCTATTGACCTAAATAGGACCACTTCTGTCAAATTTACCGCTATTTTTTCCTTTGTTACCAATCACAACTTGAAATAGAGACCGCTATTGCTCTAAGTTTAACCGTAGTTGTCCTGCATTTCAATTGTTGTTTTTCTAAACATTATCGCTATTGCCCTATTTTCTAGTGCAAATAAGAGACAGTTCCAAAACTAGTTAAGCTTTCATCTTTTGAGAACAAAACAGTCAAACCTATAAATATTTCATACTTGCATCAGTCCATATCCATTTGCAAAAAATCAAACACATCAACCTAACTTTAGGATTCAAAATCAAAACACAACTTGGATTATTCCTTTACTCTCGATTTCTAAGATATTAACATTTGCTTGCACCTCAAGGCTAGTTCAAGTAGATCTTTAAACATATCCTCTAGAAAAATAAAGTAAAATATTGGTCCACGTTTTCTACACTTTGAGTCACAAAATTAACATCATCTCCAAAATATCCACCAAACACCACTCATACTTTAGGGTCTTGAGTATCACAAAAACCATAACAAAAAATCAACACCTTTGTCCAAAAGGTCTTATTTTACATCATTTTCATTCATCATTATTTTAAACAAAAAAAGATCAAACATCAAGAAAAATCTTACATTTCATAACCATTTAGCATCCTAATACTCCTATTCAACAACCAGATCTTAATACTATTATACAACCAAATCTCACACGAGTTTAAGGTGGAAATTGGACATTATTAGTAGTTTGAGAAGTTTCATGTTTGAGAAAAAGGAAACACCAACTCAGTGGAGAAACATAGCTACTATTCTAGACAAAGAGGAATGAAAATTTGATCTTGCACCCAAAAGACCAATATTACCACCTCCTGCATGGAAATAGATAATCATAGCTTACAAAACACCTTTTAAATATAAAATCTTCATTCCAGTCCATAGTGATTACAAAAATTTAACTAGGTCTTGGAATTGTTTATAAAAACCATGAGATCTCAACATAGAATAAAGATGGAAGCCAACAAAATTAGCTCAAGTGCACCAAAAAACAACATCACTAATGAGGAAACCAACCCATGGGGTTATAAATCAAGTGACCTTACAACTCCTAAAAAAGAACCCACATTTAAGGCAACACCAAACCAACCACCAAGTGATGAGAAAGTATTCCTTAGACACCAAAAAATTATTGATAGTCAAAATCAACTTCCAAATCCTAATGACATGATCATTGAAGAATACAATAGTGATGAGAAACTATTAGAATAATCCTAGAATCCTAAGTTATAAAATCTTATGGACAAGATGCTTGGGAATAATCCAAACTCATATTTCCTCACATTGGCCAACAGTGGTTCTAAACTACCCATTGAATTCAACGTGGACATGGTAAAAGATCCTAATCTTATTCCACTAGGAGATAAAATAGTAGTTAGAAAAATTCTAGAACCAACCATGAATCCCAACATACCACCATTGTTATCACATAACAATGATCAAACACAACCCATGAATAACCCATTATTTAGACAACCTTCCCAAATTGAACAAGCAATTATGGCACAACAGTATCAAGGAAATACAACCAAAAGCATACCACAAAACAATAATATTCAAAACATGGGGAACCTTTAAATGGACCAACAAGGTAGAAACCCATCACAAGGGCACTACATGCCACAAAATACCTGATACATTGACCCTTCCAACAACATAAAATACCAACAAGAGCAATTATCATAAAATCCGCAACAAAGTGTATCATCAACAAAATACCAAGGTACCCTTCAACAAAATCAACCACAACAAGGTGTACCATCAACACAATACCAAGGTAACCTTCAACAAAATCAACCACAACAAGGTGTACCATCATCCCAATACCAAGGTAACCTTCAAAATCAACCACAAGGTATACCATCAACACAATACCAAGGTAACCTTCAACAAAATAAACCACAACAAGTTGTACCACCAACACAATACCATGGTACCCTTCAACAACATTCACAACAACAAGGTGTACCACCAATGCAATAACATGGTACCATTCAACAACAAGGTGTACCACCAACACAATACCATGGTACCCTTCAACAAAATTCACGACATCAAGGTGTACCATTAGTGAAATACCTAAGTAACCTTTCACAACAAGGGATACCACAAACAAACTACCAAGGTATACCCCAAAATCAACAACACATTGCTCAACAAACCCAAAATCAAAATCCTCAACCACAAGAACAAGGAGGACCACAATATCAGTATCAAGAAACACCTCAAAGTCAATATCAAGGTACACAATAAAAACCAAATGTACCTTATACATAATATGGTCCTCAAAATCCTATGTCTACACAATATCCTGTTTATGACCAAACTAACTTCATGGGGCAATAGATCTACAATACCCAAAATCCTCAAGCAAGCAACCAAATAATGACATAAGTGTACAACTTCAAGTGCTCAATCAAAGGATGTCAGATATACAAATTGGAAAATCGAAGAAGAGCTATGCTCTCCAAGACATTTGTCCATATCCTTTTGATCAAAATTTATCCATGGTACCTTTCCCCAAAGGCTTTGAAATACCAAAATTTGACAAGTATAGGGGGGAAGGAGATCCAATTAAGCATGTACATCATTTTTTAGTATCTTGCATGGAACTACAACGAAATGACACCTACTTGATGAGACTTTTTCCATGGAGTCTCAGTGGGCCTGCTATACACTGGTTCTCTCGTTTACCGCTAGGTATCGGAACATTTGACGAACTATCAGATAAGTTTGTCAACCATTTCTCGTATAACATAGAACAGGACATTACAATCATCGATCTTTATAAAATCAAACAAATTCAAGGTGAATCATTTGCCTCGTACCTACAAATATGGAGACACGAAGCAAGCAAAATTAAGTGGCCCATTCTAGAGAAACAACTTGTCGATGTCTTTATATCCAATGTACATGCAAATATCAATTACAACCTCACAATATTATGACCAAGAAATTTTGAGGAAACTATTGAAAAGGGTATACTTATCGATAGAGCCCTTAGTGCAAGGGGAGTGATCAAACTTTACAACCCTAAAGATCAACCTTCTACTTCAAATGACAAACCCAAGATATGAGCGAAGAACAAGAATATAACCAATGACAGAGTAGTTGACATTAAGGTTGTATGCAATGTGCAAACACCCAATATGCCACAAAATCAAGTTCAAATAGCAATGCAAGTTTACCAATAGAACAATCAACCCAGTTACCCTCAGAACAACCAAGAAAATAATTAACAAAATTAGGGATAGGATAACGAAAAGAGGCCACCAAGACAATATGACCGACCATGAAGGAAATTTACTTCATTGGGATAATCCCTTGAGGTGATTATGCACAAAATATTCAACAATAACCTCATCAAAATCAATGATAGAGAAAACTATCAAGAACCTAACCTCAAACCCTCTTGGTATAACGATAACGACCAATGTGAATCTCACAAAATCAAGGGGCATAATACCAATAGTTGCATGAGACTTAAGAACATCATACAAGATTTAATCAAAAAGGGAGACGTTGACATAGAACATCGACTTGGAAATAAAGTCAAAGATTTACAAGGATCCAATCCCTGACCATTCTATGGGAAACAACAAAGGTTGCCTTCTCTTATGGCGAGGATACCATTCTAGGAAATGTCTCTTGTGATGATCATACCATCTGTGTGGTAACCATACTAGGCATAAATCTTGAATGCAACGTAACTACACGAAGGGGGAGAGTTACAATCTAATGAGCCCCACACATAGTAAAATACATGAGAAAACCATCAAATGATTATAACATTATAGACTAGCTTAAGAAAACTCCTACCTTAATCTCTATCCCAAGAATTCCTAAAACTATTGCCAACACATAAGGAAATATTGGAGAAAGCAATTATCGAAACATCAATCCCAAACAACCTTGACGCTAATTAGTTTCAAGCCATGGTTGGAAATATCACATCCACCCATCATTTAGTCTTTTTTTACCTTCCACAAAAATATTTTCACAATCAAGCTCTTTATTTAGCACTTTTTTCCACAAACACAAATTCAAGAAAGCATTAATCTAGATAACAGTGCAGGTCTAAACATTTTTACCTTAAAATTCATGAAACAACTGGGATACTCTAATGATGTCATATATAAAAACAAAATTATCACCATCAAATCTTATGATGACATGGAGCGAAATTCAGAAGAAACAATCAGGCTACCCATTCTGATAGAACCAACAATAATAGAAACTACATGTCAAGTATTGGATCTCGAGCTTCCATCCAACCTTCTTTTGGGTCAACCATGGATCCATGCTTTGAAAGTAGTACCATCTACATTTCATCTATGCCTAAAATTTCCTTATGACAATAAGGAAGTTACCATATATTTCGACCTTGAACCTTTCCATTATTGTGCTAAATTGGAGGAAAAGTATAAAAAGATTCAAAAAATACCCAACAATGATATATCTTTTCACTCCTTTTCATACATTGACCCAACATCACTAGCTTCATCCTCCACTACGCCATCATCGACTGAGCTACCTAAATCCGATACCAAGATCTAAGTACTTGACAAGGGTTGTGGGGAATACCACTTCAACCAATCCTTTTATATTGGAATGCTTCCCCCAACACCTAAGACATATGGAGGACCAAAAGAGATCGAACATGTTCAAATTGTCACAATGGTAGTCAAACCCACCATCTTCACAAAGTGGAGTGACATGTAAGATGAGGAAGTATGTGTAGAGGACCTATCTTCCTGTATCTACAAAGAATAAGGATGAGAGATACCACTACCTTCCCTTCCTATTGATTAGAGCAGTAAAGGATACTAGATAGCCAAAACCATGAGGTTCACTGGACAAGGTGGCCTTCGTTTACATGAACAAGGAAGACAAGAACCAATAATTATGGAAAAATGCTCGAAGAATCTTGGACTGGGTTATGGTTCATCTAACATGATTACCCCAAGTACTAAAAGCACCTCTTGTGAGGAAGGAGCTATACATCAAATAATTGTGAATGTCTAGAAAACTATATGTATATCCAAAACATGTTTGAAAACCTCAACGCAAATACCCTCACTATCGAATCTACGTTTGATGACAACCATATCAAGACGAATTCCAATGAATACGAATGGGACTCTTATGACTCTAGAAGTATAACCTAGAAACCTTATGGGGGTTTGATAAAACCACTGTCCCTACCCTAGCAAAAAAAATTGTAAACTTTGTCCATACCAATGACAAAATATCCTTGCATTATCCATAGTTAATAGATTGGGACCAACAACATCATACTTTGGTTTTAGACACATTCCAAAATTATGAGGCTATTGCAAATTTCATGGGACTTCAAACTCGTATACCACAACGAGATCATAAAGTAGGGTTTGTAATGGAACTAGATCAACAAGCATATTTTGGAGGGGAGATTGCATCTTCCAGTCACAAAAATAAACTACAAAATTTAAAAATAAAAAAGAGGTTGCCTAAAGAAAACCACAATGTGGCTTTATCAGATCCTTAAAAGAGAAAAACAAAGGATGCATCTAAAGGTGAAAAACTCCCTAAGGCACCCGAAGATGAAACATTCAATCTCCCCACCATATAATATCAAGAGAAATCCACTCCTAGTTGAAGACGCTGAACCTATCAATGTTGGCACAATAGAAACACCCAAAATCATGTATCATGCAACATCACTTGATCTTGAAGAAGAGATGAACTTATCAACATATATCAATGAAAGAAAAATCAACTTTGTATGGACATATGTAGACATGCCAAGGCTAGATCCAACATTGGTCATACATCACATAGCAGTACTCCCTGGAGCTAAACCCATCAAGCAAAAGCTACGAAAGATGCATCCATTAATAACACTTTTGGTAAAAGTAGAACTTTAGAAATTGTTAGATGTGGGCTTCATTAGACCCATTGAATATCCTGAATGGGTATCTAATCTGGTACCAGTATCAAAGCCCACGGGGGGCATAAGGATTTGCACAGAATTTAGGGATCTAAACAAGGCTTTCTCGAAGGATGACCTCCCTCTACTTAGTATTGACATCATCATAGATTTAAATGTAGGACATGAAATGCTATCATTGATGGATGGCTTCTTCAAATACAATCAGATCAAAATATTTGTCGAGGACCAACATAAAACAACTTTTACTTGTGCATGGGGAACCTTTTGTTGGAACGCCATGCCATTTAGTCTAAAGAATGTAGGAGCAACTTATCAATGAGCAATGACCACCATTTTTCATGATATGTTGCATACTACTATGGAGGATTATGTGGATGACATACTAGAAAAATCCATCAAAAAGTAGATCACTTGATCAACCTAGCAAAGGTTTTTGATAGGTTAGAACAATAAAACTCATGTCTGAACCCAAAGAAGTGTGTATTCAGCGTTACTTCTAGAAAATTATTGGGTTACATAGTATCAAGAAGAGGCATTGAGGTAGATCCTACAAAGGTGAAAGCTATATTAGAAAAGCTCCCCCCTAAAACATTGAAGCAACTGAGAAGTCTACAAGGTAAACTAAAAACCATCAGGAGATTCATTGCATAGTTAGCAGACAAGTGTCATCCTTTCACCCACTTGCTACACAAGGACATCACATTCAAATGGGTTGGCAGATGTAATCAGGTGTTCCAACAAGTCAAGGAGTATCTACTCACTCCTCTAGTATTAATTCCACCAATTCCAGATAAAGCAATGATCCTATATGTATCTACAACACAAGTAGCATTAGGAGCTTTTTTAGCACAACTAGATGACGATAAAAAGGAAAGAGTGGTCTATTATATTATCCAAATACTAGTGGCTATAAATTGAATTATTCACCCATAGAAAGAGTGTGTCTATCTATCATCTTTGTGACAGAATTTGAGACGCTGCATATTAAACAGACAAGTAACGCTGATATCAAAAGTAGATCCCCTAAAGTACCTATTGGCCAAAGCAGCTTTAACATGCAGGATCACTAAATGTGTAATGATACTAAGCAAGTTTGGCATAGAGTACATAGATAAAAAAGCTATCAAAGGACAAATAATAACATATCAATTAGAAGATGCATCGATGGAAGATCATCAACCTCTAACAATAGAATTTCTAGATAAAAGCATACTTCTAATTGATTAGTCTATCCATTTGACCTTGTACTTTGACAGGTCCCACACTCAACATGGCTCAGGAGCAAGTATCTTATTTCTCACACCACAAGGAGATAGTATACCTAAGGCTTATAGGATTTATTTTTTGTGTACAAATAACATCTTTGAATATGAAGCACTAATCACAGGACTGAAGATGGTTGTAGAATGGAGAATAAAAGAACTATAGGTTTATGGAGACTCCCAGCTAGTCATCAGGAAGGTAAATGATGAATATCAAGAAAAGGATGACAAGCTAATACCATATAAAATAATGGTGGATAGTTTCAAATATTAATTTGTCATCACCACCTTTGAACAGGTTCCTAGGATCAAGAACAAAGCAGTTGATTCCATGGATACAATAGACTCACTTCTCGACATTCCACAAAATATTCCTAAATACAAATTCCTTGTGGAGCAACTCCTTATACCGACATTCAATATCCCAAAATTTGAACTTGTTTGTGATGTTGTTAGTCCTAAATCACTATGGTACCAAGATACGTTTGACTATATCTAGCATGGTATCATACCTCCTGGCTTAACGACAAACCAAAAGAAAACCTTTGTCTGTAGAACATCCCAATTCACGATCTTAGGAGATACCCTATATAGAAGAATTCTAGATGAAATATTACTTTGATGTCTCAATGTGGAAGAAGTGAAAATCACTTTATAGGAAGTGCATGAAGGTATTTATGGGTCTCACTCTAGTAGACCTAATCTAGTATAAAAATTGCTGAGAATAGTGTATTATTGGCCCTAAATGGAAAGAGAATGCATTCAGTACTCAAGGAGATTCAACCAATTTCAACAATATAATGATCTTGTTCACACACCGGCATAGGAACTGAGACCTATAATAACACCATGGCCTTTCTTGTAGTGGTGATTAGACTTGATAGGGAAGATCTCTCCCACTTCATCAAATGGGCACAAGTTTATTATCACTGCAACTGAATACTTCACAAAGTGGATAGAAGCAATTCCATTAACTTACATCACAGGGAAATAGATATCCAATTTCATCTTGAATTATTTGATCTATCGATATGGAATTCCCCAAACTATCATAATGGACAATGGAACCACATTCAAGAACAAAGATGTCTATGAGATTTTTTCAAAGTTTTATATCCAACAACAATTCTCAACACCCTATTATCCCCAAGGAAACAGTCAGGATGAAGAAACTAATAAAACCATTTTGAAAATACTAAAAAAGACTATTAATGACACTGGTTGTGATTAGAATTTGCAACTAAACCCGACCCTATGGGTTTATTGAACCAACATTCATACACCTACAGGTGCCACACCTTTTTCCTTGGTCTACAGATTTGAAGTGATCTTAACTATTAAAGTTGAAATCCCCTCACTACGAGTATCCTTGAAAGGTATGGTCAGTAATGAGGAATATTGGGTGTCCAAATTGAATGAGTTGGAACTCCTAGATGAAAGGCGTTTGAGCGCGTTAAACCATCTCAAGGTTTATCAAAATCGGCTCAAATGAAACTCTAAAAAAAGATCAAAAATAAAAGCTTTCAAGTTGGTGACCTAGTACTAAAAGAGAATCAAAAGATCCAACTGAATCATGATGGCAAGGGGAAGTTTGAACCAAACTGGTTAGGTCCTTTCATCATCACAACAAGCTATGGATCTGAAGCTTATCAATTGGCTAGTCTAAAAGGATAACCTTTAGCCGAACTGCTGAACAACAACCATCTTTAAAAGTATTATACTTAAAACACATCAGAGTATCTCAACAAAAAATCTAAAAAACAAAAATAAAATAAAAAAAGTAAAGAGAAATAAAATGTTCTTTAAGTGAAAAACACTTTGTGGTGCTTCTAGGATAGGTACTATAGTGAAAAATTGGAAAACAAGTGCTACATTTGAATAAGACCTACATCTTTATCTATTAGCACTATCAAAAGCATCCACCCATTTGTCCCATAATAAAACGTACAAAATAACCATGGCTTGATGATTGATTAAGTGTTGAACCTTGTTGCACCATCAAAATCTGTCTCCTCTAATAAAGGTAATCTTGTCTCAAACTGGGGGTAAATTCCTAACACTGGTAGTAGATTGGATCCATATGAATTCCATCGCGGTCGAAAAACTATCAAAATCAAAAACATCTAGAAAACAAACAAAATCAAAATAAATTCCAAAAACATCAAAACCCCAGAAACATGTTATGCTTTGAGTCAACACCAGTTGAACTACATGGTATTTGTGTGTATAACATAGGGAAGGCTTATCTTTGATGAACCCTTGAGGCCTTAGGTCATTCCCCTTAGCTCTTTGCCATAATATTTAAACTTAGTCAAAAATCTAAAATATTTGAAAAATAGAAAAGTCAAAAACATGTTCTTATCAAATAAGTAAACTATGAGCCTCTACGTAGATAACATAGGCAAGGCCATCATTGATGATCCCCTGAGGCCCTAGGTTAGTCCCCCAAAACAAAAATAAAACATTCAAATATCATATCAAAATCCAAAACATTCATAAAATATAGAAAACTAAAAAATAATGTCAATCGATATAGTCGAACTGTGATGTCTTTGCGTTCATCACATAGGCAAGGCTAATCTCTGATGAGCCCTCAAGGCACTAGGATAGTCCCTTTAGGTTCCACTATTTGTTTCTAAAATTATTTAAAACAACAAAACTAGCATCAAATAAATCATAAAATTTCAAAAACATCCTATCTCCATTGTCACTTATTAACAATAAAATTTCCATTCATAATAAATAATCATCACCTTCAACCTTTGACAAAGCAAACAACAAATAAAACAAACATCAAAATAAAAAAATTCATAGTGAAGATCGAAATGATTAGATCACTATCAAATTAAAACAATGGCTAAGAGTATAAACTACCATACCTATTTGAAAATCATTATCAACAATCCTAAACATGAGTCTTAATGGATACAATGTTCCTACAATATACATCATCAATGTATTTTATTATGAAACATCAAAAAAACTATGGAAAGTGATACTCCAACATTGTTTATCTTTTTATAGTCTTATCTTTTTTTATTTATCTTAATACCACATTCTCGGATCTCTCAAGGATGTCCACAAGGATTTAGAGAAGAATGAATGGGGGCATTAACTGTCGATTTTTGTTTGTTCTATTTTATGAGATGTTTTTTGTGATACTACCATGACGAATACTTGCTTTGTTTTGTGTATGGAAGTTATTTTAAGACAATTCATGTAGCAGTTGCATGTTAGGTGCTTCTACCTCTCTATGTAACTGGTGGAGTTTTTTTTAACACGACTCAACCATATACTCTAACAAGGTTTTTGTATGTCTGTTATGAGCAATAATATTCTTTGTGTACTGATTCAAAGTCCATATAATGGATACAAAGCCACCTTAGTTATTAATACCCTGGTGCATCATATCTATTTGCTACATCAAAAAGGATTGCTAAAAGATATGAAGCCTCTATGAAAGTAAAGACAAAAATCATCAGTAACTAACAACATCAAATTTCTATCCATCTCTAAATCATCAAATACTTCTTCTAACTAACAAATCCATCCTACATCACAATATCATTAGTACCACATGCATCCTGCATCCACAAAATAATCAATACATATCATAACCATAATAAAAAGATATCATTATCCATCATATATCAACATCCATCATATACATAATAAATCACCATTCATCACATAGATATATAAATCATACATCCATCCATATCATATGAATACATCAGAAAAGTACAAAGCACGAACATGCATACATCATTATCCATAATCATCTCATAACACATAATGAAGACGAATCGAAACATGGTATATCTCATATATCATCAAATATTGAGAATGTCATATACATCATCAAGTAACATATGTGATATCATATACAAAAATATATATATATATATATACGAGGCCTCAGCTGGGTCGATGAATATATATAAAAATTATGTCTACACAAAGTCTCTGATATAATACAAATCATAAAAGCTCAAGAAAACTCAGCCCTAATGGTTGTCCCGAGGTGGTGGATCTCAGATGCTCTTGGATTTGATGGGGAGATGGTTGCAACATGACTAGAGACTGGTGTGGCTACCTAGTTGACTGGGCACCCAACTTTGCACCTGTAGTTGTGCTTGACTCACCAAACTGAGCTAGTCTCTATGCTCTAGGAATGAAGGCCTCGTAGAGCGTTTGCTAATATGTGCATCTCTATAATAATTTATTCCACTCCACCTAGTATTGAGAAAGGGGAATAAAGGAGGCTAATGATATCTCAGCTGAAAGTCTAAGTTGTCTCTCTATAGCCAGTTCTTGCCTAGCAACATCTCTCTCTTGTCTGAACCTATACCTCTCTTGTCGGAAACCATCTTTCTCTATAGCCAATACTGCCACTTGTGCCTCAAAAAATTACCTCTGAACAACCTCTACATCTCTCTCAACCACCCTTGCACCCCTATTCCTTGTCAACTAGTCAATTTGTGTTGTCGTTGCTGCATCCCCAGGTGGGGGAGAACCCTATGGTACTGGTTGATCCTGTTGCATCAAATCAGGTTATCGTTCATCCCATTGATCATGTTGTCCATCATGTCCTACTCTAGCCAACTACTCTACAACAATCTTGAGACACTATCGCTCGCCCCTACAACCAGTCACACTAGCTCTCCCTATGGCTGGCCCAATTCTAGCAAGATATGTGAAATGACGAACACATCGAGCCCACAATTAATCATACTCATGTGTGGTGCCAGGTTCTGCCAAGCTAATATTGGCCATCCCCATCCAAATGGGGTGTCATTTGAACTCATTAACAACATCTATAAAGGATGCATGTGGCCTCCACACCCTCACCTCTCGGGTAGTCCTCCTGAAATGTGCATGAAAATCATCTCTAAATCGTCTCTTTTTCTCTCCAAACTGATGGAGAACCCAATCGAGTAAGTAAATCTCAAGCAAAGAGTTCATGTGACATATTAATCATCATGTTTATCGACAATAAGGGAGTTGATCCTCATCATCATGCCAGGCCTCGTAGCCTACCCATGGTCTCCAAATAAAAGCAGGCATAACATAAAAATTGTGGTGCTAATAAGATAGTTGGTTAGGGCAGGTATAGTGCATAAAATCTAAGTATCTTTAAGAATATGGATCTTCTAGATCCTGATCCATAGCACCATTAGGTCTAATCACCGAGATGTGCTCCCAGACCCATACATGCAACAATGTCACACTAGTGGAGATAAAATTTCCTCCTTGGTAGGCACCCTTGTGCATATCTCTATAAATGTGCCAAAAGATATGGGCCCCACATGTACTTCATTCCATGCTCAAAAATTTGCTCGATGCAAATGCCCCAACCAATAGGAAACTATCTAACTCTTCGATTAGGTACTACAAGCCCTGAGATCAAACCACATAGGACCAAAGATATAAGATATGTGCTATGTACAAATAGAGATAATTCTATCTTTGAGTCCACTACCCAAAGAGGTCTAACACCGAGAATTATTGCATAGCACAAGTAGCCTTTCTAACATCATAGGTAATGAGCTCCCCATAAATAGGAATACGAAGAATCCTCCATTCATCCTCTAAAGTGATAGTAGCCTCGTCGATCAACAAATAAAAAGATGATGACTCAAAGTGCCATCTCTCTACAAGGACGGTCATCATTACCCTATGACATCGAAACTCTGACATGTAACAAATATGTCACAAGCCCATGACATCCAAAATATCTCTCTCGACCTCGAAGAAACCAGTAAGCAGGTCAAACAATTGTCACGATTGTCACTCTCTAGAGTAAAGCGGTTTGAGAACCGCCTGCAAACATTCAACCCACGACGTTAAGAATTTGCTACAAAAACACATCAAAAATCGAAGACTACAAACAAACTAGCAAAAACTTTCAAAATTGACAATTGCAATTAGTTTTTTAACTATATCAGTCAAAAAATGCAATAGCGGCCCTGTTTTTAGCAATAGCGGTTATTTTTCTCGATAGCGTTAAAAATTACAAAAGCGACCAAGTTTTTCAATAGTGCATAAAATTTATAAAAGCGGCCATTTCATACAAAGAAAAATAATAACGAAAAATTTAAGAAAAAGTGATAATCGAAAGTGAATAGATTTGTCAATAATGAACATTAAGCAAAAGCGGTAGACAAAATCAAAAGCAACACAAGAAAAAATAGCAATAGCAGTAAGAACAATGCAAAAACGTTAATTTTACAAGATTACTGCTATTGCTAAAAAACTTTTCTAGCATTAATTACTCAAAAAATATAAGAAAAAAAACAAGAATGGAGAAGTTACATATCGCAATACCTCCGCCTGTGGGCCTCCCAAACTCACAAACCACCTCTACACAATGTGGGGCACCTGCAATCCTCGACATCGTGAATCGACAACCATCAAAACAAGATCTTTAGAGACAAGAATTCTTTAAGGGCTAAGAGTGCAAATGAGAATTGAACCCTAACTCCCTATTTTTACCCCCCAAACCCTAATTTTTACCTAGGAAACACTCCTAGGTTGAAATTATGAGCACTCCAGAACATATGAACTATAAATGAGAGTCCTATAAGCTTAATTTTTTGCCCTCTGCACATCTGAACTAAAATTGAACCTTTCTGCGAGCCTAACCCAACAAATGATTTTTTTGCCAACCTCTTGAGGGGGCAACCCAACGTTGTACTATCTTTTCGTTGACCACCAGGGCACAATGAGGCATCTAATTTTTTAAAAATCTTGATCTTAACATTGAATTCTTTGAAACAAAGCAATCAGTACTTTGTCTCAAAGAGAGGCAAAATGTGGACATGTAAAAATGACCGAACGTATATCACACATCCTAAATGATATTTTTCCATTTATCGGCATCATTATCATTAATATCACTACATTTCATATCATTTTCATCAAAAACCCTATTTTCCTCTATTAATTGAATAATTTTTCATTATTTAATTAATTCACCATATTACCATTAAATCTAAATTTATTCCTCTTGATTAATTAAATAGCACATGTTATTTAATTATGTTGTTAATATACCCTATTCTCCTAAATTAATTAAATTATTATTACTTAATAGTTTAATTAATCAATTTCACCTTTCTAAATTAGAATAATTAAATTAATTATTCAACATCATTAAAAAAGGTCAACAAACAAATACAACTTTATTTGTTAAAGTCAAACATGACTTGCATGTTCAAACTCTAAATGTTAATTAATTAATTATCTTCACCCCTTTTTGTGATTGAGAAAATCATGACCATTGATTGCTCATTTTGATTTCCTAACCGATTCATCTTTTCCTAACTAACCAATCTATTTCTTCAATTCCACTGAATACTCAACCTGATTTCCTAATCACATATTATACAGTCTAAAGTCACTAATCTTTTCAATCTAATTCCTCTCAATGGTTCTCAACCATTGATCAGGATCTTTTACTATGAAATCTTGATTGTTCATCTCGAAACATAAAATCTATAAAATAACCTTCAACTGTCTCACAAATCATCTAGAATCTTCATAGTGAAGCGCTGAGCAATTACTCTTGAGGACATTGAGATATATCCTCACATTCTAGTTCAACATTTTACACACATTTAACCTTTTGCAACATTAATGGAGGCTTTATATTGATTACAACAATCCAACATTCAACATCGATACAAATACACTTCGACATGAGATGGGCAACATTATAATTTCTTGAATTCATTATTTGTTCTTTGTTTGCTAATAATTGTTTCACTGAATTCATTAGTTTTATATCATTCATTTTATGAGTAATGGGTTTTCAGGATCTTAATCTTGTTTGAATTAGTTTAATTCATTCACTTTCCATATGCTTTATTCCCTCCTTACGACACCTTGCAACCCAACCTACGACCCCTAGTGGCGTAGCTAGAAGAATCCTTAGGAATTGTGAAGCAAAGCCTAGAATAGGTCACTGTCTAATTATTGAACCCTTGGGGGCTTCTAAGAAAGTCCTTTCTAGTGTATGTAGTATATGGCTTCTTTCAAGCATCTTCCCATCCCGTCTATGCACCCTATGAGTGGGTCTCCTGCTATAACCTTTAGCTCGCAAGATTTTTTTATGAACGCTAGTAGAGAACCCTCTCCTTTGTACATTATTGCTCGTATCAATGAGAATACTATGATTGGTGTTCTCATTGACCCTACATTTCAGGTTAATGTTATCATAGAGGAGATCATGTTAGTAAACTTTTTACATAAGGATGTGTACGATGAGTCTAAAAACACTATATGTACACATGATGGGTTTTTTGTCCCTCCCATTGATTCTATCACCCTTTTAGTCATGGTTGAGCACAAGACTGTGAATTCTCTCTTTGATATTATCTAGGGGTCTTACTTGTTTAGATTGAAGTTAAGCATTCCTTGCCTAGTTTCCATGAATGGAATCCCCTTAGTGATTGATAAATGCTTGAAGTTCTGTCATGAGGGTTTTGTGCATGTAGTCCACGACACTGGTTACAAATTGATGGTCTCACGTGGGGGCTACTCACTCGATCACTTATGGCAAGCCAATATTGGTCCGATTCCTCCCAATATGGACCTATTGTATTACACTTACGTAAAATACAAGAATGGGGGCATAACACTAAAAGTGACCTATCCTCCTTTCCCTTATGCTATTTTGATTAAGGCTTCTTTGAGAGCGCAACAACAGGTTGTCTTTTCTTCCTCTCAAAAGGGGAAGGATAAGTTTGCTTGCACTCAAGATCCTTCTTCTTCCTCTACAATGCCACCTACTTCTACCTCCTGTCTTGCTGTGACACCTTCAATTTTTGCCTCTATTCATCCCTTGGGGAATCTGATGGTGCCCACTTGGTGGAAGGGCAAGTGTTAAGTATTTGACCTTCTCATCTTGCCCATGATGCCTCGACCTCTCATGTATCATAAATTAAAGGGTCCTCATGGAGTATCCTCTACATCTCAACCTTCATGGCCTCCTACTGCTCTTGCCCCCAAGGTAGTGAATGGGAAGATGCTTGTTGTCGAGGCGCTCAAGTCTGCTTCTCCATTGATTGCGGTATCCATTCTTGCATATCTTCCTCTTGTTCCTGTATAGGAGTCTCTCCCTCCACTGGAAATAGTTGTGATAGACACTCCGATGACAGAACAAGAGCCCCCTACTCCTCCTCAAGCTGCAACCTTTAGCTCTCAAAGCTGAAGAAACTGCCTTGCGCATAAGTGTAAGCACTAGAGGAAGGCTTTGGCTGTTGATCAAGCTACTTTACAAAAGGAGGAAGGGGAGCCAACAACTCCTTTTTTGGAATCTTTTGTTGTGTCCTCCTCTTTCACCCCTTTTTCTTCAGTTCTCATTGCCTCGATCTTGCTTTTGAATCCCCCCACGAGCGTGAATGACCCTCACCCTAAAAGGGTGCAAGTTTTCATTGCTCCCTTAGTTGAGCCTCCTCTCTTGATGTCCCTTTCAGACATCCCACCCATAGTAACGAGACTTAGACTCAGCTAGGTTGACTCAACTCGGGACTCGGACTCGGCGCATACTCGACAAAATGAAAAAACCCTAGAAATTTAGAGATTTTTAAGAATTTAAAACTTGTTTCAAGCACCCTTTAAGGAATAAACCTTTAAGAAACAATAACATTATAAAATTGATCACATACACAAGTATAAAGTACACATATTGTAGCTGAGCTATTGAAGGAAATAACACACTTAGATATATAAATATAGTCAAATGTATACAAAACTCATGGAATATGAAATCCATGACATCAAATGTTCCAAACAAATATGGAATATCAAAACAATAACTACAAGTCTATGGCTCAAAAGAGTCTGCATCCTTCCTACGAAGGCATCTAAGGTGGGTCCTAGATGATGTAGCAACTACAACCATAGTCTCTGCTTGTGACTCCATGCCACCCTCACCAACATTGGTTGTGGATATGTTTCCTCGTGCTTTAGCCTCCTCCTCTTCCATGGCTATAGCCACAACCTCTTTATCTGCCCAGTCAACCCAATCAAGGTCCTCGTCACCTAAGTCACAAGATTCAAATTCGAATTTGAATTCGGCAACATTGAAATTCGGATGAAGTTCGACAAGGAAAAAAATTGAAAAGTAAAAATATTATAATAAATATATTTATTGTATTTATTAAATAATAAATATATTAAATTTATATGTTAAATAATAAATATATTATAATTAAAATTGTAATTTAAATATTGGTTTTTAATACATTGACTAAACAACAAAATTAAATTAAAACAAAACCTAATATAAATTTTATTTGAAAAAACAAAAATTTAAAATAAAAACAAACCTAAAGATTAAATTTGAAACATTAAATATTAAATGTGTAACCCTTATCCAATGCCGAAGCATACAATCTGTGCGCACCGTTTCTCCTCATTATCGCCCGCCTTCCGTTGGACTGCATTAGCGTTCATGTCAAAGCCATTCTTGTAGCGAGCACGTCACAACAATACGTCGGGCCCATATTCGAGTGCCGGTGGGATTTTTTGGATGCTCTGTTTTGGGCAACTCCCCTGCATATCTTCCTGACCCTTTGGTTCATAAACAGGTTCGTCATTCAACTCCAACTGTTGCTCCTGGCCGTGAAATCAAATGAAAATTGTTATCTGTCAACAAAAAAGAATCATTCGGGAGATTTGTTCACCTAAAAGGAATTATTCATGCCACTGAACTAATAAAAACCCCCAAAAAACATTATTTTTAAAATACATTTATTAAAAAAAATTGGCGCCCTCTATCTATACGAATATTAGGCGAACTTCAACGATTTTTTATTTTTGTTTTGAAGTTCGCCAAATTTCGAACTTCATGGCTAAAATTCGGTGAATCCTGTGACTTAGCTCGTCACTAACACAAGTATACATTGATCATATAAATATAAACACAAATTGTAGTTGAGTTTCTCAAGGAAATAACATACTTAGATATATAGTCAAAGAATCAAATGTACACAAAACTCATCGAATATGAAATCCATGGCATCAAATGCTCCAAAAAATATGAAATATCAAAAGATTCAAAATAATAACTAGAAGTCTATGGCTTAAAGGATCTTGTATCCTTCTTATGAATGTGTCTTAGATAGGTCTTAGATGATGCAACAACCATAATCTCAATTATCAAGGCAAATTCCCTAATGGGGTTGAGGGGTAGTTCCCTTTGTGGGGGTCTAAGCATAGTGCCTCTAGTGGGGTTTAGGCGTAGTGCCTCCAGTGGGGTCAAGGGGTAGCACCCCTTATGGGGATTTGGGGGCAGTGCCTCCGGTGGGGTCAAGGGGCAATGCCCATTGTGGGGGTCTAGGGGAAACACCCCTAATGGGGTCAAGGGGTAGTGCCCCCAGTGGGGTCAAGGGGCAACACCCCTTGCAGGGGTTTGGGGGTAGCACCCCCAACAAGGTCAAGGGGTAGTGTATCATGACCTCCAAAACCATACAAACCTTCATGGTGTACATCATTTTGCATTCACAATAAGTAAAAATAATAATTAACTTTAAATTTCATGTAAATTTTTATAGTTTTCAAACCTGCCTACCGAGTCTTGCTGACGAGACTCGCTTGGACTCAGCGAGTCCGCCAGACTCAATGAGTCCAACCAAGAATCACCCGAGTCTAAGTCTGAGCCCCTAGGACTCGGCCAGGGTGACTCAACTCGGGACTTGTCGAGTCTTGGCGAGTCTCATTACAACAATCCCACCTTTTCCCAAGCCCGTGGATATGCCGAACAACTTGGTGGTATTCGCTGTGGTTTTCTTACTTCTTCCTTGTCTTCCACTTTGTCTATGAGGATCTCATTGTAGACACATAAAAATGACCTAGGTCTGCAAGCTCTATTTTTAATCTTTTCATCCTAGCATAATTATGACATTTTAATTATGTTTCTAACTCACTTTCGACTATTAATTATTAATTCATATCTATTTATTCTTCATGATTATTAAATAAATAAATTTAAATTATTTATTTAATGTGTCACTAATTATCAATGTCTTCTTACAATTAAATAAATTTTTTTTGTCCATTATGTCTTTCAGATTATTAAATAAATAATTTTATTTATTTATTTAATTATGTCACTAATTAAGTCCTCTTCTTTCTAAAATTAAATAAATTCTTATTTATTTAATTTTGTCCACTTTCCACTATAATTAAATAATTATGTTTAATTATTTAATTATTTATTAGCCTCTCCTCTCCTAAATTAAATAAATTTTATTTATTTAATTTGGTCCACTCTCCTGAATTTTGAATTAAATCATTTATATTTAATTTAAAAGCTTCCCTTTTTCACATTCTTCTATAATTAAATAATATCTTTATTATTTAATTTTCACCTAGATTAAATAACTTTTTGTTGTGCTCATTTTAAATAAAATTTATTTATTTAAAATAAGTCCCACCACCTAAATTAAATAATTTTATTATTTAATTTCTCCTCTTTTACTGTGCTCATTTTAAATAAAATGTATTTATTTAAAATAAGTCCCACTTTTTAATTTCCCTCTTTGAGTAAATAATTAAAATTAAAATTATTTACTGTCACATGACCCCACCACTTTTGAATTAAATTAAAATTTAATTCAAAAGGTCAAAATCACCTCTTCAATCAAATAATTTTAAATTATTATTTGATTCTCCAGCAACTTCATTTTGTGTGCCTAGAATCTCTTGTCACATGCATTGTAAGCCATTGATTTGATTTTCCAAAAATCAATTTTGACCATTCATTTCGAATTTGACCTAATGTTGCCCTAACCCTAATTGTGGGTTGTTATATTGAATCTCGTACATTGATTCTAGGGCACTTGTCGACTTTTAATCTTGGCCATTCACACAAAATTGCATATTCTATAAAATGGCAATTTTGATCTCATTTGGCAGATCTTGCAATTTCATATCTTGCAACCTCACATCTTGCAGTCTCATTTTATTTGCACTTTCATACTCTTGCATGTTTCTTCATTTGTCATAGGCATATTTAGATTTTATTTGACATAATTTAGACATTTTTAGATGCTTACTAGTTGCAGTAGGGCATAGTATAGCATATAATCATTCAAAATCCTTCAATATTTGCTTTAGGGCTTGTCATTTCCATTGGATTCCTCATCATAAATTTGAGGGCAACTACATATTTCAACAAGTTGAGAAGGTATAATGGAGGTCAGTCATGGAGGATGAAGATATCTTGTGAGATCATTTCATCTATTCCCTTGCACTTCATTATCATTGTGGGTTTTCATGTTTTGCATTTGATTTGCTAACCCTAGGAAAATTCTCATAGTTACACTCGCATCCCCCGATGAAGCACAAGTTGGACGGTGAAATTGCATCTAATGGGGGTTGAAAGAAGGGGTCCCCTTCTTCAAAAGTTGGTTTTGTGTTGTCTTGCATCGTCCTAGTGACAAAGGTTGCCCCAACGTCCCCTGAGTTTCTTATTGCCCTCAAATCTTTTGGTGAGGCTAGTAGTGGATCTTGAGCGCCTCCTTCATCACCTGCTCAGTTGACACATTGCACTCTTGTGAAGTGCATGTTCAACTCAGTAGACAATGTCTCAGATCTGTCGGTGATTTTTCAAAACCAATGACATTTACCTCACAAGAGTTGAGCGAAGAAGACCTTGAGGGGCCCTCTTCCTTGGCTCTTGTCGCAAGAGAGTCAAAGGGTGCTCTCCTATCCATCCTTACCTTGTAGGCTCATCCACCTTCCCCTTATGATGATCTAGAATGGGAGAATGAGAACCTCTTGGTTGATAAGGACTAGGAGGGCACCTCTTCTTTACTTGTAGACTAGATTTGTGTATGTGTTGTGTTTCCCCCATGCTTGTTTTATATGTTCCTGGAGGACCCTTGCCACACTTGTAGGTGCTTGGATATAGGAGTGCTTTGTGTCGTAAAATTCTTCTATTTGTTACATCATTATTCCTTTGTTGTACCTTGATTTTCGACAATTGAGGATGATGCAAAGTGGGGGGCATTTAGGCCTCCCTTCCATGTTTACCCAATTTTTTATTTTTATTTTGTTTGCGCGTACCTTTCTTCACATGTTCTGATATAGTAGGGTGTTGATGATAATTCATATTAATTATTATATTATATCTATCTATTTATATCTATGAGCAGTTCTGACACCAAAATATTAGATCCCCCTATCTCTTGATGTCTTTGTTTTTGTTTACATTATCTTGTTATATTTATCCCTTCTTTGCTTTCTTCACGATGTTGTGGTGCCTATGTGTTGTCCCTTGGGTGTGCGACAATATTTTCATGATTGCATCTCGTCTTGTATCATGGGCCACAACATCACTTTCTTTTCTCTCCTTAGGATGTCACGTGCCTTTGTGTTCAACACACACCATCCTAAGGGGGGATATCATACTAATTCAATTTTCAAAAAGTGTATTCGGTGGCCAACGAATCCCTCGATGAAAATCTCTTATTTTTCAAAAACTATATTCTTCAACAAAGACACCTAGCAATTTTTTTCTTTCGACATAGATTTGTAAAGAAATAATCTGAAAACTTTCCTTTGAGAAGGGAGTACCTTTTTTGATGAAGAAGTTTGAAAACTTTCCCTAGCGAGGGAGTATTCTTCCTTTTGAATTCCTTGATGAAAGAGATCTTTTGAAAGGATTCCATGATGCTAGAATCATTTGAGGAAAATGTCTTTTCTTTTGAAGGGTTCCTAAGGGACCCCTTTGAAAGATTCTCCTTCAATTATTGATTGTCTGTGTGACTATCTATCTACCTGTGTGGATTTTTGTTATCTAACATGTTTTGTCTACAAAGTAACATGTTGCTTTGCAAGACCTATAAAGCCTCTTTTTCAATCAAGCTTGGAGATACGAGGACCTTGAGATTGCCTTGCAAGACTAAGCACTTGTAAGGGCCTATCAAACTCTGTGGAGCCTCTCACATCTGGCCTCCCTTAGGACCAAGCACCTAGGTTGCCTCCATTGTAGGACCGAGCACTTGAAAAGCCTTTTGTTCACCTTCCATAGGTTTGAGGACTTGCAATGCATTTTTTTCAACTCTCCTGAAGATCGAGTACCTGTGGAGCCATCTCCTCTTCCTATTATTTCAAGTTCGTCAGTTTGTAGTATGCTTCCTCGATGGTTCAGGTATAAATTCTCAACTCTCACTCTAGTTTACCACACATTTGTTGATAGTTATTATCACTAAAGTGGGGGCAAAATGTAATGCCGTGAATTTGCACCCCTTGTAAATTTATAGTGTATGTGTCTCCTACCTTAGACAAATTAAATTTGATGATGCTATTCCACATCCCTCATTCATTTCCCATCCATTTGGCAGTTGTTTTTAGTGTAAGTGGAGGATATTCTGTTGGGGATGCTAGCGAAGTGCACTGTTGTCCTAACAGGATTCCTGCCTCTAGAATCTGTAGAGGCATTACAACTCTCCATTGGTGATGAAGTGTAACGTTTCTACACCCTTGACCAACCTCAAAGGGCTCCTTTGCCTCCATTTTCACCTTCAAATGTCTATCCCCTTCATTCATTCACTCTCTATTGGCAACTTCTTGATCTTCTTAGCATTCTACTCACTTCATTCATATCATTTTCACCATTTTTGAAGCTGTAAGTTGATACTCTACTAGTTTTACCCTCTTTTTGTTGCGGCAATGTTGGCATATCCGAGCTTGCGAGCTCACACCTTCTCCCATTTTCCTTGAGTGCACGTGGTTGAAGATGACATTGTTATATCTCTTTTCCACTTTGCATCATTGTGTTATTTTGTAGCATATTGTTGTTTAACATAGTGCATAGTACTTTCTTTATTGAATTTCTCTATCATTTCTATACTAGTTGTTCATGGAGGTGGAAACACCAAAGTGGGGGACTGACTACAACCGTCCTCTATACACAACCCCAACATGTTTTTGTTGTTGTGTGCATAGGTACTTCATTCGTGTGGAGCTTGCGAGATGCTAGATTGACTGTAAGTTGGATTTCTACTATCCTTGCTTATCATTTCATCCATAATCGATCTATTTATCGTTAAAGTATTCTTCTTGTTATTTTAGTAGTTTAGTTGTCTTTTGTTTTCTATTATTATATTAAACTGCACTTGTTGAGTCGTTAGTAGGTTTCTTTAAGTTACTATATTTTATGTTCTTTGTCCATACAAACACTATTGCCCAACTGAGACGCCAACATGTTGCACTATCATCCATTCCTCGCACTAGAGTCCTCTGGCAGTGGGTTGCCTAAGTTGCAGTCTAGACTCTAGAAACCCGCTCACTTGACTTCTTGAACCTCTCGAGTTGACAAAAGGAAAGAGGTAGATCAATTGTCCTTCTCACCCCCTCAAACATCAAACTTATCTTAAAAATCCCTCAACATGAGGTAGATCAAGGCAACTAATTGTTCTAGACCCTCCTATGACCTGGGGTCTTGAGCAGTTGGTCCCCCTCCTCTACAATGCCTAATCAAAAGGGCTTTATAGGGAGCTATCCCTTATAATTCAAAGAGTGGTTTTATCGCACATCTATTCAATTTTATGTCACACTAAAAGGTTTCAATTAAAACCTTATATGGTTTGATCTATCCCCCTTCAATCAACCACCCTAAAATAAAACTTATCTAGGCATAAATCATTAATTTTTCTAAAAGATACATGATTTTAGGTAAAAATTAGGATGTCCCACAAGTAGGACACACTGTGTTGGGATCAAGCAAGAAGAAATATGTTTGAATAAAAATGAATCATTAATTTTAATAACAAAAAATCTAAACAACTCTTGAATGTCATGTGATTGGATTTATTGTAAATATTCAAATAGTAAAAGATCAAGATGGATGGTCTATTAGGTTGAAGGCATGTAAGAGTAAATATATGCAAAATATTGTTATCAATATATTTGTTAAGTATAAAACATAGCCAATTAATCAAAAGTATAGATAAATAAATATTCTTTTACAATGTATTGACCTCAATACCCTGAAACGTTATGGCAACAAACTAACTAACTTATTCCAGATGAAATTTATTATTTCATATTCAAGGTACCATTAAAAACTTTCATAGTTTATTGCACCTATCATTATTTACCCCACAAAAATATTTTATTTTTACTTGTAAATGATACTAAGCTAATAAACTAAAGTAATTTAGATTTGTGACTCTTTATTTCCAATGTGAATGAGATGACATGATTCTTAAAAAGCACACATGGTCTCTAAATCAAATCTTCATACAAGCTACAAATATGGTAGAAAAAATAATGGGAAAATAAGCATTACTCATATTAATATAATAATTATTAAAATCATCCATCTACATGTCACATGGAGTGATTATTTATTTAATGAGCTTTAAAAGAAAAATGCATACAATAGAGCAATAATAATTTTGATGCATTCTCCTTTTTTTAGTTGACCATCGACTCCAACTCTATAGATATTCACTTCATGTATTTCTTTGCTAGCTCAAGAGAAATTATATTTATTTGTATCAAAAGAAGATCATTATATTGTGGGTTTAATCATATGCATACATTTCAAAAAATGATTATTGATTGCTAATAAGCATGCATGGAATACCATATAACACTCTCTATCAAGCACCATTTAGTATGAAGTCCCAAAACTTTATTTGTGCATATGTACTAGAATGCATATTTGAAAGCATAATCAATACTATTTCCTATATAGTAGAAAAATTTGAAGAAATGGAATCATCCTTGAACGAGATACACCTTGGAAGAAATTAGTTTGAAGTAGTAAAATAATCATATCATTGGATTGATTGGTACAACTATTGGTGCTGGCATTTTTTGGGAGATCTTAGAGACTAATTCCCTACACACACTTAAAAGTAGAGTTTGGGAGATCTTTGGAGACCAACATATATATCCACTCCTAGATGATCCTACATTAGATTGCCTTTATTCCACTTAATGATGTAAATAATACCCTTTTATGATGATATATTAGAGCTTGAATATGATGCAAATCTTGAGAATCTTGATGATACAAAGACCTCTCTTGTTTCTCTTTCTCCTCTTATTAAGATCACATATCCATCTTCTATTGGTTCATTAGAGTTCATAGTCACTTCTTCAAGAGCTTCCAATGATTCCTTGAAACAAGACATACATAGTCTTTCAAATTCAATTTTGTGGAATTATTTCTTGATAGGTATTTCATACTTACTTGTGGAGTCCCATATAAAAAAATTGGAGGACACATTTAATGTATTATCTCTTCTCTTTGATGACAACCTCATCATAGCTATTGTCCCATCATCTTCGTATTTGGATCTTGTTCATCATCATATATCACTTGATCCTAGTTTGTCACCTTCTTTATTAATTGGGCATCTACCTTATTTGATTGCAACATCATCTCATATGGACATGGAAACACATGATTAGATTACAAAGATATCATCATCATAGATATTGATCTTTCTTCCTACTAATTCTTGTCCAAAATGGGAAGCTTTCCTACATCTATACTTGATTTTATTTCTTCTCTAGGGAAGGAATGTTCAACATTCTTGGATCTTCATCACAATCCTTTGTCGATAATTCACCATTAAAAACCATAAACCCAACTAATCAAATAAAGACTCCACCTAAAAGTCTACACATAAACTCAAATTGCCATTGATGACTAAAAATGGATGTGATAACTATGTACAACCATCCAGACCCCACCAAAATGACATCAAGCACATCACATATATAGATCCACACAAAAGGCCATGTGAAGGTGATGGATATGGATATGGGTGCCTTAACACCATCAATGCAAACTCTACTCACATGTATTTAAGAAAACTACTTTTATAAGCATGAGAATGGTGTCTTCACTATTCCAAATCATCTTGCACTAGATTTAAGCCTAATTGAGTTGTATATTGTTGTACTTGGTGATGACAGGCTTTGACTGGCAAATAAATCTTAAAACCTTCGATGAGACAAAATAAACCCGTTATAATAAAGTGATATAAAATGCAAGGATAAAAAATGTAACAAGGGTCGGTCATTGAGCCAATTTATTGGTTGTAAGTGTCTCAAGTTGGTTATAGGGCATCAAGTGATGCAAGCCTAGTATATAAATGGATGGGATGTATTTTGTGAATCTTAGGAAATATATTCGATGAGCACAATACTTATAAATGAGATGTCTTCATGACAACTTGTGATTGTTTAGGGAATACTTGAACCTAGTTGTGGATCCTCTCGCCATTTTTACTAGTACAAATATAACAAGGGTTAGATGAATGTGTGAAAAATTCTAATTTGTTGTATTTTTTTATGGTATCTCCTTTGTTCCACGTGGGTTCTTGTAGAACTAATCTGATGCATTATTATGTCCATTTGCATGAAGTGTTATCTCTAAGATATAAATAGAAGGATAAAAGATGTAATAAGGGTCGGTTATTAAGCTAATTTCTTGATTGTAAGTGTCTCAGGTTGGTTCCAGTGAATCAAGTGATGCAAGAATAATTTGTAAGTGGATATGATGTAATTTTTGAATCATAGTAAGAATATTCAATGAATATAATACTTGTAAATGACATGTCTTGATTGTAGTTTGTAATTATTCAAGGAGCGATTGCATCAATTGTGAATCCTCTCTTGACATATTTCTTGGTATGAAAATAACAATAGTTAGATGAATGTGTGACAACTTATAATTCATTGCAAATATTTTTGTGATGGTATCTCCTTTATTTCACGTGGGTTCTTGTAGAACTGAGATGTAGTATTGAATATACCCATTTATATGAAGTGTTATATTTAATATGTATGCATGTGAAAATTGTTAAAAAAACAACAATGTATCAAGAAAAAACCATGGCCAAAGGTCTCACAATATTTTATTCTCTAGAAAAAGAAACTATTACAACAATTTATAATACATAAAAAATGATAAGCTTCCATAGGACATACAAATTGTTGAGTCTTCTTCAAAGAAGACTTTCTAAAAATAGGAAGTGTTAATTGACAATTGCATGATGTACACATGCCATATGCTTGAAAATATGACAAATATAGTAAGTCCCAAAAAAAATTCTTGGCTTGGTCTAATATTCTCATCAAAACACCTTCAATGTGGCAAGGGGATACACCCAACCCCCTTGCAATCGCCCGGCCATTTAGGCCTTCGACCTAAAATTTCTAGATAAACAAAATTGACTTCACATACTGATACACATTTGGTATATTTATTCTTTTATAAGTGTATCTCTCTTCCTCTCATGTCATGAATCTATTGCCTAATGAAGTAAGCACCAAAATAATTGGTGATAGGACAAACACATTTTATTTTATCATTTCTCTATTATTATTAGATTACAAGTAGATTATAATTCCAAAGACTACCATGATTTAGTGAAATAACTCCTAAAATATTCTAGTGATCTCAAATAGTCAAGATTGTTAGAGAGTCATGTCATGCATGCCTATACCTTGCACCTATGTATAAAAGGTTAAGTGGATTCACTTATGGGGTATAACAAATTGATGTAATCTTTATGTGTATATGCAATGATGTAGTCATCAACTTAGCAAGAGGTTGTAAAAGTAATTAGTTAGTCTTTAACTTAATGAAAAATCTTGGGGCCAATCATATATTAGGTATAACTATTATTGGTTTAGCCATTTCTATCACTCATTTAATTAATGTCTTGTTAAGGATAACTCTAGGAGGATACTCTGGGTTTTAGCTAAGCCCAAAGTGAAGAAGAGAATACTCAATCTTATAAACTGGCCTTTAATTATCCATAATCTATTGATGAGACTTCTCTAACTCCTTGGCCTTAAGGGTAGGTTATAGTTCTAGGATTGTGGAAATACAATTTTGGGAACCAACACTTTTCAGGACAACTTCTAGTCTCCCTTCTTTCTAAGATAAAATTCTATACTTCATTCCCTCCAAGATATTGCGACAATGATAGCTTAAGGCATCCCTTGATCAACACCTAGGTTATTCCATGACATGGATATTCGATCCAAAAGAATTCTCAAATCTAATTTGCCAAAAACTTATAACTTAGAATTTCCACTCATTTAGGAACATAACAAGGAACCATAATATTTATAAAACCATATCCATCCATAAAAGCCTCTAAAAACATCTTCCACATATTATGAAATGAAGTATAAAATCTATAAAACTATACATAAAAAATTGAATCTATTGACACATTTGAAACACCTAAAAATATGAAAGCACTGTATTTTGAGTTCTAACTGATGAACTATCATAGATATATAACTAATAGACTAAAAATAATAATTCCACGACCTTTGCACAAATATCTAGTGAGTTGTTATAGAAGCTCCTAGTTCACCAAAAGACCAACTCCAAAGCTTGTACAAACACGCAACAATATTTTCCAAACTAGAATTATGATCTCCATCTTGTTGTGTTTCCATTCATTATGTTGAAAATAAATATCACTCATGTAATAATTCTACTCAAATAAGGATTTCTATTACAAGGAGAAAACTCTCTTACAACCAAAACCATGGCTTTGATACTAAATAAAAGGAACTATTCCCACAAAATTAGTTGTACAAACCAAGTGAAATGAAATTAAGCTTGCAAAGATAAGCTGAATATTTCCTACATTAATCCAAAGAGAGAAGAATTGTAACAATTTATAGATCTAAACACTAATCAACAAATAAAACACACTTGACACAATGTATATCATAGGAAATCCTTGTAGGAAAAAAATCAACATCCAAACCACACTCAATATATTATTCAACAATAGGACATTTATTTAATACATGTGTAAAGTACCATTGTCTTATTATTCATACAATGCTATCACAACCTTTAGCTTCATGGAGATAAACAACCCACAACCCACACATCTAACACATGCACCCAAATTTGTGAATAAATTGACAACATGCCAACCATATGTTCATGCCTATATTGTAAATTCATAATTGTGAGTAACAAGAGAACACACATGGTAGAAATTTAGTAGCATAAATTTTCAAATGTGGCTCTCTCTCTTTGGGGGAAGTTTGATAGTACATTTCAACCACACCTTGTTACCACCAACACATGCATCTAATATATAGGAAAGTTGAAAATTGGAAGCCAAAGATAGATACCAATGCTAAAAATATGGGCAAATTTGCCACTCAAATCAAGCACAAAATTTTGGATGTTTCCATCTTTTCATTAAGATGATCTCATGCATTGGTTGAAGGACCTCATTGGGTTTTTAGTCCACACCTAACTCCCTCTTTTTTTTTTTTTATTAGACTACAAGAATCGAGTAGCATGACCCCCTATAAACTGCAATGCGCCTGGTAAAATTTTTAATGTGATCGACGATGCTGGCACGACACGCCCTCCGGTACCACGGGGGTGGGGGAGACTAGACCTCGTGACCAACCTCCTGCAACAGAAAAGATTTAGCCAACTGAGCTAGGGACCCAACTCCCTCTTTTCATGTTATTTATTTAAGTAACATATTTTCACACCTAACTAATGTCGAAGTCACATTTATGACTTCCATGGCACTAATTGCTACTTATAACTTATCAAGCATAAATTATAAAGTGGGATGCACATTCCAAGTAGACACAAAATAATACAATTTACAATAAATGTAAACATTGAAAAATGTAAGCTGGACAACACATAGTCCTAACACCAAGGACCCTTGATAACTTCTAATCACACAACCACCACGCATGTAGTTCAAATTCCTTTTAAACTTAATCTCAAACTTATCCTAAATGAAAGACTCCACTTCCTTTCCCACTTTAAATTTCTTTTTATCTTTATCACCTACCCCATTAATAGAAAAATATTGACATAAAATATTATTTAGTATTATTCTAATTATTTAAAAAAAATCTAATCCACAAAAATGATTAAATTAAACTATAATAATAAAAATGATTAAATATCCTTTTAATTATTTAAACAACATAACTTCTTATATCCGCTCTAAATGATATCTCCAAGTTTAAAAAAAAACAAGGAAATTTTGATATAAAAAATCATGTTGACCTTTATGCTTGGTATGTCTAAAAATGATTTAAAAATGTAAAGGGAAAAAGTCATAAATCAGGGTTACTTTTGTTTAAACTAACTATTTTTTTTTGGTAAATCGAAAGAAGTCAATTATTTAAATGCCTATAATTCAGGCTCCGAAACCAATAAATTACTAAATTATTCAGGATATTTATCCTTAAAAAAAGGAATTAATCACGTAATATTAAGCCTCTTAATCGAAAATTAGACAAACAAACACTAGTCCAAAGAAGTAAAAAGCACGCAAGAATAAAAATTAATCCAATACAAGCAAAACCTCTCTCAAGCTGTGAATGTTACAAAAAATATAAAAGCAAACGGTATTTAATCTTAGAATTGATGACGCAATAAAGGTAGAAATAGGAAAATTCGAAAAACAAAATAAAATTTGAACCTGGATGTTTGCCTGTCCCACGCGGGCGATCATGCTAAATCCATTCATCGCTGGCTAAATATTTTATGTCAGAAAATTCTGGTTTCGTTTGCGTAATAATCCTGCGACGGAATTTCTGTTATTATGTACGGCCCTGTATGCGATCTTTTGACCTCTGTTGTTAATTTTTAAATAAGAAGCAAAATATATTTTGAACGAGCTAGGGTTTGAAGCTGGGAATGCCTTGAAAGTATGCAAATGGCTCAGGAAACGCAGGCGGGGCCTAGCGAAGAGCCTCTTGCTACCATTCAGTATGAAGCTCCTTCTTCTTCGCCAGGTTCGTGTTATTTTTGCTTTTCTTTTTAAAAAATTTATTTGTCAAATCTCTATTTATTTCCTGTAATTTATTTTGATGTTTTCAATTCGTTTCTTATTCTATATTATGCCCGTAAGGTTTCTATGATTTGGTTTATTGTTTTTAAGATTTTTTTTGTGGGGGTAAATTGAGGAATTCATGTTTCCCGAGATTGAAATGCAAAACTTCTAGGTTTTATTACCTTAAACACATACCGAAATCTTTGGAAACAAATGCTTTGACGGGAAGCTCGAGCTTTGCAAGTGTAAGTGCTTTGAATTACAGAGCAAACCCCTGGAATTTAGCTGCGTTAATTGTAACTGCAAGTACATGAGATTCATTATTGAAAATATACATGCTTTACAGTTTGAAGGCCCCTAGAATTATAATTAATTTCATTGAACTGCAAACTGTAGAAGTGTAAATGCCGTGAATTGCAATGGAGATCCTAGAATTGCAAAAACTGTAAATCACAAAGGAGGCTTCAGAAGCATAAGCACTGTAAATTGGAATGGAGACCTAAAAGCGTTAATGTTGTAAATTAGAAAAAAGACCCTAAAAGTGAAAACCTTGTAAATTAGAAAAGAAATCCTAGAGCTGCAAACACATAGATTAGAAAGGAGACCTTTGAAGTGTAAGCACTGTAAATTGGAAAGGAGGCTCTATAAGCGACAACACTGTAAATTACAAAGGAGGCCTAGAATCATAAACATTGTAATAAATTAGAAAGGAGATCCTCGAGGTATAGATGCTGCAAATTAGAGAGTAGACTGCAGAAGTGTAAATGCTGTTAATTAGACAGGAGACCCTAGAAACATAAGTTTTGTAAGTTAGAAAGGAAAACATAGAAGCATAATTACTGTAAATTAAAAAGGAGACTCTAGAAGAGTAAACACTGTGAATTAGAAAGGAGATACTAGAAGCATAGACACTTAAAACTAGAAAGGAGATACTAGAAGCATAAACACTGTAAATTAGAAAAGATACCTTGGAATCAAAGATGCTGTAAATTAGAAAGTAGACTCTAGATGCATAACACTGTAAATAAGGAAGGGGACCCTTGAGGTGTAAATGTTATAAACTAGAACGGAAACCCAAGAAGTTTAGATTCTATAGATGCTTTACGTGAGAATTCAAACACCTGAAATATGCAATCTAAAAATCCTAAGTGAAAATACACTTTGACTAATTGATTGAGAATGTAAAACCTAGAAGCATAAATGCTTAGAATTAGTATATGAATAATTTGGATTTAAATGTTTAATATAGAATTCAAGCAACTGAAATCCATTATCTAATCACACTTAATGAAAACACAGTCTTCGCAATTTGAAGGTCCCAGGAATTCAAATGCTAATGAACATGCGAATCCCAGAAGTGTGAACATTACAAATGAGAAGGTAAACCCATGGAATTTCAAATGGTTATGGTAAAAATTCACTTACCTGAAATCTGCTAGCTATACATGCTGAATGTAAATACAGAATCTTTATAACTTAATAGTCTCATGAATTTGAGTACTTTGACTAAAAATGCAGATCCTATAAGTGTAAACAATGTAATTAATAAAGAAAATTCTTGGGAGTTAGAGTTGAAAATAAAAACCCAAAGACCTCAAGTCTATTTTCTTAATATGCTGAATGAAAGCACTTCAAAATTTGAAGGTCCCAGGTATTTAAATATTGTTGAGGAAACTGCAAATTCTAGAAGATTAAATGCTGTGTTAGAAAGAAGATTCTTGATGTTTAAATGCTTTTGACAAGAATACAAACGCTTGAAGTACTTTATCTAAACACACTGAATGAAAACACAAATTCTTTACTATTTGAAGGCCCTATGCATTTGAATACTTTTAATGACAATACAATCTTCAGAATAGTAAGTATTTTAAATTACAGAAGAAATCCTTTGGAATTAAATGCTCTAAATATAAATTCCCCTACCTGGAGTACATTATGTGAATACTCTGAATGAAAACAGCAGCTCTATAATTTGAAGGTAACACATTAAAGGAAATGTGTGTCCGAGAATTGTAAAGGATGTGAATCACAGAGCAAACCTTTGGGAGGATTTAAGGCAAGTAAAATTTTCTGCACCATAAGTACGTAATCTAATCACAGCAACGAACACACAAACTCTTTATGATTTGAGATTTCCAGGAATTCAATTCTTTGATGAAGATGTAAACTTCATAAATGTAGATGTTTTGAATTACAAAACAAACCATTGTAATTGAAATGCTTTGAATAATAGTTTCTGAAATACATTATATAATCACATTGAACTGTAAAACAGACATTTTTTGAATATGGAGGTCCCAAGAATTTGAATATGTATAAGTTAAAATGAAAGCACTTGAAATATGAATGCTTATGATGAATTGAACTTATGTTTACTGGACATTGTTTCTTGGAGAATTTAGTGTAAAATGTTGGGAGTTGACTGTAAGAGAAATCCTGACAGGAACAATATGTAATTGTGAAAGTTGTACTTGGAAAGCCAAATCTTTGGCTCACTCTTTGAGAGATTACTTTTAGTTCCAATTCATATTCCTAAAACATAGCTATATCTACCATATTTAAAAAAATGAAAATTGAGTGTCAAAAGCAAAAAGAGAAATTCATACTTATATTTTGATGTGGAAGATTGAGGAAAAAATACATATGCAGAAAATCCTTGGTTTTGTTTAGATGTCAAAACAATGATATATTTTCAATATTAATCATTTAAAATAATAAATAGTCATTTTCAATAGTGAAGACCACCAAGAGAGGGAGTTCAAATGTGTGGACTAGGAGACTCATACCCTTATACTGAGCTCTTGTATCGAAAACACGTTCCTGTCTCGGAGACCTATATGGAGATGTCTTCAGACATTAGGAGACTTTAGATGAAGTTTCTTTGCATCTCCTATACGTCTCCTATAAGCATCCCTTGAAAATGAGAAAACTTCCAATAGTGGTTTATCAAATATATCTCATAAATTACATTGAATTTTCTTAAAGTGCTGATATGTGGTTGACAAAAGTTAAAAGAACTCAACAAATACACTTATAGACTTCTCATTTTCAATTTTTTTTCAAGGAAGAAAATTTCCATATTAAATCCCACAAAGGTAAGAATATGAAGTGAAACAATAATAAGGCTGAAGATGTGTACATGCATTGAAGTTTTATCAATTGATTAAAAATCTAGTCATCTCCAAGGTCCCCCATACTATGTTTTAAAAAAAAAATGGGATTTCCTTCCTAGTTTCTTTGTCATCTCTAGGTGATTGTGGTTTTAAATATTGTTCTCTATTGTGATGATTATCAAATATCAAATTAAGTAATCTATTTTAATACTTAATTTTTTTTTGTTTTTTGTTTTTTTAAGCATTTAAGTATTTGTCATTCTTTAAATTTATCCATTGTCTTACATATATAGCTGTCTCCAAGTACCCATCTCCAACCTTTTTTGAAAATGGTGTACCTATACCCATCCCTGTCTCCTGTAATGGTACCAGTACCTGTCTCCTGGTAACTATGGTTATCACATAATAACAGAAATTTCTTTCAAGCATCTTTTATTACTGGCATCTGATACCAGTGATGTTTATACCCATCTTTTTGACCAATATGAGCAGCAAAGTGAAGCTGGTTTTCCATTATAGCAATGAGCTTTAGTGCCATGCCACCTCCTCTATTACACAACATATCAAAGCCTATATCAGCATTTTTCTTTATATTCTCCAATTTCTTGTTAGCGGTAGTCTTTTTCTTTGATTGTAACGTTCAGACTCTCCAATAATGCCAAAGGCCATCTTAAATATATTCAACTGTATGTGATCTCCAGAATGATTTCTAAGTTAACGAATTTGAGGCCAAAATCCTATCACCTCCATGATTCTGCTGATTACTTCCATAGCCTTCTCTGTTTTGGTACATACAGCAAGGGCAAGTTCTGCAAATTTTCCTTCCAATGGTCTTTTGAGTTGGGGCTTTGTTGCTTCTAACCTCCATACTTTAGCTCAGAGAAAGAGATATATGTATGATGCAGTGTTCACATTCTTATTTTGTAGGGACACTTTAGTACCGTTCCTGTTCCTTGTGCTATACCTGCACCAGTTTGACTTTTAAAGAAGTTTTTTCTAATAAATGTAACTCTCTTAATAGAAATATTAATTTATAAGTATAAAATTAGGTTATGAAGTGACAAGGAGTAGGAATTATACACATAAATTATGCCATTAGATTATTTTATTGCCAATAAAGTTGTAATTAAATTTCTTTCGTTGGTTTTCTACATTTAGATTCAAACATGGCAATATTTCTTTCTTTTTATGAGTTTTTTGACAAAGGAATAAATAAATTACCAGCTTTGTTGTTACAGGCAAGAAAACCACTCGACAATGGGCTGCTTGGACTCATGAAGAAGAGGCAAACTTCTTTGTTGCATTACGACAAGTTGGAAAAGTATGTTGTGGAATTACAAGTGTCCCCATAGTTGCTTTCCTTTTTTCTGATATTTCAAACCAATGAATTTGTGCTTAAGAATTGAAATTGCTGTCAACAGAACTTTGATAAAATTACCAGTCGAGTACAGAGTAAGAACAAGGATCAGGTATGCTTTTCAGCTTACTTAAATATGAGTTTCAATATCAGCTTTCTGCTTAGAGGTCAAGAAAGATGCTTTGAGATACAAATTATAGATTACATGTTTTGCTATTTCTTGCTAAGGGTAATGCATTCTTTCTCATTTTCGATGAAGAAGTGGTAAATGGTGTGTGATTTCAATTGTAGAGTTCCTAAGCTTTAGGGTGGATTGGAAATAATGTCACAGGCAATGGAAATCCTATTATTAACACTTGGGCACTGACAATCTAAACATTGTGAGTGTATATGTTGTGTAATTGTTTCAAATTGCTGTCTGGTTTTCTGTTCTACTGTAAGCTACGAAGTAGGTTTGACCTTGAGCCCTGGTACACCTTAGAATGTTATTATTAACAAATACAACACCATTGTGTTATAGAATTAGGTTAATGTTAGCTTCAGTCATGATTTATAAGTTCCTTATATGTTGATTGTATACATTAAGGAAATTATATCAAACTAAATTTAGATTCTTCTTTGCAGCTGCTAGTACTGAATGTGACAACACATTTATCTTGTTAAATTTGAAGTTAACAGTTCCTCAATTATTCTGTCTTCAGTCTGGAAGTGAGTTCGAGCCTATTGTTTCCTTAATATGTGAGCCTATCTTCTGCATGCGGGTATTCCCACCTTGATGAATGCTTGATTTGTATTGTAAACCTTAGCACCTCATGTACAAACATCATCCTTGTGGAAGTTTGCAAAAGGTAACATAATCTTTTAGAATGTCAAAACCATATTTCTTCTTGTCTTGGTCAATCTTGCATGTTGCAGTACTACAAACAAAAGATTATGGTTAAATACAACTTTCAGATCTTGAAAGTCTATTGGCACAAGAATAATAAGATCAACCACCAAGTAAGCACAAATTTCAGCAAAATCTAATTACAAACATGATAAACATATCCACAAATTATTTGGATAAAATTAATGATTCTTAATACTGCCCGTATCACTAAGTCACCTTCATGTTGGATACAAAAAGTAGCATTCAAAACTTTGTTGGTACCTTTAATGCAGGAAAATTAGATACTTGGCTAACTAATTTGAATCTTATCTTTCTGCATAAACCTTATTGAGGCCTAGAAACTATGTTTTCTGAAGTACACATGGAGGAATGGGATCCATACATAAAGATAACTTTCTGTGAGCCATCTAGCTGTTATTTTTTTTTTCACCCAGACCATATTTGGAGAAAGATTCTATCCCATAAAAAGATGGAAGAACTCATGACGTAGAGGCTGCATGCATCCCTACCAAACTGACAATAAAGCAAACTAGCAATATATTGATTTTCTCAACAAGATGTTTATTGAGTTTTAGATTATTGATTTCTGATGGAAACCTTAAGCTAATATTCATTGGGGGTCTGTATGCGAGGAAAACTGCATGAGTAATCCTTACACACTGCCTTCCAATGACTTGTCAGAGAGGCAAGAAAGATTAGGTTGTCTAGAACTTGATTGGATGGACTGCTGAAAGGATTGCTTGAAGGAAACCTATAAAATATCAGGTTGATTAGGTAAGATAGGAGCCATAGGAAACACAAGGCAGGACCCTGCCAAATGATGGATTGGACAGGGTTGTTAGTTTAGGAAATGGGAAGAGTAGCATGTCCTATGTACTTAAAAATTAAATCTTAATCTCAAACAACTAGAGAACATGTTGCCTATTTGCTAAGACAAGCAATGAGTTAAACAAGCAAGCAGGATGTGTGACTTTAGACTAGGCCCAGAATGATTCTACATAACTTTAAATCCAAATTAGCAAAGTTAAACAAAGTATGGGCAATGCATGACTATTAATCGAATGCTTGGAATGATCTTAAGTACAGTGCATGCAGCTAGAATAACGAACGAACAATTAGAAAGATGTGAAAATCAGCATGTAAAGAATGTGAATAAGTAACAAGAAAAATGCAAGAATGGATATTCAATGACAAAATTGTAGTAGTTATGACACAAGTATAGTACTACAGTGATGAAACAATTTGAAAGTGGTTTAATGTGGGGATAGAGCAATGAAGAATACATTTGAAATGGCAGGAAAGCAACTAATGCAGAATGTATCATAACCTTGCAAAAGTTGCTTAAGTTGTCATGCAAGAAAACATGCCTCAATTGAAGACTTAGAAGACATATAAGGAATTAAGTACCTAAAAATCTTTGGTTGAAACCATTAAGTATGAATGAGAGCAATAAAAGGAAATTAGAATGCGGTGATGAGAGAAATGTGATGAAGAATATTTAAAAACAAATGAACTTAGGCAATTGTGAATGCCAAGACAACAAAACAAATGTGGAAATCAGTGATGGTAGAAGAGGAAAAGTCTGTATAAATGGAAGCCAATTGATCTCAAATATTAAGTATAGGCTAAAATTGACTGTTGAAAGTATGCATAGGCTTGTTAAAACAAGATGAGTGATGACAAGGAAAAATTGTGACAGAGAGATTTGAAGATGCAAGAGAGATATGTAAAATGACAAGTAGAATGAAAGAGAAACAAGAACATAGGAACTGAAACAAAGTGAAGAAATGCTTGAATGAAAAAGAATGAAATTTTGAGATGAAATCAGGCCTTATGAAAACAAGAGAGAGGCTTAAGAAGGCTAACTAAGCACAAAGAAGAGAGAAACGAAGTCAAAATGCATGGAGTTCTTTTATCAAATGCTTGAGGTGCATCTTTAACAAGAAGGTATGGATGTAAAATTCTATGGACGTAAGGGGAGTATGAGGTAAATACTAAAATTGCTATGGGATACGAAAGCCTGAATCTGCCAAATCCTTGAAGGTAAAGTATGACATATGACAAGTTTGTGAAGATATGAATACAATATAAGATATCAGAAAGACCTATGAATACATCCTAGATGATTGTTCAAGGAGAGTAATGATTTTGAGGTGATTGCTATAGATGAGCAATACCTAAATCTCTCAAATCCTAGTGTATGCACAAACAAAGCAGAAGGAACAACTAATGTGCTCAAGAAAACAACTACTAATCCACTCAAAAACTAATTAAAAAGTTGTGTAAAACAAAGGAAAACAAGAATCCTTAACTGCCAACTATTGTTATAGAAACCTAAGGCATAAAGTGTTGGCTTTGAAAAACCATATCTGCAATAGGAGGTCACTGGGAGGGTGATGTCATGTTTTTGTTGCAAGGAGATTGCTATGTGGGAGACCACTCCAACTTGTTCCCAGTCCAAGAAATATGATTGATAAACTTACTAAAAAAGCACTAAAACAACATAACAGGTCTAGATGGTCACAAAGAAGCAGAGCAAAGACTTCCAACTAAGACCACTCCAACTTGTTCCCAGTCCAAGAAATATGATTGATAAACTTACTAAAAAAGCACTAAAACAACATAACAGGTCTAGATGGTCACAAAGAAGCAGAGCAAAGACTTCCAACTAAGTTTTTTCATCCCCAATGGCTTTTAACACACTATTATAAATAGATTTTTGAGTATATAGAATTCGCTGGGGAAATTTGGAAGGTCCTTGGAGTGGAAACAAAATGCCAAAAACATGTTGGATTCTTCATTATCAACTCGTAATCCTTCACTTTCTCCTCCAACTGAAGATGCAAAAAGGATCAAATATGACAAGGTAAAACTGCCACAACACAGATCCACAGATCTTTGCAAGCTCTTCCAAACAGTTCAAGAATGGGGGTCAAACTAGGTCAGAAAGAGTAAGTGATGGCCTCCATAAGTTGGACTGTCTACATGGTGATTGCAAAACTAGCAAACTCATCAAAACAAAACCACATGGCAGTTTTGAGAAGTTTTCAATTGTGCAGGATTTCAAAATACCCTTTTAATGCTTCAAGAACAAAATCAAATAGAGTTTGGGGGAAAGCTATGGCCTCCAGAAGACAGACTACCTATGATAGTCAAGTGGATTGACTAGTATCTGAAAGATGGGGGCAGGACAAAAGAGAACATGTAGGAAAGGGCTAAGATGTATGCAATGACTTACAAACTGCATAGAGGTGACAGGTTGACTGAAAGTGATTGAAATGTGAAAACACGTGTTTATGAGATGGAGGTCTAAGATCATTTGTGCACATGTGGCCGGAAAGCAATTTCTTTGGGTGCATACAAACTCTTCTTGCATCAGTGGGGGATAATTTTATTGCACATAACATCTCTAAGACAATTCTTATGCTTTACCTTAAAGATTAGCCAACTAACAAACAGTAAGCTTCTTCTAGATGTTATTAATGGATGAAAACATCAACTTCAAAGCTAGTGTGTTTTTTTCCTTCTGCCTTTCCTTCTTAACTGTTCTATTCTTTGTTGTGGTATAAATTGAATTATATAGAAAGGGTTCATGCAAATTTTGGAAAACATGACAATCTATAGTCTTTCAAATGAAGAAAACCCTTAAATAAAATGGAAAATCTTTGACAGTTGCAATTGAATGATGGTCTAAGGAAAGGAGTGATGCTTGATAAGAGCTAATCCTCACTTTACAAATGTGTCTCAATTTTAGAACAATGCCCTAATTATTCCATAGCACTATGAATAATGGCAGTATTTACATTATCTGTTTCCTGAGGTGTAGTAACATGATTTCTGCTTCTCATAAGAACTCATCTGCTTGCTTGTCCTTAAATAGTTCTAGCTTGACCATGATAAATGTGAATCAACAAGAGAGGACAGCCTGCACAGTATCACATTTTCAACAATATTTGTTATATATTATTTTGTTTGGTGTGCCCTGTTATTACGATTAACCAACCATGTATACTGTAACCACAAGCTGAATAAGGACAACAAACTTCCTCAAGCAACACAAAAGTTAAAATAGCCAACATCACCAATGCAATTTGTTATTGACAATTGTCACTAAATAAGAAGAAAATCTTGAAACAACATAATGTATTGTTTTTCCTTACAAAGATGCTTTTTAAGAATCTAAGGATTTTGGGACACTGTTATAGAGACAGCTCAATTACAAAATCAATGAAATCAACCTTTAAAGTTATAAATCTTCCTATCAGTCTCTCTCTGTACACAACCCAATATGGATGTTGGATCACATTTATGCATGAATTGTAAAAAAAAATCGTTAAGAATTAACATCCTTCTCAATTTCAATTTTCTGAGTCGCTTTTGGTTAAATATTAAATGCAGAGATCATGTTTCCACATGATATCTTTCCAGCTTCAGCAATCTTCATTTCTACAGGCAGTAAAATACTAGAAGAATGAAGATAATGTTAACTTGCCTACTTGGCAAGAAATGAAGCTTGCCCTTGCAAGCTAAGTGAATTCTCTTAATCAACTCTTGATTTAAATTTCCTGACCCACAACAAAAAGAAGGGAAAACAACCTCCTTAATGCAGAGAAGGAATGATGGGTACTGGATTCGAGGACATGGGAATCATATTTCCTCTTCATCTGCTGTCAAGACTTGAGTATTTGTATTTTAATTTTTAGTGTTCTCTCTATTCCTTAATTAGAAATTAGGTGGTTAGCTAAAAACTGTTACTGTAATTGGCATATGTTTTGCGAGAGTATAGGCTGTTAGGGTAGATGGCAATTGCATATATGGGTCAATTTCTTTTTAAAGGCCACTCTTCTCATGTAAAGGACAATTTGCAATTTCTGAATTAATCGAGCTATACTCTACTGATATCATTTTATTTATTATTTCATTTTGAAGATAAAGTGAGAGCAACTTTGCTTTGTTCTGCTTACGCTCTTTATTGGTTCCTTTGACTTTTCGCCCTCCTTTGTGTAGTAACCTCTCCATTATCTATGCTTGAGTTCTTGGTACTTCTATCAGATTGTCAAATCACAAAGCAATTACAATGCATAGAGCTTTTTTAAATGATATTTGTATCATTCTTTACTTTAAGTCCATAAAAGACAAGGATACTTGCCTAAAAAATTTTATATTCCCTTGAGCTTACACTCAGAGTCCTTGGAGAGTTTGGATTATATATGAGACCACAAGGTGACTAAGAGAGTGAGAGGAGGAAAAAGGAAAACTTAATAATGGCAATTTGGCCTTTAGGGAAGGCTATGTTGGTTAGCTTTTTCAAGTATCAGAGATAGAGTTAAGGGAGAGCCTGAGAGTTCCATGGCTTTTGTGGCAGTTCACATTGTTCCTTTAATTTTATCTTAGTGAACATCGAAGACATGAATAATGTGTATGATCTTGTAGCTTCTTCATCAGGTCTATTAGGCAGCTAATCCAATCTAATACAATATCAAGCTTCAAGCTTCACAGCAGATCTACACTCTGAACTTAGAGGAATTCTGGCAGCATAACCTTGCATAAAACTGAGCATACTATTTCCATCCCAGGCCTTGTATATATAGCTAGGAAGACCTACGAAACCAAGAATGGTTTTGGAACATTTCAAGTGTAATGCCTCCACAAATAGAATGTAACTCCCAATTGACCAGTTTGATTCCCAAGAGTCAAAGCAACTCCTAGGAGTACCATGTAAGTATAGTAATTATCACTTATGCACCTCTTACATACACTACAAAGAATGGGTTAAAGGTGCAAGTCCTAGTACACCTGGTAACCCCCTATTCAATGGCTTCTTACTAGTTATAAGACCAATGACACATGGTGGAGAGTGCCAACAATGGAATCTCAAGATTCCATCCAAGCAGGATGCCCTCTTCCATGGGGGCATATTATTTACAATATTACTAATATTAAGTAATTGCAATTAGGCCTAGGACATGTAAGGTGTACAGCAATAACTAGTCCCCTAGTCCTAACATTTAGGTCATTGGCATAGGTGGAGATAGCTTATGAAGTTTTAAAATCTCAATGACCTTGGAATCTGCTGACAGTATCCTTGAGCTTAAGACACATACAGCACTTGACATACACATACAAAATAAATAAATAAATAAAGATATTATGAATATTTTTGATTGATCCGATTTAGGGCTTAGTCTTAGAGAGGGATGCCTTATAAGATCTTTTGCCATATCTTACATTATGTACTCATAGTTTGATTGATTCTTTTGGTTATCAATGACAATTAATAGACCATCTCTCTCTTTTTTAGATGACAAGTTTTGCTGAACTAAACTGCTAATATCATTGGTTGGAGTCTAGCACATTATTGGTAGGGTTAATGTAGTGTCACTGGAGTGAAGCTATGATAACTAACTCATGCTAATTAACTTAGGATTATGTTTGTGCTTAATGAAATGAATCTGTGGCTACATCTAATTGATGGAGCTTGAGATTCTGTTGTCTAACATCATCTTCTTTTCCATCCTTTTATTTCAAGCATTTTTAATGGAAGTGTGATTTAAAATTTTTGCTTCTGAATGATATGTGTCTGCAATGGTTGTAAGGTGCGTTGACGTGCATCAGAAATATTCTACGGTATTGACTTTTCTTTGTTTTAATGTTTAGGTTCGACATTACTATTATCGTATTATCAAAAGGATGAACAAGCTTTTAGGTCCTGCCTTCGTGCTAGATGCTAAAAACACAAAAGATGCCAATGCAGCATTGCTTCGTTGGTAAGGGTTGTATCCAGCAGTTCTTTACAGACATTAGTTCTAAATCACACAATCTGGTTATGTGGTTGCAAGTTCATATCTAAGAGGATTAGTAATTTTTTTAATAAATATTTCAATGCATGATGATAAATAGTCATCTAGATACTTTTGTAGTCACTGTCTTCACTCCTTTATTTCTTCAGCTGCATTCTAACTTTGTCTATAAGATGGCAATTAATTTTGCTTAGTAACTTGCAAGATGCCATTATCTTCACAGAGTAACTGTGTTATAGCCTATTTGATTTTTTGGATTGAGGATGAGATAATTTAGTTTGAAGAGTATTGTTGCATGCTTTATAAAATGCAAAAGTTTGGAGATCCATGTGGGGTGTTCTTTATGCCGAAAGGCGCTTGGTATAATGGCAATGCCATTGTTGTAGGCATCTAGATGGTGCCGAATTCAAACCTCGTCAATATAAAAAAAAAGTGATCTTTATGTACATAAATATTACCTTGATATGTAGGCTTTTCTTAGTGGCTTACCCAACATAAAATATATGCATACGAACCTTAAGGGAAAAAATGAGGAAGATGCCCTTTTTGCTCGATCACACATAACATCTGAACCGTATTGTTCATAATGATAATCCTACCTTCCTTCAATCTATTTATGGAGTTGCATCATCTCAACAACCGTCCCATCATATGCATCGATTGTTTTAGATCAATTATCCAAACATTGTTACAAGCCTTCAAAAACGTTGAATAAAGTGGACTCAGTAATTAGAATTGAAAGATTTGTGCTTTGGTATGTTCAAAATTGGAAGCTAAGAAGAAATAATATTTTGTTAAAGTTGGTCCAATATTAGAGTTAGTAAGTTTTAATAATCTTTTTTCTTTAGTAGCTCCAAGGATATATTGTGTCAGCTTCTAGCAATCTTTTTGGTTTACCAAAGGTTAGATGGTTAGTTTTAGTGAACATTTTGCTCTAGTTAGATAACCATTATAATTTAGAAGTTCTAGTATGCTTATTTTGCATAAGAGTGTCATTTTGTATTTAAAGTTTTAAATGCTCTATTGAATATCATGATTTCTATATATTGTTGAGGTTTAATCCATCTTAAAGGAATATATCTGCATTAGGATATATTATTTCTCTATGGATGGCAGTGCTGCTTTATAGGGTTTGATATAAAAAGATTATGATTATGATTTGCATAAGGTTTGGTTTGGATGGTATTCTACAGATCAAATTGAATTTTATTGTTTTTGGAGTTCTAAAACCTATTCTGCTATTTTTGGTTGCTTGTTGGTGATTTAAGGAAAATATTCTGGTAATTGTGGAATTATTATCAATTGAGCTTGCTGTTAATCAATAATAGATCATGGATGGAAATTATTATGCAGTATTAATCATTTAATAACAGTTTCTGACTGTGCTCTCTGCCATTCACTTTGATTTTGTACTGTATGGGTAAGCTTTCTATAGATAATGTAATCTCCATAATTATTCATGCTTTCTCTGAAAGCTAATGACATAATGTGATCTATTTGTCAGCTTTTCATCAGTCTTCTTTGTTCCATCTGTTTGTTTTGTAGATTCTGTTCTTCTAATTGTTTATATTTATGTGTCTCTTGTAACAGAATAAACCAACATGCAAAAAAATATTGGAAAAACATGCATTAACTCTGAACTTGTAGTCTTTGAATCATTGGTTAGATAACAGGGTGAGTCTACTGCAATTGTGTCCTCATCCTCTATGTATAATTTGTTCAATGGTTTTCCTGTGAGTTGTTTTTCAAGGTTTATGTCACTTACTTTTATGGTCAGGTGATGGTGCCAAAATGTTGGGGCTGGTTTGGGAAATGTGTTCAGGATGGTCAGGCACACACAAAACACATGATCTGCTAACAACTCATATTGATTCCCATGTTTTTTAGCAGTTATTCTGTAGTTATATGGATGAAATGGAAGATAATGCCCATAGCAACGATGGGTTTGTAACAAAACAGGTGAAGCTTTTTAGCTAGCTATTCCAAGCAACAGATGGATGTGGTGTTAAAATCTTAACATTATGACTTTGTATGGATGAAAGTGGAAGAGAATTTCGAAAGCAAAGGGGGTCCAATTTATAGGAATGTTTTCAATGACTTGACAAACTTACCCAATCACCGTTTTGCAAATTACATTTAATATAATATTATAATCAAATGATGACCAATGGAAAGGTGTGTAATGTCCCTTTATAGAACATTTCTTATTTTTGCCTTTAAAGTTTTAAACAATAATTCTAACTCAAAATGATAGTTGCATTATATTTATAAACATGACTTTATCTAAAATTATGAATTTTATTATAATATTCAAGTTTTATAGCTTATGACATAATTATGAAAATAGAATTTATCTTGATTTTCTGCTATAATTCTCCTTCCAATTTGCAGTTATTAATCTTGAATGGTTGTCCCTAATATCTAGTAAGGTTATGGGTTTTTGTCCAATAACTTGATAGGAGAAGTTAGGGTTTTTGTCCTTAAATCTCTCAATTTTCCTTGGAGGGGTTTCGTCCTCTTTGGATGTAATATTCACTTGCAATAAGTCATAATATTCCTGTTCAACAGATTCGTGTCTTCTTCTCATGAAATGCATTGAACTCATAGTGGCTCACATGCTGTGAGAGATTTGAATTTCGGCGGGGCCATGACAGTCTGCCTTTACCAAAATTGCTTGACCTCAAGCAATCACAAGCTAGGATGCACTTGGAGTTACCGGGATCCCAAATCAACCTTGTAGATTGCAATCTCTAGTCATTGATCCTCCTTGTGATGAAATTAGCTTTTGCTTCGACCTGTTAATAGGAATTGAAAACTTTGCTCTAAGTGATGCTTCTCTCATTGTCTTGGTTATGCTTGACTTTGTACTACAATGATGTCTCTAGAGAGTTAGGATTAGTATACTTGCCTCAATCAAACAATCCATATAGTCTTTTAAGGTTGCAAGGTTGATACCATCCCCTACGGTATGAGGACAATTTATTGTCTAGTATTCTTCGGGCTCATGTACTTGTCTTTCCTAATAACTCTCAACAACAAAACCAAGAGTTGGAAATTGGCAAGTTCCGGAATATAAGATAAGTTTTCTTGGAACTAGGGAGTTCAAATGTCCCTTGGTTAACTTCCATGTAGTCGGTATGTTTTATCATGAAGATTTCTTGATAAATGTGCAATTTCTCCTCATGGGGGTCAATCTTTGACAAATCATTCCTCACACTAGCATAACTAATAATTTGCGCATCATCATCACATGGACTAGTTGTTTCCATACCTTGGAAATCATTTTTACATGGATCAATTACTTCCATACTTGAAAATTGGATTGATGTTTCTTGGACGTCATTTGCAATTATTGACACTTCTTCAACACACAATATTGGCTCTTCTTCTTCTTTGGTTTTAGCAATTTCTTGTGATTCTAATTCTAACCGCTCTTCTGTTGTAATTAATGATTCTCTTGGATCTTGCTCCTTGATCTCCTCCTTAGCCATTTTTCTTATGTATTCATATAGACCTCTTTTGTTGGGAAATTGGTACCCGAGTGCCTCCAAGTACTCATCGAAGGGAACACAAGCTTTTGTACGATCTGACTAACTTTGATATCGGTTAATACTTAATAATTTTAGGGGCCTCAAGTTTGTACAATAATTCTTGCATAAGATCCATGTTTTCTTCCTTTTGTAGACCTTCAAGTCTTTTTGACTAGAATGTATCCAACATTTTAGTTTTACCCTGCAAGTTGTCAAGATCAAAGCTTTGATACCATTTGTAATGTCCCTTTCTAGAACATTTCTTATTTTTTCCTTTGAACAATAATTCTAACTCAAAATGATAGTTGCATTATATTTATAAACATGACTTTATCTAAAATTATGAATTTTATTATAATATTCAGATTTATAACTTATGACATAATTCTGAAAAATTCTTAAAATAGAATTTATCTTGATTTTTTTCTATAATTCGTCTTCAATTTGCAGCTATTCTCCTTGAATGATTGGCCTTAATATCTAGTCAAATTATGGGTTTTCATCCAATAACTTGATAGAAGTTAAGGGTTTTAGTCCTTATAAATCTCTCAATTTCCTTGGAGGGGTTTTGTCCTCTTTGGCTGTAATATTGACTTGCAATAAGTAATAATATTCTTGTTCAGTGGATTCATGTCTTCTTCTCATAAAATGATCTCCCATACATATCTTATTTTTGAAAGTCACAACCTTTCTCTCACAATCGCTGCCCTTTGGTAAATTATAGTTTAATTTTAATTTGACCATGTTTATCTTAAATTGCTAGTTTGACACTAGTGCCACTTTTATTAGCATTATCTCATCAATGATATGGGCACAACTTTTCATTGACTTCTTAGTGGCTCACATACTGCGATCTAGATTTGAGTTTCAGTGAGTGCATGACAAGGTGGCCACTGCTGTCAAACAAGGTATTGATATTGAAAGTGGGCCCTAGGGCAAAACATTGGAAAACATGATTGCAAGTTAAATCCTGTTTTCTCTTCATGTCCTGCCGAAATTGGAAATTCAAATAGAGTTCATATTTGTCATATAGTTTAATTTAGATGTATCATTGCCCATGTGTTCATAAGGAGATGAGTTCATATTTGTCATATAGTTGAATTTAGATGTATCATTGCCCATGCGTTCATAAGGAGATGCATCAAATAGGAAATACACGTGATGATCATGTAAATTCTACATATGAAACAACTAGATAAAAAATTGGGCATTGAAGTTGAAAATGAGTCATTCCATCACATTAAACAATTTGGAAATAATTCTGAACTCTACTGTAAAATAGAGATTTGGTGTCCTCCACCATGCAGAATGATGACAATTAAACATGAAAAAGTTATGGTTTAGATTAATCTGCCATGATTTTTTTTGTAGAAATTCAAATATGTAGCAGGTAGGATTTGGCAAAGTTTATCTTAGGAATTTCCTAGAAAACTATGTAAGGAATAAAGGTTGTGTAAATATATCTGATATTTTAAAAAATAGCTATAAAAAATTATACAAGGAATAACAAATGAAACTTTGAAATACTCCAGTATATTTGACTTTGCATTGAATGAACAGTGAAAATGCTGAATATCAGTATATTGATATTATATTCAAAATAATGATTACATTCAAAATCTAAATACAATTCACGAATGGCCCAATGTCTCAAATCATCATTTATCCCCAAAGTCCATGCCAAACTCCTCATCACTCGAACTGCTAGATTCCTCAAGGTCAAGCTCCTTAAAACCAATACCAATCAATGCAATTTGTACTGTATCTTCGTCAACCCATGTTGGTTCCTTTGGCTTTACATCCCATTGGGCTGTTTGACTCTCCTCATACATAAGCGTGTTGCAGTCATTGAGATACAACGTGCTATGTAAAGCTACAAGCTTCTTTGCCCTTCTAGAGGTAAGTCGGTTCCTCTTAGCAAAGTGGATGAAAGTATCAGTATATGAATTTCTCTCAACAGTAAAAGAACTAGAAAGTTGGGACAATAGATGAACGGAAAGGTTCGGCCCATGCATAGTCCACCAGAGAATTGGTTCCTACTATGCCATAGTCTCCCTATCCATGTTGGCCTGTTTTGAATATCTCCTAGAGGCAAGCTTTGTCCACTTAGTATGAATGATATTGGCTCGTGTTTTGAATATCTTTTAAATGGCCTTCATGAACCCTACCTTCATCTCATCATCCTGTATAGGGGTAATTCTATCAAGCCTTGGCACATACCACTTTGAGTTCAATGCATAGGCAAGCAAGAGAGTATTGAGCTTCTCCAATTGGCGATTAATGATTGGCTGAATATGTTCATTGTAGAACTCTAATGTGGGGTCTTTCTCTTGTACAATGGCCTTCATTTGGTCAAGCATACTATCAATGTACTCATGCAACTCTCCAAGGCTAGGTGCATTTGTATTTGCATATCTAATAACTTTGAATACTAGAGTAATGATGGCAACAATGTATCTTGCATTAGCCCAAAAAGTGCCACTCTTTGTCACATCCTTCAGCTTCCTCTGCTTTGAATTAGAATCAAACTATTGATTCCACTTTGTTGTCATGACCATTTGTTGCAATGCCTCTTGCAATTCAAGCATCCTATCCAATAGTATAAAGTATAATGCATATCTAGTCTCTATAAGTTTCAAAAATTCCTCCTTAAAGAAGGTCATGCAAAGTGCATGTGAAGTATGGCGGTTGTAGATGTTTATCAACACATCTCAAGCATCATTAACCACCTCTTTGATTCATTTGATTTTTCCCTTGTCCTTGAGTGCATTATTTATGGCATGCACACAACAAGGAGAACACCAAATATGCCTGTAGGCTAACTTGATCAATTTCCTTGCAGCTTTGCACACATATGCTACATCTATCACTACTCGCACCACATTCGCTAGTCCAACCTCAATAGCATCTAAGGATTTGGAATTGAAAGTCAACATTCTTGCAATGCCCTGAAGTTTGAATAGCCTCAAGGAAGTAGGGGACGTCTGTACATGTGACCATAATGTTGATGAGTGGACGATGTTTGATATTTATCCACTCATCCATGATTATGTTTCATCCATTAGTGACTTAGGTGGCCTTCATTTTCTCAATTAGAATATTAATCTTGGAATAGTTTTTATCTAAGATCATTTTTCTCAATTTTTTCTCCCCTAGTGGCACATACGATGGTCATACATTGATTATCTTTGCCACAACCTCTTTATAGTAAGGAGAGCGAGCCACATGAAATGGAATATGGCATCATCTGCTTGATACCTATTTTGCACATTGAATAATTTTGCCACTATGTTTGCAACATTACTAGTGGCCATCCTATGTCTTCCCTTAGCCTTTGTTGTGATTGCCCTTAACTAGATGGAAAAGTAGAATTAGAACAAGATGAACTCATGGATATAAGGCAGTACCAATAGTAGTAAGAGCCCTCAATGGCAAAGTAGTTTGTATAAGACTTTGATCATCAGTATACCTGCACAATCTATTTATTTCAGTTCTTTTTTAAGTGACAATCCCTTACATACTTGTACACCTTTGCCTGTGACACAAAGAACATGTGCATTAACTCTTGTGATGCTACGTTGAAATTCAAGTTGTCAGAAATGACATCTCCATAGCCTAGTGCTCCATGTTGCCCTAGGCTTTGTTGGCAATCGAGTTACAAATTGTCTGAAAGAAAACTTCTTATCAAAGGGACCCTTGGAAAAATATTCTTATAATTTTGAAGGGCAGCTAAAATGTGCACTGCCAATAGAACTAATTGCCTCGCCCCTGCCATGTCTGTACTCAGAGTCTTTGATTCAACCCCCGTAAAATTCAAATTGTCATTTCTTGTGAATATACAATGCAGAAGATCTACTTTTCAAGGTTTACCCAAAATGACATAATTTGTGAAATATTTACAATCTATAGTAACTCATCCAGTGATGGAAGTGGATAGTTATCTTTCTTTGAATCTCTATTTAAATTTCAAAAGCTGACACACAAATGTATTTCTTCATTTTTCTTACAGCCAGGAAGGAGATTTGCTACCCATGTGTAGTGAGATTTAAATATTTTATTGTAGATTGAGGTCTATTGTTGTATTTTCATTCATCAGGTTCTTATAATCTTCATATTGGCATTTTCTGATAGATTTTCCATTTTGCAAAGTATGATCTCCATGTATTTCAATGATTGCACTACTGAAGCCAAATAGAAATGAGATTGTTGATAATCACTTAAAATTGAATACGGAATCTTTCCTATATAAATCCCTGACAATGAACTAGACAATGTTAATGTAATATATGATCCTGCTTATATAGCTATAGTTCAGCTGAAAGAGAAACATTTACAAGTTCATTTATGAAGTCAACCTTATGCATGTTGTGATTTAAATTACATTAGAAGCTTGGGTTGCAAATTTCTTTCCTTTTTTCAATTTATTATATCTGTTTCTGTGTATTGCTTTCAGCACTCGTATATGATGTTGAGTTGTATTACTTTTTGTAAAACAAGAAGGCATTAATGTTAATACACCTTGTGTTATTTTCTTCATGGCAGGTGGTCATTGCTAGAAAAGTATAGTTGCTCAGCTTCAAAACTTCATTTGAAGCCTAGACGTTTCAAGACATTTGTTACTGCTCTGGTTGGTTGAGTTCAAATTCTTCTAGGAGATAGTTGCATTCAAATGTCTTTAGAATGTTACAATCCTTTATTAAATGTATCCTATTCTAATTAGGAGTACAGAGAGCCATTGTGTAAATATATTTTAACATCAATCCTATCCTTGTTTGACATATAGGCACATGCACTTTTGAAGGATCAGAAAAAGACAAAACGAAAACAATCTCTACAGGATAATGCTACTCCTGCCACTGGTGAGATTCCAGCAGGTCCAAGCAAAGCAGTTGTCAGTGATCCCGAGTCAGCAAAAATGTTGGACATTGAGGCACAAAGTCTTCAAAAGGTTGGATCTGGGAAGGGGGCTACAGTAAAGCGAAATGGGGGCCAAAGTACAAACCGTTGCAAAGGAGAGAATTCAAAAGTTAAGCCTTGTCAACGACGTAAAAAGGCTTCAGGTATACTCTTAAATGACTGAGTATATCATTTGATACCATAACAGCAAATAATGAGCTATTTTGTATCAAATACTTGTTATGTAAATTTTAGTTAATATCAAGTTACTCTCATCTGCGTTACCAAAACAATGAACAGCTAAAAAAATATGAGGGTCTTAAAAAGTGAAGTGAAGGGGAACTGGCAAAATAACCAAAGTTAATGATATTTTGAAAATTAAAAAATTTCTGTTGTTTTTTCCCATCAAAGTTGTCACTTTATTGAAAAGTTTAATTAATCATTATTTTCGCCAATCAATCAGAAAATTGGAAAATGGTAACTGGTTATATATTTTTCCGTTTGAAGAAATGTGGAAGTAAAACACATAAACCGTCTTACCACATCTTTATGTGATCATTGATCCTGATCCTGTGAGCAATCTAACAGACATGAATATATAGGAATCTAATTTGTTATGAACAAAAATGATTTATTCTGCTATTCAAACAACAGTGGGAGCGCATAATCAAATAGAAAGGAATTATAAGCATATACAGAAACAGAAAATGATACCATTGATCTACAAGAACACGAGATATAGAATCATCACAGAGGAATATATGCCAAATTAAAGTTAACATGCAATAGAACTTTGAAGAATATGTGGCTAATGAATGAATCAAAGATTTTAATAATGTCCACAAGACGAAGCAGTCTACGGGACCAACAGCTGCAACGAAAGTGCATCATGCTAACATAACCATAAAACAGGGGCTGGCCAATTAACTTGACAAAATCTCCAAACCCTTTTTGATATCAGATCTTCTTTGTGGATCTTGATAAAAAAGCTTGCTGTTCTTTCTAGCCTTGCCTCCTCAAACAAAGTCGTTAGGTTGTCCACTCTCAGGTTGTCTTCGTACTTGATACATATGCCATTGTAGGCTGCACACTCCATGACTTAATGTCTTTCTGTCTCCACCTACCTACTTGTCACATGTCTAAGATTATGTGAACTGGTCCTTAACTGAGCCATCAACATTTTTGTCTTAGACTTAATTTCTGCTCCTATTTAGGCTTTTTTTGTCATGGTCCCATGTGGGGTCAAACTCTTTGATATAATATGTTTTCTTCCAACCAATTTGCTTTGTTTACATGGAATCTAAGCTTCTCTTGGAAACCCCTTTTGAATAGCCTTTTAGATCCCCCTCCTAATAGGTTCTAGTTCATCCTATCCTCAGTAACCCTTTCTCTAAACCCCCTTCCTTGTCTTTATCCCTTTCCCTTTCTCGTTGGTCCACTCTTTCTTCCTTGGTCTGGTGGGTCCTGTCTCCCCCGCTTTGTTTTTACTCCTTTCCTTTCCTTCGGTGTTTTTCTCCTTCCCCTCTGTGCTGTCTTTTCTTTCTTTCTTGTTTTAATTCCCTTCTCTTAGCTTTTTTGGTATTAATTTCCCTTCTCCCTCCTTTCCTTTCCTAAAAGCTAAGCTAGTTTTAAATAATCGGCATTGTTAGAATTGGTAGTAGTTTTCCTTCCTTCTTTAAGGTTGTAATTCTTGGCTTTTTTGTATTTATTAGCTTTGATTTTTGGTTTTATATTAAGGTTTAATTTTCCTTCCTTTTCATTTCAATTTTCCTGTTTTAAGATATTTTTTCTTAATTTTCTCTTTTTGTCATTAGCTCTAAGGCTATTTTGTTTTATTTCTATATTTTTTTGTTATCCTTCAATTTCAAAGATATTCTATTATTAGTTTCTTTTATTAATTCCGAGTTTATTTGTTTTATCTCAGGAGTTTTTTGTTATATTTAGGCATAATTGAGCTTTATTTATTGTCCTGATTTTAAGGGTAATTTATTTCTTTATCTTGTTTCTTTTCTCCTTTTTATCTTTTGTTCTATTTTATTCTATTAAAGTTTATTAGTTTTCAATATTAAGTTTTCTTCAGTTTCCTATTATTTGTTCTTTTCATCTCCCTAGGTTTTTTAAGTTTCTTAGTTATTAGGATTTTTTTCTTTTTTCTTTTTTCTTTTTTAATTTTAATTTCTTTTGTATCTTGATTTCTTCTTATTCTATAAGTATTTTTTAGTCCATAATTAGTCCATTTGTGTTTTTAATTTTTTAATATCTTCTTCTCTTTTGTTAGCTTTCGAAGTTTATTAAGATAGCTTATAGTTCTAGTATTATTAATTAGTACTAGTGTTATTTTATTTAGGCTTGTATTTATTAGGATATCTTTATTTTTTGTTCTATTAAGTTCTCTAGTTTTCTTTAAAATATTTTAGTTCTTTTGTTTTAATTAGTCTATCGTTATTTTGTTGCTTTTATTGTTCCTTTAGTATTTTATTTTCCTTATTATTAGTTAAGAATATTTACATTTCTATATATAATAATAAGGTTATACATTTCCTTTTATAATCTTTGTTATAATAAAAGGAAAGAAAAAATTGTATAACCTTATTTTAATTCTTATTTGACATATTTATAACCTATTTATTATTTTAATTCCTTAATTGTATTATAAGGTGGTTAATTACGTTGCTTCAATTTGATATCGTTAATTTCTCTTTATCTCTTCTTATTTTCCTTTCGAATTAGTTTTTTCCATTAACTAGGTTTTTAATTTTGGTTTTTTTTGGCTATTAGATTCCTCTATTATATGTTTTTATCTTTAATAATTTTTCTTTTTAGGAAGGTATTTTTCCTTGCTAAAGTCTTTTTATCTGGTTTTTGCCTTTTCTTTATTAATTTCTTGTCCTTCTCCCTCTTTATTATCCTTTTTATTATTATTTCATCTTGGTTTTTTTCTTTTTAAGTTTGAGTTCTTTAATTTTGTGCCATTTTATTTTATAAAGTTTCAAATTTTCTTTTCTTTGTTTCTAATCATTTTGTTTTAGTTTATTTTGGTGTTTATTATTCCTCTTTTGAATTTCTCTCTCCTTTTGTTATTTTGGTTTTTATTATTCCTTTTGTTCTTCTCATTTAGTTTCTTTGTTCTCTTCTTATATTATTATTAAGGATTATTTGTTCTTTGAGTTTATTTATTGTTTTTTAATCTTTTGGTCAAATCTTAGTTGGTTGTCCTCCAGCCCTCTCAACTCTCACCTATTTATCCTCCTAAGTATGCTATCTCATTCTACTATTCTTCTCTCTTGTTGCATGCATTTTATCTTGATGATGGACCATGAAGTTTGATCCGAAACGTTGAGACAAAAAAATGCACACAGTTTCAATCCATAAATTTTAACAATTCTTTTCTCTTACATACTTTTTTATTTCCTCCTTAGTGTTTGAACAAGCTTGCATGTTATTGTCCCATTTACCCATCTACTTGTTGTTCAGTTCTATCCACTTGTTCTTCCTATATCACCTTTTTGGGCCAATGATGGTTTTCCATACTGTATGTCTTTTTTAGATAACCTAATGTTTGACCATTGTCAATGCCTCCAATGGGAAAGTACCTTCTTCAGCTAATAGAATCTTATATGGAATTGAAGTTTTAATATCGAGGCCGCTTATGATTAAATGCTTTTGGATTATTTGCCTCAAATTTTTATTTGACATATTGCTGCCCCTCTTCACACTCATAAATGACTATTGGTGTGATGAACAAGCTGAGTAGGGCTCTCTTAGTATCCCAGTCCCATACTCTTTCATTCTTGCATTTATTTTGTAGGAGTATAAAGCCTTCCACCCCCTTATATTCCTTCTGCTCTGCATGTCTCCCAATTGAGCTTGTTGTGGAAATAGAGCCTAAGGTACTTGTGTTTTTTATAACTTCTAGCAGGCTTCCTTTGAAAAGGAAGTTAATTTGTTTCTTTTTTCTCTGTAATGAAAATATCATGACTTTGGTTTTTGTGGTCTTCGTTTACATCTCAACCTCCTAGTAGAAGAGCTCTAAATTCCTTAGGGGTTCTCTCAAACTGTGAGCTGTTTCTGCAATAAGGATGAGATCATCTATATATAAGAGTAACTTTATCCACTCTTATATCTTATCAATATATAGCCCAAACAAGGTGGGGGAGAGCAGTGATCCCTGTTTGATAGTAATGTCATGTAAGGATTGTGTCCCAATTAATCTCACAAAATTTAATCAACAACTCAATATCTCATAAGTATGGAATAAAAATGATACAACATCTTTAAGTAAATAAATTATATAACATAACCTCATGTATGTAGTGCATAATCCAAGTAAATGCACATAATATCTGATATACAACATTACAATTTAGGCTCTCATGCCATGGAATGAACTAAATATAAAACTGGAAGTAATATTACAAATAATGATACAACAACAATGCGAGGACATAAATAGCATAGCCTCCGACTGCCACCGACCCTCACAGTCATCCACAAGTTGAGAGACGAGAACATGGCTCAAATGCTTTTTCACCCAACCACGAAGCTTACGCTGTGCGTAGTCCTTAACTGGAATTGAAATCCTTCTCCTACCAATGAAAATCGTGATCTTTGCTAGTTCCTTGCTTTTCCAGAAGTTGCGTGCCTTTTTTAAAGTATCCGTCCTTCCCTTTTTATTAGTTTTCTCTGTCCACCTTTTAATCTTGTGACTATAGTTGATCTTTATTAATTTTTAAACTTAGATTTGTTTTTTATTTTACTTTTACTTCCGTATGTTGATGAAATTCAATTAACTTCAGTTCTTCTTTTTTTTGCTTCGTAAGAGAGAGTATATTGATATACTGGAAAAATTACAAGCATCTGCAATGCAAGATATGAGATTGGACTCCAGACCAAAAAAGGAATCACCAGGACCACCAGACTGAACCAATTCCCTAAAGAGCAAGCTAAAATGGCGTCTATCCACACCAGCCCACCATTCAGCCACTGCAAAAAGCATACATACCAGCCTTGTACTAGCAAAATGCCCACCTTTGGCATACCAACAATATAGTGAAGTGAGCAAACAATTACAGAGACCTGTCTATATACCAAACCCGACGAAACTGAGGACCACCGCACTAGAAATAAAACAAAGAAGGGACAAAACACATATACCAATCCAACCTTGACACCATAGCAAAGAGGAAACAGAGGAGGCCTGACATTTATAGAAAGCCATTTGCTTTCGCAAAGGCATCAAATTCTTTGACCCACTCAAAGTCACTGATCTCAACCAGCTGAAAGATCTTCTTGAGAAAATTCACCGCGACCACAACTATCATCTTGTGTCGCACCAGAGCCATCCCCTTTAAATCGAGAAGGAAGGGGTAAATTTTGACTACCTCACCCAGTTTCTTTACCAAGTCCAAGTCGCACGGTCATGGAGCTCCTTTGCCAGGAATGGACACCTTTAAAGCCTCCTCCAAACCTTCTAGCAACTCCGTTTTGAACAATTTACCCATCAAAGTTCTAGCCTCCACCTTGGGCACCCTGTTATCCAGAGAGGCTAGAAACCTCGAAGAAACCTGAATTTGCTCTAAAAAACTCCTTGTGTTCTAGATGCCGCTTGCCAAGCACCATTTTCACAGCCACCACCGTTAGCAGGTCAATGTTGAGCAGAATGCACTTTAAGCGTTGGCCTGTAACCTCTCGGAAGGCGTTTTGGCGGTCCTTGCAATCAAGGGCTAATGAAGTATCGGTCCCCAAACAAACCACCGATTCCACTGACATCTCAACTTTAACTTAAGTTCTTTTTTATTTTAGCCCCACCACTTTCTGTTTTTTAGCTTCTTGCAATTCTCTAAAGTTATATTTAAAATACGTTTTTTTTAAAAGTTCTTTGCTTTAATTTTTATTGAATCCTTTTTCATGCGATTAGTATTACTAACTTTTTATTTCTATATTTAGTTATTTATATATTTAGATAATTATTTAATTATTTTGAAAGTACAATTTATTTATTTATTTATGTATATGAATAATAATCTTAAATTATTATTAAATATATATAAATTTATTTCAGGCAAATAATTATTATATTATTACTTTGAAAATAAAACCTTTTGTTTATTTATTTATTCTTTTATATATTAAATTATTATTAAATATATATAATTGTATTTCAGGAAATAGTTATTATTTTTCTGTAATAATAATAATCTTATATATACTTTTACATATTTATATATATTAATAATAATAATATCTTTATTATTATTATTATTATTATTTAATATAAATATAGTTTACTACAAAATTTAAAATCAATTTAATTTCAAATTTTAAAACAATACTTGAAGACATTCTTTTAACATAATAAAAAAATAATAAGGCAATAAATTATCTTCCAAATGAGTTAACTTTCACAGCATAAATAAACATTCTCAATTCGCACAACAATATGCAACCATTATTAACACAATGCAATCATACAATGCTAGAGAATGCGACTATGTGAGTGTGAATGCCTCGGGATCCCATCATACTAGTTATTGCCAAGCGGCTAGGATTCCCCTACCTCAACCATGTTCTTGTCTTCAACAATTACCTGCTCATATTCCCGTGCTCAGTCGCACTCAGTTGCATGTTAATATGTTTGTCCTCAAAAACCAAAAAATTAAACTCATAATCAAAAACATGATAATTATTTCTATTTCATTTCAATGTATCAAGATTAACCATCAAATTTAACAATCACACCCATGTAGATACCAGATAATCAAGCAACCATAAATGATGTCCAATAGTCTCATCAGCATACGGAAATAGAAATGTAGCATAGAATCCAGATGTGACATGTCAGTTCCAAATCATTCTAATATTCCTCTACTTGTTATTATTTTTGCTTTGACCTGTTTATGAAGCCTACGGACTACTGCTCTATACTCATCTAAAAGCCCTAGTTCCTCCATCTTGTTCTGAAGATCTTTTCCAAAATCATCAAAGCAACATGAAGCTTCGTCTCCTGGGGTGTTTGATATTTTTTCAATCAAATACCTAAGGGTGACATAGTGGTCAATAGTGGAGTGCTTTGGCCTGAAACCTGCCTGTTCTTGTGCCCCCTTTCCCTTTTTCTCTACCCAGCTGCTAATTCTGTGCTTTACCATGCTTCCGGAAAGGTTTCCGACAAGTGGATTGGCCATAATAGTCGGTAGTTTGATGGATTATTGATATCTCCCCTTTTATAGAGAGGGAGAATGACACTAGTTGTTCACTCTATAAGGAAGCCTTCTTGGAAGCACCATTGAAAGTGCTTTTGATGTGTGGTATGAGGACCTCTATTCCCCATTTTAAATATTCTGCTTGAAGGCTGAACAATTTATATGTTTACACATTTGTACAGTTAAACAATTTATCTTTCACAGTTATGGGTTTTTCCACCTCTGGGCATTGGCACTAGAAGTGTTCTGGTGCTGATGTTTTGCTAAGTATGCCGGATTGACAAGGCAATTCCCATGTGCCAATATTAGAAAACCCATGACTTTTATTTGGATCCATTGCCCATCCTTGAGAAGTAATGGCCTTCATTACACCAAGTTGACAGACCAAGTGAGGACTCTTATTTTCAGGCTGACATTTGATAAATCATTTTGTCATAACCTAATTTTTTGTAACAACTGTTTTTTTGTTCTCATCCTCCTTTTATAATATTCTTCAAATGCACCAAAAGCAATGTGCAAGAAAGGTCTAATAAATTATAGTATAATACAGTTATTGCATAACTTGTAAGTTTTTCTAATATACAGTGGAAAAGTTATACATCATTTGATAGAGGAGTATGAGTTTGAACTATTTTTGTGGCTGATTTATGTCATTACTACAATTTTTATGAAATTCTTTGTTCTTTACAGATGGCCCAGTTTCTTCAGCTGCTTTTAAAAGATGGGAGAAGGCTGCTAACGCAGGAGTAACACTAGTCGCAGAAGCTGCTGAGCAGCTAGAGCGTGCAGCTCTTGCCAAGAAAAACCCTGTAGATCAGGTAGTTTTGCATAGTCCTCCTAACGATCAAGCTCTTCCATCACTTTCAGAGGGCACGTGCTTACCAAAAAAGAGGAATGGACAAGCGCAAGTCAATGCACCGAAAGCAAGTGCATTGCAAGGTGCAACCCCACAGCAATTGTCACAGCCTTTTCAAAACTCTGACTCATTCAAAACTCCAGTGGATTGCTATAATTCTGAACTATCAGGAAGGGCAGATAGTAATGTGAAACTTAAATTGCAATTGTTTCCCATTGATGAATTTACACGGAAAGCATTAGAGAAGGTAATGGCATGTTTAAAACGGCATATTTTTCCAAAGACTTTTTTTAACAACTTATAATTTGTTTTTCAAGTTTGTTGTGTTCTTATTATCACATGTGCATTTACAGGATGGGCATAATCCATACTTGGAGCTCACTCTGAAGGCTCGTAAAATGATGTCGTCAGTGCTTCAACATCTTATGCAGAAATGGGGAAGTTCAAGTGTTGCATCAGGTGAATTAATGCTGTTCCCATACAATGCACAATGGAAAGATCTTCTCAACTGTCAAAGCTGGACACTGAAAGATACTGCAGCCTGTGCTGGAGATGTGTATGCAGCTCTTGGAAGTCCTACTATCTTCCGTTTAAGGTAGCCAATTAGGGAATGTTATTAAAGTAGTATGTATTTTGTTGCCTGCACCAAATAGGCTTTTTTTGATTAACAATTTTTATGCAGATATGGTTGGTATTCTTCCCATGTTCTACAAATATCAAATGGAGAGCCCTGTCAGCATCCTGCTTTCAGTGTATCTCATCAAAATGATGTGACTGACAAAAGCACACAGTCTGAAAATAATCGGATTGGTAAGTTGCGCAAACTAGATGTTAGTAGAAGTGAAGCAATGGCTGATTGGACCAATGAATATTGTCTCAAAATAAGGCAGAATGGGAATCTGCACAATGGTTCAGACATAAAACTCCCTTTTGCTCATGTTTCAAGCCAAGCTTCATGTGTTTACTCTGATTATGCGCCGTCTCTTACCCTTCCTCTTGAGTCTGTTCAATCAACTGCCCAAATGTCAACAGTAACAAGTGTAAAAGATCCAACCATGTCAATAAGGCATCCGTTATCCTTTCCACATGCTATCAAAGGGAGTGGGGATGCTGAAGTAGGTTATTGCAATAGATTCAGTCCAAGGTCAGTTGAGGAAGTTGAAGACAAGTGCAAGCTTAATGGTCAGGGTAACACAAATTCACCTCAAGCTATCTGTTCTAGTTTATCAGATCCAATTTTGCACAATGCTGTGCCTGCAAAAGTTTGTAGAGTACCAGAATTCTCCAGTCAAATACATGGTTCATCATGGCAAAATGAAGAATGTAACGGTGGATTTGTGGAAAGGCTCGTGGGAAATGAGGTATCTGTTGTACTATTTTATCTTTTGCAAATTTCAAATGTAGTTATATACCAAATGTATGTTATATTAAAAATTCACCTTGTTAGCAATATAAATTTAGAACTGGGTTATTAATTAAATAATGTGGTGAGAATCCTGGCTGCTTTTACATTGTCAAGACTAAAAGTCAGCCTGTTATGCTTTCTAATATATTTGTTGACTTCATGGCACTCTGTAATTCTTATATCTATATATATTCTGAAGGTTAATAAAAAATTGTCACCCTAGAATATGTGAAGATTTCATTGAACTCTCAGAAACAGGTAAATCAAAATAACCTGAGGAATAATTTGGACAAATAATGGCAACACCTTATTCCTGCATATAGAATCCATTTAAAAAGATTTACAGTTTTACTTTTGAAAGGCTGGAATTGTTTTGGACAAAACTGAAGCAAATGTTTAATGCATTGTGGAGCTTGACCTTGCTAGTGCATCTCTGCCATTATTTTGTTTTGAAGGGAACTGCTTCTGGGAAAACTGAGTCTGTCCCTGACATTCCAGCACTATGGGACAAGATTTGTTCCATTGAGGCTATTGTCGGATGGAGTAATGGTAATATACCTTGCCCCCATTAATTTTTAGACCATAGTAAGCAGGTTCTGCACTCAGAAGAATAATACTAATTGCAAACTGAAACTTAAATCAACATGGCAGACCTGAGCATCATAAATTAAACACACTGTGCTGAAAGTATGAACAAAAATCACTTAAAAAAGATGCTGTTTATTAAATTTAAACTGAATTCTATATCTTTTTCTTCTTCAAAGTTATGTGCCCAAGATCACTTTTATAGATCAAAATAATTTTCATACATACAACTAAGTTGGAACATCAAATTTAGTGGAATGGGCTTTTACCAGAAAAACTGAAGCAAAAAGTTAAATGAAATAGAAGAGAAAATGCTTTATTCAGAAAACAAAAACAACTTAGCTTCATGAATATAGAATCATTCTATATACAAAAAGCTAGAAGAATCCAGTTCTCAGCAAAGAATAAGAAAACAAAAAAACTAAAACTAAAACTTGAAGCTGCTTTCAATGTCTAGTTGTAGGACAACTCTAGTAATAAAAAAAACTGATTTCTTGTGACCAGTTTTAGAACAGCAGCCAACACATTTGAAAAGTTAATACTCCCCCTTGTGAGGAAGGTGTACTCCATCAAACCTAGTAACTCTCTCAGTATTTCAAATTTCCCTTGCCCATCTGACAGTACATACTAAAGAACTATTGCTCCTTTTTGAACTGTCTATGAGGAAATGATACCGAATGTCTATATGCTTGGAGTGATCATGAAACATTGGTTTTTTAGAGAGATTGATGCAACTTTGATTTTCACAGTACACAATTTTTGTCTCCAACAACTGATCAGTAATTTTTGCTATTAACTTGTGAAGCCAAATAGCTTCACAACTAGCTGAAGGAGTTGCCTTGTACTCTGCCTTCACAGAATTTAATGCTACTACCACCTGTTTCTTGTTGAACTAGGATATCATACCCGACCTCAATCTTAAACAAGAAATATAAAATGCTCTTTCTAGCGCTGGCATCACTTGCCTAGTTGAAATTTGGAATGCCATGCAACATTAATTCTTCATCTTTAACATACCTCAATCCATAAAAAACTGTGCCCTTTAAGTATTGGATGAATTTGCCATGGCTCAACCATGAATTGGCTCAATGTAGTCCACTTTAAAGCAAGTATCAGGTTAATATTTACTGAAGATATGAGGGAACCTATCAATTAGCTGTACACAAAAGGATCTACTAAATTTAATTTTAAATCTACAATAAACTTCAGATTTGGAATCATTGGAGTAGCAAGGGGCTTACAATTCATCATTTGAAATTTCTTTAGAATCTCTACTGCATGCTTATCTTGACTTGGAAGATTTCTCTTGTACTTTGCCACACTGCAAGACCCAAAAAATAGTGCAGAAGGCAGATATCCTTTATATCAAACTTGGATGTCAACTCTACCTTGCACCATGCTACGTGCTTCTCACTATTTTATGTAAGGATCAAGTCATCCACATATAGGATTGAAACTAAAACATTAGATTCATCAAACAAATACTGAAGAACAGGACCTGCAAGAGTTTCGGTGAAACCCAACTTCAACAAGTACTTGTCAATCTGTCAGCATGTGGTGCTTACTTCAACCCATACATGGCTTTCATCAACTTGCATACTTGTATCTCTTGTCCATGCACCCCAAACACTGTAGGCTGATTTATATAGTATTCTTTCTTTGTATTGCCATCTAGGAAAGTTTTCTTTGCATCCATCTAATATAAAGACCAAACAAAATGAAATGCAAGTCATAATAATCTTGATAGAATTGTATCTTGCAACTAGAGTAAATGTCTCACACCAATCAATTCCTTTTTTCTTAGAGAACCCTTGTGCAACAGATCTGGTGTTATACTTTTCCAAACTCCCATTTGCTGCATGCTTCCCCTTGTACAACCCATTTGGAATCCATCACTGACTTTCCAATAAGTCTAGGTACAATTTCCCAAACATCATTCAATATAATGGAATTATACTCCCCTATCATGGCATCTCACAACACTTGCTTTGAATTTTCCTTTTGAAAGCTAGAAGGCTTTGCATTATTGATGAAAGAAATCAAAGCAACATCACTCAGAATCTTGTTAGGAGGAATGAGCCACTCTATAAGATTTCTTTTGGTGCTCCTACCTGTTTTTGTGTCTCTTTCAATGTCTAAGTAAGCCATATAGGCTTTGTGGCTATTTTAGGTTGCATCTAAATATTTATTGCCATACTAGAACTTGGCTGTTTTGCAATAGGTACTTTTTTATTTTTCCGATTACAGCTTGGAACAACTTGTTTACTTTCATCATCCTCCATGGGAGGCTTTGGAGCTTAGAGGACCAAGAATCTTCAGAAAATTTCACATCTTGCTACACTAAAATCTATTTTTGTGATAAAACATAGATCTTGTAAGCCTTGGAAGACTCACTGTATTCCAAAGGACCAAAAGACATCCTTCAGGTTGGAAGGTTTAAATTTGGTCATTTTCTCCTTTGGTACTTTTATGTAAATAGGAATCCCAAACACCCAAAAATGAGAAAAACCTTGTGAGGACACCTATTTGATAGTTACAAAACACAACCACATGCCTCTACCAAAAGAAACATGGGTAAATCTAAGTCATGAATCATGGCCTTTGCTGACTCTATAATGGACCTATTCATCCTCTCTACAACTTCATTCTGTCGATGGTTGTTAGGCATAGTCGACTACCTTGTGATCTTTGCATCGTTAAAAAAACATTAAAGTCTGTGGAGATATACTTCACCTCCATTGTAGACCTCGAAACCCAAATTTTCCTATTTGTCCAATTTTCCACAAGAGCTTTAAACCCTTGAAATTTTCCAAAGACATCATCTATGGTATTCATGAAGTAAATATAGGTTTTTCTGTAAGAATCATCAATGAATGAAATATAATAAATGTATTCTGCCAATGAAACTGTTGAAATAGGTCCACATATATTTGAATGAGTCAAATCAATAATTCCCCTTGATTTGTGCTTATTACTAGGAAAAACAAGCTTTTCTATCTTGAAGTTCGACAATTCCTGCACCATTTTATTAGAGAGGCAGAGCTCCATAGTGCAATTGACCTAGTCTCTTGTGCCAAAGCTCTAACAATTTGTCATTATCATTTACCAAAGCTTCCTATTTGATTGGATTAGCAATCAACTTGTAAAGACCTCCCTCATGCATACCTCTGGCCAGTACTTGACTAGGTTCTTGGCTGCATGATAACTTGCTGATCATCAAACTCAGCAAACACACATAAGATCTCTCATGGCTGAAACTGAAAGTAGGTTCTTTGTTAATCCAGGAACATTTAAGACATCATGAAGTTTAAGAACATCACCTGAAGGCATTTAGAAAGAAATAGTTCCAGCCCCTATAATAAGATATGTAGCTTCACCAAGCTCTACTTGTATACCTACCTTCTGCTCTCAAAGTTCGCTGAAAGCTTTATTATTGAAGTTCATGTGTCTTGATATTTCATATTTGATCACCCACCTACCACCCTACATTATAAATGGTGTTAGTGGATAAGCATGATACAATTGAGAAGGTTGTCTCAAACTTGGATGAAACCTCATCCACTGTTGAAGCTTTTACACTCCTTGCAAACTATGTCCACTACTGCTCCTTGCCCTTATCCTTTTTCTTTTTAAGACATTGAGAAGCATAGCAACCATTCTTGAGACATTTGAAGCATTTGATATGGCTCAAGTCTTTCTTTCCTAGTTAAGGGAAAATTTGAGCCCTTCCTTTGTCCTTTCTTGCCACTTGTCCTCATCTCTTTTACAATGGCCTTTTTTGACTATCTTCCATTCTGACTCAAGTAGGTTTAGGTTTGGTTTCTTCTTAAGATGAAATTATCCCAAAGTTTTTCAAAAGAGGGAAGCTTCTCATGAGTATAGACACCTTGAATAAGCAGATCCTAGGATGAAGAGAATGGGTACCAACTCTTAGTCCTCTACCTTTAGCTCTATTGTAGTGAGCTGATGATGAAGTTTTGTAATCTTCTTTAGGTAGGTATCTACTGTGTTTGTGTGACTCATACATGTGGCACTAATCTTTTGTTTCAACATCTTATGGAAGATATTCACTTTGATATAGAGTGATTATGGTGTCATATAACTCCTTCGTTGTCCTCTTCTCTGCAATGTGAGGGATCAACTGACACTTCACTGAATCTAAGATGATTTGTTGGCCATCTTTTTGTTATGTTCTGCCAACTAAACAAGATTAGCAGGAGGTTTAACCTTGGTGTCCACATAGACTCGAAGATCAACTTCTTCTAGTAGCACCTGTGATTTGCACTTCAAAGGGGCAAAGTTGGAAGCACCCTCTTGGCGGTCACACTCTATAAGACCTAGACTAATCATGTTTGCAGCTGCTGGAACTTGCTGAAAACAAATGAATCAGCTGAATAAATCAGACTAGAAGACTATCATAGGTGTAGACCAACCCTCAAATCACTAAAGCAATTAGGGCATCACACTCTACAACCTCTCACAGGTAGAGATCGCTTCAATCATTCAAGTTAGGGGCACTAAAATCTTCCAGCAATTCCCTCTCACCAGTAGCAACACATTCCATTCACAGACTTGTAAGATTTCAGTTACTGCACTTTGATACCATGTTAATTTTTAAACCATGGCAGGTAGATTTTGCACTAAGAAAAATAATCCTAACTGCAAACTAAAAGTTCAATCAAAACAAAAGACTTGAGTATGGTAACCTGCAAACACACGATGCTGAAAATATGAGCAATCACTTTAAAAAAGTGCCATTAATTAAATTGAAGCTGAATTACACTCAAATGCTGTTATTCTTCTGTATTCTATATTTTTTTATCTTCTAAGTTATGCACCCAAGATCTCTTTTATAGACTAAAAGAAGCTTCACACATTCAACTAAGTTGGAGAGCTAAATTTAGTAGAATAGGCTTTTATCAAAAAGACTAACGCAGAAAGCTAAATAAAGTAGAAGACAAAGCACTTCATTCTAGAAATTAAAAAGCTTATCTTCATTAATTTAGAATCCCTCTAAACATATGAAAAGTTAGAAGAGCCCAGTGCTTAGCTAAATATAGAAAAAAAGAAAACGGTAAACCAAAAAGAAAACTTAAAGCTGCTTTAAGCAACCAGCTGTAGGACAAAAACACTTAAAAAATTGATTTCTTGTGCCCAGCTGTAGGAGAAAGCAGCCAAGCAACACATTTGAATAGCTAACAGCCCCTGAGTGTTTAATCTTCCCCTTCTGCTACCAGGATTTTGAGGAAATGATGCAACAATAAAGAAGTGGGTCATCATATACAATGTTGATGGTCCTGTAAAATGTATGACCGGTATTCGTGATGATGTAGACTTTCTTGTCTATAGCCAGTCATGCCAAGCAGTAGGAGGAGCTTGAGAGACTTGGTTTGTCTGTGCAGAAATGGACACGTGGTTTGAAGCTTTCTTCTGTAGTGATTGGGACAGTATGGATATTGACAACCCTTTCAGCAGCTTGGTCTTAAAGGAGACTTAAAGTGTTTTGTATCTAGCAATATTTTTGTTGTTCTCGCATAATGATGAAGGCTTTTAACTCAGTTGCTCTGTTCACAATCATTGTTTTGCCTGTGAACCTTAATAATTTATATTGTAACTTACACTGTTTGATACGTGAATATAATATAACCATTGGTTCATGTCCTTTATTGGAGATTCATGCAAGGTCATAGAGTTGCCAGATAATGGATCAGAATTCAACATTTTTCCATATGGATGATTAAATTTATGATTCTAATCATGGTTCTAACTTCTATGAGGTATTATAATAAGGTTTTCATATGTTGTTAGATTAATAGATAGTCAACTATATGTGGCTTATATTCTTGGAAGCTTGCCTAATTTCCTTATCCTCGGTCTAACTATAGGATAGAAGTAGACACCTCTCTCTCCAATAAAAATCCTTTCTGTTTCCTGTGGTGTGATTTAGCTTCAATAGCTAATTCTTCTGAACAGTGAGTATGCTTTTTTAGTAGCAGAGAGTTAGAGTGAATTATGAGTGATGAAGATGCATGCATTTTTATCCTATCCCGGATCACAAAATGAATAGATTCTAATCCTTCTGGTCTCAATGGATTCTTCATTAAGTCTGGCTGCAATCAAAAGGTCCTTCAGGCTGAGGATTCTTCACAATCCAGGGCCGTTGACTTACTTTAGGAGCCCAGATGGATACAGTTGGATGGATGGGTGCAGCCAACTGGATTTGACATGGATACAGTACCACTTTCATCACCTGCATACCTTACTTTTACTTGTAGCTGCACTCAGAGTAGCATGCAACTCTATCTCTGATTCTGACCTAAACAAAGGTACATATGATATGTAACCCTAAATTTAGGAGAGTTTTCTTCACACCTAATAGCTTGTGATATGTGTATTCCAAGACTACTAATTTTATTATGCTCTTGCTATTGGATTGTAGAGTCTCTTTCAGGTTACAGCATTCTCATCTTCCTTGTGAGTCGTTATCTGATAGTTGTGGGTTCTGGTCTCTTCCCTAATTGTATTCTATCTATGCAAGATCCCTGAGGTTTCTTTATTTTTTCAACAAACTCAATGGTGAATACGATCTATTCCTGATCAGTTATTTCTTTGAAAATCTACAATTTAATGCTTATAATTTTTGACAGTCCAGTGTAATGCAGCCATGCACACCTGAAAAATATTCTAGTTGCTTCCTGCTTTATAAGAAGCAACTTGAACACGTTCAAATCATGATATAAGAAATTGAGTTTCACACTGACACTTAACTGTTTTTCATTCTGGTCATATTAGGTGTTTTTCATTTTCATTTTCATTTTAGTAATTCCAATTTATTCTTCCTATTGTTTGTATTTAAAGAACTGTGTTCAGTCGGTTATCTTTACAATCAGATAATGTGGTAGAGAACAATATCGTTCTTGATGCTGGTTCAGGAACAAGCATAATAGTCCTAATTTTAATGCTCGCAAGAGAACTTTTCATTTTATGCAAAACCAATCATGAACAATTAATTACATATGATTTCTGTCTATTATTTTAAACATATCTATTTTTATTTTCAATATTTACAAAAAGTTGCTGTATCCTTGATTCTGGAAGGTTTGGGGGATTAAACATCAAGGAGGGGTAATTTTTTTATTAAAACAAGGAAATGTTACAAAGCAAGGGCATTAAATGGCCCTATCAAGATCAACCAAGTGATCCAATTGATGAGACAAATCCGGGGGTAGTTGACCTCGATCCACCAAATTCCAATCACGAATATGATCAGAAGCTCATTTAGCCAAGCAATTAGCAACACCATTCCATTCTCGAGGAATATGAGTGAAAGTAATATACTCCAGAGAAGCATAGAGAGTGAGAATTTGTTCAACAATCAAAGCCAACTGCCAGCTCACATCATCCAAATACTGTCTTTTCAGTAAGTTCACCACAACTTGGGAGTCAGACTCACATATGATCCTTCGCCATCCCAATTGACTGCCCCGCTTCACAGCCAATAAAATGGCCCGAGCCTCCATAAGATTACATTGTCAACTCCATTTCCATTTTGGAAAATATACCTGCAATCTTTTATCCTATTAACAGTTTGATATAGATTGCATCCTTCCTAGAGCTCTGGATCTAAGCAGCTGGAAATTACCATAGGCCATTGTTGATCTACTTGTTTTATGGAATGCACCTGGGCATTTTGAGTAATTGTGTAAATTTTATTTTATTTTCTTTCCAACTTTTGCTATAATGAATTCTGGTTTGAATTTGTCAGATCTAACAGCTTTATGACTGCTGGTAATGTAAATTTAATAACTTGAATGTTGAATAATGGAATACATTTTAAGAGCATTATGAATAGAATGGAATCTCTTTTTGTAGACTTGTTCTTATTAGGGTCATGCTTGGTTAACTTGATTCAAACTGTATGCATGTGATAGAACTTCAGATAAATATATTTGTGTAAATATGCATTCAGTGATTTTTCATGTGTTTGCCCATGTTTCCATTTTTGAGCTTTTGCAATTTGATGCAGGAGACTCAAAAATTTAATAACCGCAGTGGACTGTCAACAATGGATTGGGTTGACAGTTTAAGCAACATAAGCATTGGGGATCTCTTGAATGATACATCGTGTGCAGAGCACGGCAATTCCTATGAGGGTCTCTCTGTTGGTAGCGGCACCCAACATCAATTGTTTCCACAATATATGGATTCCTTTGATGCTGCAATGAATGCACATATTGCACGTTCCCAAGAGGTAACAAACATGTCTATCAATCAATCTCAACCATCAATTTGGGATGGCGATGAAACATGTGATGCTTTTGCATTCCGGAAAATTCCTTTCTCCACTCAAGAGTCAGGAACCATTGATAATATGGTTACAAGATCAAGCTCTCAGGAGATACCCAGAAATTCATGTGGACTTTCTGTATCCTCAGAGGTGGGTGTTAATGTCTTGATTTTATCCTCCTCTCTGCGTGCATCATGAACATTAGTTAGAGTTGTTTCCATCTTTTTTCATATTTTACAATTGCTAGAAAAATGTTTTTGGTTCATTAGAAAACCTCACTATACTAGAATAAGTACTTAAGATGAGAAAATTATCCAAAGAGGCATGTTTTGCATTCATTGTGACACACAACCATTTTGTCTGTTTAGAGGTTTGCCCAAGGCAACTCAATTCACGAGAAGGTACCTTGTGTGGAAGATCTGAAGGCGGGTTCTTGTGCAAGAGAACAAAGCCAAGATGACATTGGAGCGAGAGAGTCTACAGCTAATGATCTATTCTGGGTAATTTTATTCCACAATAGTGCATTTCAATGTTCTCTTGGTTACATTTTAGACAAATATAAATTATCTTAGAAAGAATATTCCCTCTGAAATAAAGCTTCTTTGATGTCAACAGACAGATTCATTAGGCTCTTTAGATATTGGTGTCCGTCCGTCTGGAGTACAGGGTGTAGATTTTCTTGCTGGAGACAACAGTATCAGTTTTAGTGGGCTGGTTACTATCAGTTTAGATGCATTTCAGAACTGCTCATTTTTTGGAATTGAGAAAAAGGTTTCAACGAGTGTAAATGATCAGGACCAGCAAGTTCAATCTCTTTGTCCCACTAATAAAAGTGAAAATGATTCTCTGTTTGTATTCGATAGTAAGAACATGGAAAACAAGTCTGTTAGTTTGGATGTAAACCCTAATTTTCAAGCATCAATAGTTGACTTGCATGGAGCTGAAAATCCGTTGACAGTATCCATAGATGGTGTGCCTGTTTAGTTTGGGGTTGTGGAAGCTAATTGAGTGCCATCAATTGAGAAGGTTATACAAGTGAGTTCATGTTTTTCAAAAAATATTTTTAAACATGATCTTGCGTGTACATGAATACCTCTTAAATTTTCATTTTTGTTTGCCATATTGTAGTTGTAACCGTCATATCTCCTAGTGATTTAGCCAGGTTTCTTCTTTTATTAGTCTGAGTATGTATTACTATGCTTCATATCGTTTTCTTGTTGAGATGTAGTAAGAGTTGACATGCATCAGAATCTCATCGTAGCATTCCATTTACACGGCATTGGCACGGCATCATAAAATTATAGATGGAATTCAATTATCCAGGTTTAAAGTAGGAAAAACCTGGCAAAAAATTGCAGAGTAAATAATAATTTACTAATTGTAAAAATAGAGAAAAACCCAATTTTCTTATTTGATGTCAAACATAGTGCATATAGATTAAAACAGATGTTATACATTATCAAAAATGCTGATTCTAGAAAATTGCATATGAGTTTTAAATAATCATTTTTTTTTATATTGGATAAAGTTTACAAATATGGCTCCTATGAGCAACAAGATGCAAAACATACCAAGGCAAGCCATACAAGAGCAAAAAGGGACATATCAGCTCCCATAGAGCATTACAACACAGAAATCAAATCAAACCAAACAATAAGAATCCATTTTCATCTACACAGCATATATAATGGAGCTTGCAACTAAACCCGTCCAGACCAACAAAAAGTTCAGCAGTCCATCATGCTAAAATACCACAGATACACACCCGGTGCTATAGACTATTATATCAAATAACATTTCAGTATCACCGGAACCATATGAAGTAGTTCAATAGTCTATAAAGGCACATCTAACCAGCATACCAGACGCTCATCAACTAATACCACATACCAACTGTAACATATTAATCAATGTGATCCAAGAGTCAAACCGTAAGGACCAGTTCGGTAGCTTCAACACCCAAATATTCACATGTACAAAAAACACCAAAAAGGAACAGCAACAACCATCATTTTGATTTGCCCAAGGAAGTATCATCTGCATTTCTATCATCATCAGACTCCAAGCCAGCAACATCAACACCATGATTCACATTGCTTGAAACAAGAAACATATCTTTTCCGACAGGCCAACCATCTTTATCGAAAATTGCATTTGAAAACTGCCACCCCATTGAACACTATTCGAATCTTGAATCTAAGAACCATCTTGCATAAACTTTTTAAAATCTCTTTGTTTTTTAATGCACTTGCAACGCAACATTCTATGCCACAAAATAAATGGCAACTTCACTATAAAAGTCACTGAGCAATCTGCGTTGCTTTGAAGCGCCTCTTTGTTCCTTTCAATCCAAATAGATTACAAAATCTCAGTGGAATATACAAACTTAACAACTCCAATAACATCTAATTCTCCAATAACTATCTCAGGCCACAGAATAGAAGCCTTACCAGTACGCCCAGGTCAAATAGGATGAAAACAGTTTCAAACAGCCTTAGCAAGGGGGCAGTCAAAAAATAGATGAAAATAAGGCTCGTCCTTACCACATAGAAGACAGGCTTTAGACCCAAGAATAAAGGAACTAACACCCACAATAAGATTTTGATATAGCAATTGTTTACTTACGTGACGGATGTGCGATTAATAATGTGAAGTAAACATAATTATACATGTAGGATTGAATCACCAGAACATAATGAGCAACATACTAATTGAGAGAGCATAACAAGTGTCTTTTATTTATTAATGTTTTTCATACAAAATTGAGATAAAAAACTTTTGATGCATTCCCTTGTCTCTACTACAAAGAAGTATTTAAACTTGCCAACAGTCGTTAAGGAATTCCGAATTGTCGACAACTACCTAAAACTATCATACTCAACCGATGACTTAACTATACTTGTCAATTGTACAATATAAATTAAAGTGAACTAATATGTGTTTTAACTATCTAGGGCAATAACATCTAAAATAACTATCTTGGACCAAATGTTACCTAGATAATGCAATCTCCATATGGAGTTCAATTTAACATACCAATCCTTGAAAAAGATAGTAGAGTATAAACATATTTAGGAGTAACATGCAACAAATTTTTATCTCCAATCCATTCAATATCATTTCATAATTCATCATGCCAAATAACCATCTAAACTATTGTTCATTTTGTGCTCCTTTAAAACTTTATACATTTCCTAAAAATCTCATTATAACAAGTGCTCCTTGTCAAGCATATTTTTTTAAATTTCAAACAACAATTGTTCCAAGCTTCAATTTTTGATCAATTAAGCTCTTTTGATCAGAGCTATGAATCAGAAAAGGATCTTGAAAGGACCCCAAAACCTTGCACAAGAAGCAAGGTAACAACAACAAATCTAGTCCAACAATGAAATGGCTTTGAAACAAGAAAGGCCACCAAGAAACAAACAACAAAACTATAATAGGGAGATAAATATAACAATAGTCAAGGAGATTTGAATCCAAACCTCACTAAAGAGCTCTGAAGTGTAGTTAAAGCTTGATCAAATTGGTTTTTCTTATTTTTTTTCCGAAGAAGAATTAGCCTTAACCAAATGACAAATAATCATAGATTTGGTTTTCTTTTTATAATAAAGGGGTATCCCCTCACCTCCCCAACAAGACCCACAATTGCAATGTCCAACTCCTTTCCTTTATTCTCACGCACATCTCAAGGACACACAATATTAGGTCTCTTGTTCTTAAGCCCAAATCTTTTCCTTCATACCTCATCAAAGAGTGCTTCCCATGAGCAAGAGAAGGAAAGGTCCTTTTTTTATTGTACATGGAGCTTTTCTTTTATGTCTTAGCATGAAAGGGAGAAATGCCCAACTTTATGGCAATAAGAACAAATCTTTGAAGAGGACTCAATCATAATCCTAGCATCACACTCCTCCACAACCAAACCTTGGCCAACGATAAAATGTAGGTTCATAACAACAACCCAAAAGGGAAGGATAGAAGGTGGAGTCGAAGTCCCTTCAAAACCAAGATCATGAGACACCTTAATAGAGGTGAAATCCTCACCAACACCTCTCTATGGGATCTTTGTGTGGTGAAACAAGCACCTTTGTCATGGCCCTAGTAGGGATCTTATCACCATTCAACCCATCCCCTACATTTTCTTGATCAAAAAACATGTCCCCAATGGAATCCCTGATTGAAAGGACAAGAGAGGCAATCACCTAGGTAAGGAAACCCTTTTGCGGGCCCAAATGACCACTTGGAACCACAACGAAGTCCTCCATGGAATTGCACCTATCAATCACAAGGGAGGTAGATCATTAGCCCTTCAATCGGGCCTCAAGCAATAGTTCATCCTCCATGTTCTAGTAGCCATCCTCATCTTCATCATCTTCATCATCCTCATCCTCTCCACCTTCGAAGGTGTTTGGTGCAGGAGCACCTTAAGGTCTTTTGGAGAGATCTTTGCAAATTTTGGCTTGTAGGTGGTTCTAGCCTACCACCAAGGTAATAAGGACTAGGTTATAAAGTCCCAAGGTTGAATTGATGTGTGAGTTGTCTCAAAGTTAGGTTAGTTTAGAGCCTTGAAGTTTGGGAAAGTCTTAAAGAGGAGATTAGGCAAATCTTGACAATGTTGTCTTGGAAATTTGTCCTAAAAGTTGGAAAATGGCATTAATGATGTTCTAAGCCCGACCTAAGGGTCCTAACATGTGGGCATAAGGTATATAAGGTCAAAAAAACCCTAATATGACATGTGGGAAAGCTATTGTACGGATTGAGTTTTGGAAACAAGAGATTGTGACTTGGAAAAGAGCAAATTTGTTTGATTTTTGTGACAGAGCCTTCATCTAGTCAATTAATGGATTGAAAGGACTGAACTAATGCTTTGAGACTTTCATTTGTGACCTGTTCCTACATTGTGTAGCATTAGTTTAGTCATTTAGTTCAACTAGTTAAGGTTTTGCAATTTGTTTTGGGTTCTTGGTTTCACTGTCCGGTTCAGGGACAATTTTGTAAATAATGATCCCCACTTGACTTCCCGTGGCAAAGCTTCCATGGCCACTTGGAATCAAGTAGGGGACTGTTTATATAGTGTAGATATGGCTTTAGGAGTCTTTGTTTGCAGGGGAGTTGATATAATCATCAAGCTCTAGGCGAGTGCAAAGGCATTCTGGCTAGTTGCTTGGACAAAACAGCAACAAGAAGACTTGCTAAATGGATTGGTTTGTGCTAATCAATGGTGTAGGGGTATGTGTCCTGGACATGTGTGTGCAAGGAGAAGTGTAGAGGAGGCCATTAGAGCATTCAACTAAGTTAAAAGAAATCAGACTATGTACATACCCTAGAAACCCTTGAAAATAGGGGTTTGATGAAAGGCCTATGTACGGACGCCATGGAGGTCTAAAACCTAGAAAATCTTAGAGCCTAGGAGGTCTAAAGAGAGAATTCCTAAGGCGTTTGGGGTTTGTTAAGGGAGTTTAGGCATTATTCCAAGAACATCGGGTTTTGGAGGCCTAATTGGGCAAAAAGGCTACAAGGCCTAAAAACCAAGTTTCTTGAATTCAAGAGTCAAATGAGGAAAGAATCCTACAAGAAGGATCAAAATGGAGTAAGAACACTCAAGGAATAGCTGGAAGACCTATTCCAATTCCCAAGAAAGGTTTGGGAACTTTGTAGCAAAATTGAGCCCATGGGAGCTCATGGTGATTGGAGAGCAAAGGGGAGCAATTGAAATTGGTGGAGAGTTCTATAAGGAGATAGGGGTCTTAGGAGTGACCTCTGAGTAGCGTAGAGAGGAATACCCTAGCAAGACCAAAGAGTAGGTCTTAGGAAGAGCAAAAGTGCTCTTGAGAGATAGCACTTCCTACCAGTGTTCCTACCCACGAAGCATTTGAAACCCCCACTCCCGCTCCCATTCTCACTCTAGGCCATTATGTTATATATTTTGCTATCTCCCTAATTTCACGATGTTGTTTATTACTCTAGACTCTTCATTATGTACATGCATAAAGTGAGTACTTACATTTTAATTTCCAACATATGGATTTGGAAATTAAACCCCATTCTTTAGCGTTTGAAATGACCTTATGCCCTTTAGTAAAAAATGTAAGAAAACTCCACTCCTTTCATACCAAACAAAAAATAAGGGATCCAACTAGTTTAACTTTAAACTACTATACAAAATATCTCATAGATGCAAATCATTCCAATTAGAACAATTCTCTGGACCAATGTTAATTGTATTATAACTAAGCAATTATTTTCAAGGTTGATTGCTATGTAATGATTTAATAACCGATTTAATAGCTAATGAAATTTTTAATCTCACACCTCTAATTTATCTAGGTTTAGTGCACAATTCTCAAGAAATAACATGTTAGGATTTTGAGAATTTGTGTGCTTGAAGGATGTAATACTATGAGGGTCTAGGGATTTACAAATAAGAAGGATATAATGGACAAAGGGAGTAAGGGTTGGAGGTTGGCAATATCAAGTGTGTGTGGAAGTGAAAGTCTATGGGTTTGCAAACAAAGGAGAAAGAGGCCAAGGATTGAGATTTTGGGATGTTTGGTATTGTAATAACCCTTTGTTTTGTCCTTTTGATTGAACAGTGTTTTGCTCTTTTATGTTGTACTTTCTATTTGTACCTTGACTATGGTACTCAGCTACTATTTGATTGCTATCTATAAAGCGACGTTAATGTTATCTTTTGATTTGATGGTATTTTAATATGATGCTACTTTTATGACATGTTTTGAATTAACATAAATGGATATTTAGATTAATGATGTTATATGCTCTGGATTATATTAGTATGTTAGATTTGTCAGTTACGATTCTGTGATTTCCTCTTCACGGTGTGCCTTATTTACGACATATTTATGCATGTGGATATACTCTTTGTTCGCAGGTTGACAGGTACATGACATCGACTCCACCTGGTTTCACAGGTTTGAGCGTGTCCAATGCCAACGATATTCGATTGGGAGATAGTAGCTAGGTTTTTCGTGCCAAGTCGTCACCCTAGTCATAGTGTGTCATCAGGTGTAAGTCGGGTTATGTTGGTTTTATGTTGATCATCTTGCATTGGTTTTATTTAAAATTGCAAGTTAGAAAAAGGTAATTAAATGGTTTTTTGTATTTAAGTTATTGATTAAATTAATTTGATTTTTATGTTGGAAGATGTCATTTAATTAATTAATTAATTTAATTTAATTAATAAAATGATTTAATGTTGGATTAGCTTTATTTTATTGAATTAATTAAATTAATTAAATTGAATTAAGTTACTTGTTTGAATTGATTGATATTTTAATTGGAAATTGGAATTAAATTTGAAAATTGAAAATAAAAGAAAAGGATTTAAATTTCATTTTTTAAAAAATGAATTCAAAAAAAATTGAAATTGAAGATATTTTTTGTTTTTTGTTTTTGAAAATTTATTATGGTGGTTGAATAGATAATTCTTTTTTTGGCTATTATTGGGATTTTTCATGAGTTTTTGTGAGAGCTTGAAAAATTGGAAAAACAAGGAAGGAAAGAGAATTTGCTGGTTTTGTTTTTGGCTTTTTGGAGAAGCCGAGTTGGAATTCTGGAGAGGATTTGGAACAGAGGAAAATGCTTGGCTTCATTATCAGCTATTAAGCTTCAAGAATTAGGTTCATTTCAATTAGAAATTTCTTTTTTGGAAAGGTTGGATAGTTTGTTTATGCTATTAGTAATCTTTTAAATCTTGGTTGTGAATTGCTAGAACAAAACCCATGTTGAAAATGAGATTAATTAGCAAAAAACCCTGTTTAGAATGAATTTCTTCAAAGAAATGGAAATATAACTATTATAATTCTTCCCATAATTTATTTGCCCAATTAGTTTTCTGATTTGATTATTTTTGCAAAGAAAACATATATATTATATGTATATATGAGTATATATACATATATTGAGGAATATATATATACACATATATATATACAGATACACCTTTTGTTAAAATCTTGTGGTTGAAGAAAATAGGAACAAATAAACTGGACAAATTTAAAAATCCGCAATAAAAAAAAACGAACTCACGTTTTTTGTTTTAGGGTTTTTCTTTATGATAATTTTTTTTGGGGGAGGTTGTTAGGGGCTCACCCCCACCGCACCCCCCATGGGAGGCGAGTGGGGGGAGTTGCGCCCAGCGCACTCCCCTCTCCCCTCCATGACCGCGCCCACACGGGACGACCATGTTTACACACAGTCGCCCCCATTAATGGGGGTCGGCTGTGTAAACACAACCGCCTTGTGTGTGTGGGGCATGCGCGAGGACCAAGGTAAGTGGTGGTTCATTTTTTATTTTTTTGTTTTATTTTATTTTATTTTTATTTTATTAATATTTTAATATTATATATTTATAATATTAAATATTAATATTTATTATTATAATATATAATATTATAATATTAGTATAATATAAATATATTAATATGAATTATTATATTATATAATATTAAAATATTAATATAATATATATTAATATTTAATATTATATTTTATAATATTAAAGTATTAATAATTAAATAATTAAATATGTGTATTTTTTTTTTTATATACACATTTATGGGTGAATTATTTTGGTAATTGGATTAAATAATTTTAAATATTTCACTATGGCATATTGTAAAAATATTGATTTAAACCAATGGGATGTTTTAAATGTACATGTGAGGATTAGAATATGTAGTTTTTAGTCAGATTATTAGTTGAAATTTTAAATGCATATTTGAAAGGTTAAACATAGATTTGGCAAAGAATGTGCTTAGCATTGTAATTATTCAATAATTTATTTTGCAATAAACCTTTTGTAATTTCTAAACGTTATGTTCTGAAACGTAGAAATATAAATGATTACTTGTTATCATTGAAACAATTAGTGAAATTAAACATTTGAGGTGAATTTTATCTTTCGTCTGAGAGAGACGATATTTAATTCAGTTTTCTTAAGGCTATTAAGTACGGAATGTAAATGAAAGATGTGGATTTAGGAAATCCGAAGTAGATTTAATTATGATTAAACTGCTTGTTTAAAAGTAATCTCTTATGTTATTGCATTGGGAAAAGTTGGTCGGAAGGGTTGTTAAGTCTTCCAGATGGTCTTTTAATTATGTGGGTTGTGGTATTATGTTAGTCATCTTGTTGTGAATTCCCTTGGGTAGTGCATGGTGCCTTGTTAGCGTTACTCGGTTTCCACGAACGTGGATGTTTTGTGCCTCCTTGGATTAGGAGTGGATTATGTGAGTTGTGTCTGCTTGTAAGGAGTGACTTTGATATTTGGTTACCTCCAATGTTGGAGAGGGTTTGAACTTATGTCGCCTCCTGAGAAAGGAGTGGTCTTGATATCTTGTTTGTAGCACTTTGTACCCTTGGTGATTGGATGGTGTGTGTGTTGTCAAGTAGAAGAGTGGCTTCCATTAGGGGCCAGAGCCCATAAGAGGTAAGATTGGGTAACCTTCAGAAGTAGTTAATTAAGTGATAACTAAAGCAATTTACTTAGAATTTAGGTGGTACTTCTCACTAATCAAGATAATTATGCCTCACTCATGGACCCAAGTGCTCCGTTAGGCTTGGGATGGGAGGGAAGGCTTGGAATGACAAGGTCATCTATCTTGTCTATACGAAAGGTATTTGATTCCGCATTAGTAAGTATGAGGGCCGAGGATTGGTAGAGGCCACCAGGATAACCCATTATGGGGGTCGAAGCCTATGAAGATCTGTAGTGGGTAACTCATGACGAATTGTGTGATGACACTCTGTCTAGGACAACAATTGGTACTTGTTTATTGTAGGTATGGTTTTCGTAACACATCTAATGTGACCATGTTAGAGTTGTACTTATGTGGTGCTAGAGTTGTACTTGAGTGGTACTTGTGTTGTACTTATGCTGTACTTGAGTGGTACTTGTGAGGTACTTATGGGGTACATGTGATTGGTTGTTTCAGTTGGTTCAATTTTGTGTTAGCGTGTGTCTAGAGGTAGATGGTCCTGGCTAGGATCCCTTATTACTATCTCCTAGCATTGAGGGTGGTCCTTTGGGTTCCACTTGGTTGGGTGGTGTGCACCTAAATCCTTTGAGCTTTCTTCATGTTTGTGTGAACAAGATTTCTAGTTGGAGAGCTCGTTGGATTCAGTTTAAGTTTTTGCTTCATTTATTTTCAATTGTTCTTGAGATTTATTACCCCTCATTTGTTATCGAGGTGGAAGATGTAATTTGTAATCATGTTTATTGGATTTACCTCATTCAAGGAATGAGAGATGTAATTGTAATATTTAATTATGGATAAATTGAATTGAAAGTTATCTCATATGTTTTGATGTAAATTATCTTAATTGGAATATATGTGCTTATTTTTTAATTAAATATTTGTCATGGTTTAGATTCATGTTTTTTTTGTTGAGGTTCTATATAACCTCTGTCTTGTAACCTTAGAGGTTGTTGGCAATGGGTAGTGATCTTGCATGTTAATTGTGCTTAAACAAAAAAAAAATTAGCCTGTTTAAGTAGTTGTTTGCAACTTCCTCTAGGGTTGTGTGGCGGGGCGTTACACGTATAGTGGGAAAGCGGGTAATGGAATTAAGGTATGATAGTGTGAGAAAGTCTAAAGTTGCACCCAAAGTTGGAAAATGACTTAGATATTTTCATACTTAGGATAAAGGACATAACAAGTTTTAGCCTTCCCAAATTTTCTTATCTACAAGCAATGCAAAATTGGGTGTTTCAAGATCTCTAGTCCATCTCGAATAAAAAATAATAGGTAGTTTCTTCCAACAAATTAGATTATTGCTCAACTTCACATTGGAATAAATAATAGCATTAGGTTTTAGCATAAATTTTCTCTCATCATCCAAGGGTGGCAAATCCATTGGTAGTGTGATATGTCCTAAACCCCCTCTTGAGGTTTAACACATTATGAATTCTTATATTTTTTGGTAATTCCAACTCATATGCAACTTCAACAACTTTTCTTAAGATCTTGTAAGGCCCATAGAAGTGCGATTTGAGCTTTTCAACCCCACTACTTTTGATAGATGTTTCTAAGATTGTAATCTTATAAAGACCATCTCTTCCACTTCAAATGACATGTCTATGTATTTTTGATCTACATAGAATTTTTATCATTTCTATTGAAGGTGATCTTTAAGTTATCTCAATATGTTCTAGGTATGCTCCACCAAGTCACCAACTACTAGCACTATTATTTGTGAGCACTAAATTAATAAAGGTTAATGCATCATAATCATATAATTCTATGAATGGAAACATATCAATAAACATATGGAAAAGAGTTATTTATATTATTATGATGCATTAACCTTTGTTGATTTAGTGTTCGCAAATAATAACACTAACTCTCCCAAATATAGCCACTTAAATCAAGTTGATTGCTGATATGAAACATAGTTCCTCAAGTATCTTTCAACTCACTTGTTCACTATCTTTGTTTGTCCATCTTTTTGGGGATGATAGTTTGTGTTGGGAATGAGTTTTGTATTTGTTATATGAAATATATTTGACTAGGAATCCACTATCTCTATTAGTGACAATACTTCTAGGCAATCCATTAGTTTAAATAATTTTTGATGTGCTTGAGTTTTGAAGACATAACAAAGAAGTGTACATATTTAGTTAGTCTTCCACCATACTATAAATGCAATATTTTTTCTATAGCTTGGGGAGGCATGTGTTGAAGTCCATAGATATGTTGTCCCACTTTTGATATGGGATAGATAGGTAGTGGCTAACACATGATTGTTGGAAAAACATGTTTTGTTTTATTTCACTGATGGGATTTGCATTCTTGATGTGTTTGAGGACATCCTTATTGAGGCTCTTTTATGAGAACCTTTTCTAATTTATTTGTAGTCTAGTAAAATCATGGGTGACTTGCTAGCTATACTTTGTGAAAAGCCCTTAAAATTCTCTCTTTTATTCGAGATTCAAGAACTAGAAAGATTCTGTTTTCATAAGGAATAAAACTATTTGTTATTATAAATCCATCTTCCCTCACATTCCCATCAAGGAGATAAGTAGAAAATTCATTTTAATATATTCTACTATAATAGTGACACTTCGGTAGAAGTAGAGTATATAACACACTTTCTAGAAAACACATCAACAACTACATTTTTTCCTTTCATGTACTTTATGTCAAAACCATAAGCTTAAAGCTTATTCATCTAATTTTGTTGCTTATCATTCAAGTCACATTGGCCAAAGAATAACTTCAAACTATTATGATTTGTCTTCACCATAGATCTTCCACAAATCAAATATTTTCTAAACTTGGTCAAAAGTTGCATGATAGCCAACATCTCTTTGTTAGAGAGATTTTTTTATTTTGATTATTTCAATTTCTTACTTTCAAATGATATGAGATGTCCTTTAGGTGAAAGTTCAAAGCTATGTCCCACTTTTTTTTTTTTTAGATTGCAGGAATCGGGTAGCATGACCTCCTATAAACTATAGTGCACCTGGTAAACTTTTTAACGTGACCGACGACACTGGCGCGACACGCCCTCTGGTACCACGGGGGTGGGGGAGACTAAATCTCATGACCAGCCTCTTGCAACATGAAATATTTAGCCAACCGAGCTAGGGCCCCAACCCAAAGCTATGTCCCACTTCAAGCTAATTTATCAACACAAATAAATTTAAGCATTTCCAATAGAAAGTCAATTTTATTCAAACATATGTTTTAGCTAGTTTCATTCTAACTAAATTAGATTTAGGCTACAAATTTTTCAAATGGAAGTGTCCACTAAATACACATGTAACATCACTTTAGGACCAATTTATTAAAAAATAGATAATTTAAAAAACTTGATATTCTCACAATCCTACTCATGTAAATAATATTTACAAAAAATATAAAAATAAACTTTTGTATATCTGTAAGTTTATTTTTTTAAAGTATGTATTTTAGCATTTTAATTAGTGTTTTATGTTTTTTTATTTTTACTAAAATTAGGTCATCAACACTAATATATAATATGCTTATTATTATTATTTTAATTTAAAAGAAAATATGATGCATTGGAGGAGAGATTCCTTGTCATGAAGACAAAATTTTAAATTTTTGATGAATAAGTGTATATTACTAAATAATGTTACACATATTCACAAAAAAATGGATGGAATAAGTTGCACCTCAAAAGACCATACAAGGCTAAAGATTAAAGCATAAAAGCATAAACAAAGCCTCTAAGTGACAAGAGTAGTAACAAAGGGAGGAGGAAGAGGATCCGATCATTTGGTTTTCCCCATACATCAAGGAGGCTTGAATTTTCCACAAGATGGTCTCAACCATCACTATCTTTATCTTCTTCTTCGATATCATGGGTAGAAAAAAATGCAAGAGCCAATTAGTGGAACTTGCTAGAATCAAATCAACTGAAAGTACCACTTGAAGGCTATCTAGAAGTTCCTCTCACATGAAGTAGAGAGATAGAGAATTGGAGCACTAAAGAGTGGGATATGACCAACCCCACTAACCACAATCCCTTCTTGTAACCAGAGGAGAAGCTCAAGAGAAAGTCTCTTGGTTATCTCAAGTAGAGAAGCTATATCCACAATGATACCCATGAGGTGAGTGGCCCTAGAGGAAGAGGGAGATTGAGTAACTTTGGAAACCATACAAGGGGTATTACCCCAATGATCAAGGAGAAATTGTAAATGATCCACCTCAAGTACAAAGTTTTTAGCTTGCACCTAAATTTACAATAAAACATTAGAACAAATAATTGCTTTATCATAAAGTGAAACATGATGATCAACATAAAAATTGGAATAAAAAACTAAATTTATATATTTTTCTATATGCTAAATAGAATCTCCACCCTAAAAGCATGCTAGATCTGGTTGAATTTGTGAGGGATGTGAAGTCAATCCCCTAAAAGAACCATATGCCAAGAAAAAGGTTAGGTTTGAAAGGCTTGAAATAGCATGAATCTGGGTCCAAACATTTTGAGCTTTGGGGGAAAAAATAAAATGTGTTTGCAAGACTTCGAATGTCCACAAAATGGGCAAAAAGGGTCAAAGACTCTCAAATGGGATAACCTAGAGCCAACAAAAAGGCCTTGGAAAATAATACACCAAACAAAGTGGGCCAATTCGAGTTCCAAAATTGTTGACTAGATGACATGGATTCTACCAACCTCTTATACATTTTGTGGAGCCTAATGTTGAATATTCTTAAGGCTTCATTGGGTTACTTCTTGCAAGTAATAAATTGATGGTACAAAATAGCATAATATGTCTTACTTTGCAATTGGTGTGTTTCTTGTAGATGTTTAAACACTTGTGCAATAAGCCTATAACATATAGGAGAGTTGAGTATGCCAATCCTTTTTGTGTTTGCTAACTGTTTTATGTAAGATTTATTCAATTGTTTTATTCGTTGCTTCTTCCTGAACATTAGATTATAGATAATAAGGTGTAGAAAAGTGATGTTGAATGTGAAATCTTTCCAAAAACCTCTTCACCTCCTTGTTCTTGAATGGTGTCCCATTATCTGTAACTAAGCTTGAAGGAAGACCAAATTGAGCAATGATATTTTCTAAAATAAAATGACAAATTACATTAGTAGTCGTGGAACAAAGAGGGATTGTCTCTACCCATTTCATGAAGTAATTTGTAACAATGATTATAAATGTGTGACCTAAAGAGGAAGGAGGATGAATTTTTCCTATAAGATCCAAGCCCCATACCAAAAATGGTCAAATAGCAACTTAAGCACGAAGTTTAGAAGTACGAGCGTGAATCAAATTATTATGTTGTTGACACTTAGGACACTTCTTAACATGATCAAAATAATCTTGTTCCATATTTCGCCAATAATATCCTATACAAATTAATTTTTGAACTAATGATCTTCCTTTAGAATGCCCCCCACAAGCACCCGCATGGGCTTCTTCAAGGGCCATAGGGATTTTGAATTGTATATGACACCTAAGGAGAAGACCATTAAATGACCACCTATACAACACGTCATCTAGGATTATATAATGAGCTGCAAGTTTCTAAATACGAGTTCTAGTGTTCTTAGTGGTTGGTTCAGGAAAGGTACTTTCTTTTAGATATTTAAATATTGGCGTATAGCATTCATTAGAGGTTTCAATGTTGGCAATCAATGCTTCCTTTATATTTTCATTTATCAATGGTTTTGTGAGAGTGTGAGTACAAAATGTGAAGTCCGAGGAAGCACCATCAAGAGATACAAGGGAAACGATACTTGCCATTGCATCTATCGATTATCCTTTCATGTAACGTCAATAGTGTATGATGTGAAACTCTCCAATATTATTAATGCAAGCTATTTATACTTAGATAACTTATCATGTTTTACTTGATAGGACCCATTAATTTGTTTGATGATTAGTTGAGAGTCTTCAAATATACGAATGTGTTGAACACCTAAGGATAAATTCACACATAATCCTGCGATAAGAGCCACATACTCAACAATGTTGTTTATACATAAAAAATTTAGACGATAGGATAAGGAATTGGATTCCACGAGGGAAGTATTAATATAACTCCAGCACCAGAGCCAATTTGACACTTAAAGCCATCAAAGTACAATTTCCATGTTTCATCATCCTCAATTTTCAACACACTTTTATCAGGAAAGGAATCTTGATTTGGTAATGGTAATGGTGAAGGAGCCTCAATGGAATGGTCGGTCAACACTTGGCCTTTGATTGATTTTGAGGGATAAATTTAAGGTCAAACTCAGTTAACAACATAACCCACTTAGCTAGGCGTCTTAATAAATTAGTTTTAGTGAAGAGGTGCTTTAAAGGATTAAGTTTTGTGATGACATGCACTTCTGCATTTAACAAACAATGTCTCTGTAGATATTGAAAAATGTCTCGGACCTGCAAGAAACATTTTATCACTAATTCACTTTCTTTCCTGCATAATTAAATAATTTTAATTATTTCCTAATGTCATATTCTTCTATTAGTTAAGTAATTTTGAATTATTTAATTAATTCACTTTATCTTTATTCTTATTTTGATTAATTTAAGTAAATGTTAATTTATTTAAATTACATCACTAATTTCCCTCTATAATTAAATAATTTCTTATTTATTTAATTAAATTCATATTCATTTTCTCTCTCTTTCTTCTATAATTAAATATTTGTCTTAATTATTTAAATTTTCATTAGCTTTTTCTCTCCATAATTAAATAAATCCTTTTTATTTAATTATTTCCTTCTCCCTTATAATTAAATAATTATTTTATTATTTATCATTTTCATCCATCATCCATTAAATAATTATTTTTAATTATTTAACATTTATCATCTCACCTCCTTTTCTATAATTGAATAATATTTTAATTATTTAATTATTCACTCAACATTCCCTAAAATTAAATAATTGTTTTTATTATTTAATTTATCCTTTTTATAGCTAAGCCCTCAATCTCAACTAATTTCTTGAGTTTTGGTCCATCCTTCCCATCCTTATCTCTTTTCTTCTCAATTAATCTCATCCATTGATCATCATACCTCATCATTCAATCTTCACTCTTCATTTGAATTGGGTTTTCTATAAAGTCAAGCCATCACCTTCATTTGAACCTTAACCACAATCTTCAATATTTTGCTTCTCATATCATTCATCTTGAAGAACCACAATCTTTTAAGTTTTTCTATCTTGAGATCTAAAGCTATTTTGCGTCAACATCAAGCTTATTGAGTGCATTGTATACTATAAATCCGAGAACAAACAAAGCAAAATGGAGAAAAACAATAAAGGTGAATCAACTATGGCATAGGAATTGAGGTTTATTGATTTATTATTTGATTTCTATTGTCATCTGATGCTTAATTGTTAGAATAGGATCATTATGGCTTGAATTTAGATAGTTTTGTGGTTGCTATCAATGATTCATGCTTTCCCCCAATTTTCCCTGTCTAAAAATTGGTGAACCTGACATGAATTGAACATCCCTATTGTATCTTTATTTTATGAGGTTTTCCTAACCTTTTTCTTGCCGTTTTGTTCAAAAATATGAAGACTAACCTTGTGTAGATCAAGTTGAAGATAAAACCCTAGGATTTCCAAAGATTTCATCATATCTTCCAAACAACTACAAAAATTTTCTTATCTTTTTAGTGCAAGTCAAGGATCATATTAGAAGCCTACAATCCAAAAATTAGGTTTAGGTCGACATTTTTGAATGAGTTATTCTATTTTTAGTATTTTCCAAAGATTTAATAATATCTCCCAAATGGCTATGAATTTTTTTTAATTTTTTTTACTAGAGGTCGATGATCATATCATAAGCTTACAGTCCAAAAATCAGCTTTCGATCGATATTTTTGACTGAGTTATTCCATTTTTATGATTTTCCATAAATCTTAAGTTTTGGCCACAAATCAATGAATTTTTCAGAAATTTTTACAAATTTGGAAAGCTCTCAGAATTCCACAAAGGGTTTGTTCTTTACATTTTTTTATTTTGACCTCAAATAATTAATATAAAATCAAATCTTTGAAAGTTAGTACTTCATATATCTGCTCCCTAGGGCTCAAATTAAGGATTTTTTCTAAATTTTTTACATTTTGGAAATTTCTTAGAATTTTATTAGGGGTGTCTTCCTTGCATTTTTATTTTTGGGATAAAAAATATAGCAAAATAACCAGATCTTGTTTGACTAGGTCAAAAATAAAAATTATAATTTTATGATGAGAAAATATTTTTTATACATATATTTTATTACATCATAAGATTAATTTATTATATTTCAAAGAGTTTTATTATCAATCCTAATTTCATAAGAAAATAATTTTGTTAACACATTTCTTTTCTTTGGACTATCATGTTTGGCATGTGTTCACACACTTGATTGGAGGAGGATACAAGCTAGCCTTCAGCTCATCATATTGGATCAAAGGGTTTTAAACATAATTAGAAAGAATCACATACAAGTGCACTTGCTCTAAACTATATCATTTACATCCCAAGTAATAAAAATCTTTGCTATCTATCATAAGAATCATTTATTTCTTTAGATCATCTTGCTTGGTGTGTCTTCCACATATTGAAATTGGGATTAAAATTGATCATACACATTTGGATTTGGGCTTAAAATAAACTCCTTGTCCTTTAATCCCCAAGATCTACTTACGTATGCTCTCCTCTCACATCCTAGTGATGACCTTGAGTGCACCAAATATAAGTGATCTTTCATTTTCCTTTTTAGGAGGCTTGCCTAGAGAAGTGATCACTCTATGGGATGACCTCAACTCTCATGTTCTAGTGGAGTATAAATAGTAGGGTGTGAATCGAAAGACACACCCCTTGGAAGTGAAATATTATCAATTTGAGCTAAGCCTCTAAGAATTTTATACCTTAGAGAAGTGAAGGTGGAGAGTGGGTTACCCTTTCCTCTCGACTGTTTGGTAGTATTTCCTTTCATCTACATATTTAGGCCTCACATACCCTTAAGGTATATAGAGGATACCCCTAGTTGAGCTTTTAAAGCCTATAGTTGAAATTTTGGCCATCATTTCTTGTGTATACAGGGATTGATACACCCACTTGAGTAGGCTTGTTGATGTGTCTTATGTACTTGAGTGTTTAGACCTCCTTCCCCACTTGAAGCCAAAAAGGGGATAAAATATCCAAATTGAACCATAGGAAAAGTGTCTTCATTTTTTTAATTTTCTTATTACATCAATTAATAAAAATTTAAAACAAGTAAACAAGCAAGTCTAGAGGTTGTTAATGTTCTTGGTGTCCTTACATTCTTGTTGTTATATCTCTTTCTAAAAGACATCATTCTCAAACCAAATCCATAAACCAAAAAACCATCAACAACACAACCAAAGCTACCTTCCCCTCCACCTCCACTTTCCCAACAAAACATGGGTTCTCACCACCAACAAATCCCCAACCACCAAACATACCATTACTAGAACAACCATCAACAACACAACCAAAACTACCTCCCCCCTCCACCTCCATTTTCACAACCAAACATGGGATCCATACTAGGCAACCAATCACTAGATGCTTTAACTCAACAACTCCGAGACCTCCAACAACAAATGGCTAATTTACAAACTAGGGATTCAAACAAGAGATACACATTAGAGGATATATGTCCATGTTATCCTTTTCATAGGAACATACCATCGCAACCAACCTACCAATCATATCAATCCAACTTGGGCCAACCTTCATTTTCTCATGAGTCCATACCATCACAAGCAACTTATCAATCACATCAATCCAACCTACCCATGTATCAAAATTATCCAACCTCTACATATTCATGTACATCACCCCAATCACAACCACAAAACTTCCAATTCACAAATCCCTTCTACCAACAACCCAACATACCACCTCCTACCTCACAAACGCACATGAAAAACACAAACTTCAACTAACCAAACAACACCTCACTTCCACTTAGCCACATAACAAGCAATCTTGCCCCATCAAATAATCAGGAGAACACACAAAGAATTTCACCCAAGACGATGTACACAACCTATAATCCAAATAAAACATATACACCTTTGATGGAACCTATTGAATCGATCTTAAGGAAGTTAATTGTCTTTAATATTATCACACTTCCCAAGATTATTAGTTATGAACCAACAATTTTCAAACCAGCATGGTGGAATGATAATGAATATTATGAGTATCACCAAAGCAAAGGTCACCAAATAAGAAATCACTATAGTCTTAAAGATCTTATCCAAGACCTTATCAGTCAAGGTGACATTACTATTGAATATCATCCCAATAATTCACCTAATGAGAAATTAAGCATATGTCAATACACATTTTCCAAGCATGATCAAAATCATCCACCTATGTTTGGCAATGGCCCATTCTAAAGAGATCACACCAATGATACATCCACCTCATATGATTCTATTTTTCCCACCATTCCTTCATCCCCTAAAGCTTTTCAAAAACAATCCACACCATCTCCATCAAATAAATCACCCAATAATGAAACCTTTCAAGCTTATCACCAAGGGCTATCCACAATAGATAATCATGAAATCCAAGCTAATTCATCTCTTGATACAAATTCCTTCTATGATTCATAAGTACCAAGTCCAACACCATCATTCACTCCATTATAATCAAGACCACTCCAAAGATCCCCCTTACAAACCCATCCCTATCATGCCAAAATATCGAATCCATCCAAGAGTCCCCTATACATATCCAAACTCATATGCCATCTTTAGAATTGTATCCATGTCAAGAGAATAATCCAAAGCATGCTAACATATATTCCCCTACATATCAAGATCAAATCATCCCTTCCACACCCCCACATGATCCCATTCCATCCAAAGAGAAAACTATCACTTCCATACTATCTCATGATCCCTCTCTAAATCAAGATCAAAATACACCTTCCACCCCAACTAATGATACCCCCCCTAATCAAGATCAAGATGTCTCATGCACTCCATTGCATGATCCCATTATACCTCATGATCCCATTCCATATCAAGAGAAATATATCCCTTCCACCCCATCCCATGATCCTACCCCAAGTCAAGATCAAAGTTTTCCTCCATTTCCATCTCATGATCCAAGTATCCCTTCATCTCCATGTCATGATCCTAGTCCTCCACAAGATCCCATCAACCCTATCCAAGCTACTCATTAACCCCACACCTATCAAATGGGTTCTCCATCCTTCATCCAATATCCTTTCCTCCAAGAACCTATCATTCCTTCCATGCCATATCCTCCTCAAAATGGGCTTGCATCTTGTTTTCAAAACAACAACCCATTGGAAAAAGGATTTGTCAAAAAATGCATTATCAAGGCAAAGGGTTAGGCCTACATGAGAAAGGCATATTAGAACCCATTCAAATCCTAATTATCATGGCCTTGGCTATAATTATCTAGATGGTGGCACTCCTTCCATCCACGCCAAATCCAAAATCCTACCATCTAAATCCAAAAATTCATATTCTCCATCCTCCAAATCTAGTTTGGTTCCTTATATTCCAAAGCCCAATCCTTCATCCATTCCATCCATCTTGGACCCTTATGTCCTAAAACCAAAGACTTCATCCCTTCCATCCATCTTGGTCCCTTATGTCCCAAAACCAAGTCATTCATCCCTTACATCCATCTCGAGTCCTTACATTCCATCACTTAGCATTCCTACTCTAAAATCCTATTATCCTCTTTATCCATCACCTCATATCCCTAATCAAGATCACCAAAGGCACACATTCTTGACATCCTTCCAACATCCTACCTACATCAACCCATTCATAAGACATCCATATCATTCCTCTCCATCCACAAATACCATTTCTCTTGGAAGCAATTTGAATTCCAAAAGTAAAGCCAAGAATCCACCAAAATAAAAGGATCAACATGTCTCATAAAAAAGACATGCAAAAAAAAAGAAAAATATGATCCAAAATCAAAATTTTAAATCCAAATGCCACAAAGGCCCATGAATGAAAAATCAAAGTCAAAAACCATGTGGATTCCAAAAATACTCATAGAATCAATTCATCCCAAAGAAAAAACAAAATTGGCATTCAAACTTGCTTATCCAAAAGCTTCGTCCAATCCTAAGTCCTTCACCCTATCTAATAATCCTTCATCACCTCCATAAATTTTGGTCCCTTATATCCTAAAATTTACATCCACTCCTCTATCTAAACCTCAAAATACAAAGTCCACTTCTCTTCCACAACTCCACTACCCTTCAAGGCATGTGCCAATGTTGATCTTTCCAACATTCCCATCCATGCACCCATAATTCTTCCAATATCCCATCCATTATCCACCACTTATCCCCCATCATCTTCCTCTAATCCAATCCTTTTCATAAATCCACATCCACCCACCATTTTCCCATCTATTTCATCCTCCTTACCATCATTTTACCAATTTCTATGAGCATACCTCCAATTTTCCATGATCTAATGGAGCACATATTCAAGGGATACCATTCATGGAACTAGATTCTTGAGTCCTTCCTCCATCTCCATATTATGCATCCACTATCTTCCAAATCCACTTATCCATATCTTTATCCTTCTCCATCCATCCTATTCCTAATAATTCAAAAAAATGAATGAAAAAATGAAAAAAGAAAAAGTAAAGAAATCATTCGTTCAATAGTGAAAACCACTTCTTATGGTACCTTGGATGAGTACCATGATGAAAACCTAGAAAATAGGTGTCGTGTAATCCATTACCTTCTTGCACTCTACACTTTGGGGAAAGTTTCATCCATGCTATCCTACCTACCACATCCCCATTTATCCCTCATCCCCTATCCATTACCCTACTTACATTCATCCTTCCATTTTTTCACCTTCGATCTTGATAGGGCTAAGGATCTCCATAAGTATCATGTCATGTATCTACTTCACCTTATGCATACCCTTCAAGCTATATCTCTTATCTTATCCATGTATTATTTCCATCTTTGATCTTGCTTATCCTATTCATGTCCTACTTCCATTTTATCTATATCCTATCCAAATCCATCCCTTGATCTTGATAAAAACCTAGGGGCATGTACTTTAAAAAATATTTTTGGTAAACTCTTGACATGTCCATTTCTTGGGACCACATACCATTTATTTCACACTTTCATTACCACCATAGCCATATGTCTAACCTCTTAGCTTGGAAAAAAATATTATCCTATTGTGAGTTAGTCCTTGGAAATCAAATGGGCTCCCCATCCCATAATAAGTTACCCCCATCCTTCACCTATCCATTTTTCATTGCACTAGTCCATTCACCCAATCATAATGTTCCATGCCTTGCTAGACACTAGGGACAAGTGAATACATCTTGCTTGGAAATAAATACTTGCATATGTCTTTTACCTCAATGGGTGATCTAGACATTTTCTATAAATTCAAACATTCCAAAAATATAAAAAAATCAAAATATTCCAAAAATCTAAAAAAATCAAAACATTCCAAAAATTCAAAAGAAATCAAAACATGTCAAAAATCCAAAAAAAAGAAGTCAAAAATTCAAAAAAATCAAAACATTTCAAAAATCCAGAAACATCCAAATAATCCTTGAAAAATCCAAAAACATCCAAATAATCCTTGAAAAATCTTTTTTTTTTTAAAAAAGTGTCAAAAGCTTCAAAAATAGTCTATGTCAGTCCAAATGGTTGAACTGCGTTGCCTTTGCTACTTCACATAGGAAAGACCATCATCGATGAGCCCCTGAGGCATTAGGTCAATCCCTTAGGGTTTCTCATAACAAGGTCTCCATCTATTACAATCATTCATCTCATAATAAATTGTCCCTTGCTAAGGTTGACACTTTGATCATACACAAATATAAAATATCAAACAAAACTGAGCTTAATAAATCTTGAAACAATAGTCAAACTATCCAATCAATCTTCAATCCTCATCAATAAATTTCCTAATCCTAGGTACTTATCTATCAATCAAACACCAATGATCCTATCAAACATCAACATCAACAATCCTTATCAGCTATCAAAACAGTCTTATACAAAAGTTGCATCATCGAGATCCCTGGTCCTATATGACATGCTCCATTTTTGAAACCAAACTTTATCTATCAATCCTATTATCACTCTTATATAGGTTGTTGCACTCTTGAAACCAAACTCAACATCTTATATGAGGTGTCTCATTCCTAAAACCTATCCATTATCTTATACAGGATGTTGCATCGTCGAGATCACTGGTCTTATATGACATGCTTCCTTTCCTGAACCCAAACAGACAAGAAGTGTCATGACGTAAACTAGTAACCATAGAACCTTGTTGGAATATGTGAGGAAGTAACCACAAAGCATGTTAATCATGATGCAAGAAAGCATTAGATGACCTTTAGCTTACATAGGATTTTCTGATTATGTTGTTGACTCTGTTGTTGACTCCGTTCATCCAATTTGTCTTATTTGTTCATGGTTGCTATCATTGATTCATGATTTTCCCCTAAATTTTACTTGATCTACAGTCTCAACTTGTTGGTGGCAAACACAAGAGCCAAACATTGCTTTTCTATAGTTGTATAATGGATTTCATAATCAATTAATATTTGATTGATTTAATAAATAGGATGTTCCTTACTATTCTCATCTTGTTGTGCTAATAACATAGCAAGAGCATGGGTTGAAGCTAAAATATAGAGAATTAAAGGTTTTCTTGGTATGGCTGGTTGTAAGACAGGTAGATTAATTAGGTATTGTTTCAAAATTTTAAAGGCTTTTTGGCAATCCTCATTCCATCTAAATTTTTATCTTTTCTTAAAGAGTTGGGTGAAGGGAAGAGTTTGATCCACCAACGATGCAACAAAATGGTGAATAGCTTGAATCTTTCTTTGTAAGCTACACAATCATGAAATGTTCTTAGGAGGTGGCATATTAATTATAGCTTCAATCTTCTTTGTTTCCATCTCAATTCCTCTATGTGACACCATAAATCGCAAAAAAATTCCACTATCCACACCAAAGACACATTTCTTTGGGTTCAACCTCATGTACTTATAGATTCTTTCAAATATTTTATGTCGCTCCAGGGTAAAAGTACAAAGTTGTGTCATGTACTTTATAAAGGAAATGGCCAACATTGATCCAAATTTTAAACTTCAATCGCTAAAAAGTGGCGTATATGTTTTGAATTTTGAAATGATGTAAATTAGTAAAATATGTATTTTTTAGTATATTTTATGTTTGTATTTTAAAAAAAAATTAAAAATATATTTTAAACTAGTTTTTAATAAATTAACACTATAATTTAGTTGCTGATGAAATGCTGAAAAATGAAGTTGCATGAGGCGTCAAACTTTTTATAGTAATTTTTTTTTTCTTTCAATTTTTTTGTATGTATTTATAACATGAAACTTTAGTGCATGGATTTTTTTTTCTAATTTTGATAAATATATATTTTTAAATAAATATTTAAATATGCGTGAATCAAAAAATAGTTGTTTCCAATGGACATCAACTTTCATATTAAATATTTATCCAAAATGGAAAATAAATTATACCATATTGAAATAGATTCTTTTATCTAGTGCATCATATTTTTTCATTTTTTTTAATAAGTTTTAGTTTCCTTGGCATGATAATCAACCTAATATTTTGTGTTGATAACCTACTTTTAGTAAAAATAAAAAATAAAAAATTAAATATAAATAATAATTAAACTATGAAAATAAATATATTTTTGAAAACTACACTTATAGATCTACAAAAGGGCATTTTTATATTTTTGAAAAAATGTTATTTACATTAGTAGGAGTTATTGAAACTTCAAGTTTTTCAAATAATTTTATTTTTTTGGTAAATTGGACTCAAAGTGGTGCTCCATATATTTTTAGCCAACAATTTTAGTTGAAAAAGTTGTGGAAGTATCTAACTTAGCTAGAATAAATCTTACTAGATCATATGTTTGACCAAAATTGATTTTTAGTTAGAAATACTTAAATTCAATTGTGTTGATAAGTTGGCTGAAAGTGTGACACAAATTTTTGCTTTTACCCTTCAACATTCTTCAATCTAAAAGGCATGACAACCCAACAAAACATTCCCCAAGTGTAGTGAAAGTTTTTTTATAATGATCTTGAGGGTTGATAAAAACTTGATTGTATCTTGAAAAACCATCCATAAATGATATAGGGCATGACCTGCAGTTTAATCCACTATCATATCAATGTTAGGAAGGGGAAAATCATCTTTTAGAGATGCTTTATTGAGATCACGAAAATCTGTACACATCCTAATGCGATTATCAGGTTTTTCCATCACAACAATATTAGATATCCAAGGTGAGTAATTAATAGAGCGGATGAAACTGACTTGTAAGAGATTTTCAATCTCAACCTTAACCAATAAATCCACCTTAGGATTCATCTTGTGTATCTTTTGTCTCACAGGTTTAGCATCTTTTTCAAGGACAATGTTATGCATGACTATCTTAGGGTCAATACCCGAAATATCTGAATAATTCCAAGAAAATATTTCAGGAAAGTCATGTAATAATGTTATGTGGTCTTCTTGTTCATCATCATCAAGAAACTTTCCTATTTGAAGCACTTTCTCCTCATTAAATGGGTCCATTGGTATGTTTAGAGTGTCTCCCACAAGTAACAAATTACGATTTGGAATATCAAGATTTTTTTGGGATTCATCTTTCTCATCATCACATAATTCAATGTCTTTCCAAAAATATCCCTTAGCATTTAAACAATATTGAAATATATGATTATGACGATGACTAGGCAAAGTATCATACATTCCCAAGAATTTTTTCAGAGACTCATCATTTTGAAAGGTATCTAATGACATATCATCACATATAGTATCTATCATTTCAAGATGCACCGAATTCAAGGTTGTTTTAGGAGAATCTTGTGTGATGATATTGACATTAACTGAAGGTCTCTTTGACGCTTTCATTTACTTTGAAGGACAATAACCAAGACCTCTTGTTGTTTCTTGCGTATTAAGCTCTATGGGAACATGAATTCCTTGTTATTTTGCACCACATCCTTTTCCAAATTGTTTCAATAATTGATATCATCTTCCATAAATTGTCTACATTTCTTTTGAGGAAGGTGGTTTTTCATTATCACTTTCACCATAAGTGGATGTGTAACTTATGTTTTCCTCATTACTAGAAGTTGTGGATTGTGTTGATACCATTGCAACTTATTTCTCTTTTTCTGGTTTTGATTGCATAATATTATATTCCCCATGAATGTAGGTGTGAAATCTAATGAACCCCAATCATCATCCAATAATTTTGTCACTGATGAAAGAAAGTCATCTTCATTTTAAATTTTTAAAGGTTCTAGTTTTGTAGTTGGTTTCAATATCTTTAGAGTATTCTTTATTCCTGTTTCAGTTTGCAAACAATTTTCGGATTTTGGATCAACTTTTATCATGTAAACCTTGTTATTGTAAGTGTATTTCATTATATTATGAAGTGTTGAAGGCACTCCTTTCATTTCATAAATTCATGGTCTACCCAAGAGAAGATTGTATGAAAGGTCATGGGGCATGACATGGATGGGAGTTCACAACACAACCTTACCAACTTTGATAGGTAATGTTATTACACCAAGTGATTGTGTTCCCACATTATCAAAGCCACATATAGACAAAATATCTGGTTGCATTTTAGTCTTATCCCCCCCAACTCTGTCCAAAAGATTTATACTACAAACATTAAGCCTCAAACCATTGTCAATAAGGGTACATCTAATCCCAACCTTGTTAATAATAACCATTACCATCAAAGCCTCATTTTGTTTTTGTGTTTATGAGGGAGGTAATTCACTTTCATGAAAGATAATATTCACATTACCCGAATTTGTACCCTCAATTAAGGTTTCTACATCATTTGGTTGCACACTAGGAGGGACCACAACTTTCTATAAATAATTTTGAATCATGTCATAGTAAATAGATGATGTTTGAATTAGATCCCACAAGGAAATCTTAGTAGGAGTGTTACGAAGTTGTTCCACAAGATCATATTCCTTTCCATTATGTTAAGGTAAACGAGGGGAAATAGGTAAAATAGGTTGTGGGAGTGCTATTGATGAGGGAATGTTTTGTGTTCATCTTGGTTGCTTGTTAGTCCTTGTGTTATATGTATGAGCAACAATATGATAATGTTGTGGTTGTGATACACTATTTGCATGGTTGTGTCATGTTAATTATCTTGCATAATTCAAGATGCGACTTGGAGGTTTTGACTTATTTTGAGGTGGTCCTATGATAACCATAGGTTTGGACTTGTGGTTGTTGTGTAGGTGGCTAAATGATGATTTGAAGTGTGATTGTATTGATTATTCTTTGTTGTGTGGAAATTTTGTAAGCCTTAGTGGATGATCTAGGTGAGATGAAGTCTTCAAGGGCTTCATCTAATATATCAAAGTCATCACGACTAAAGGGCTTGATAGGTATATAATGCACTTGTAGAAATAGATATGACATGATCAGATGACTATGCTTTCTCCAAGACTAACCATTAAATTCCAATTTTAATTTATGTCTATGTGTGTTAATGCTAACTAGGGCTGAAAATAGGCCTACAGACTTGATACAAACATGGATTTGGAAATCATATCCCAAATGCGCAGACTGAAAATAGGTAGCAATCTGTTCTTGAAATCTGAGGTAGATTAGGCAAGACAAAGTTTCCCTAGGGCGTCTATGTCCAGCTAGGTATTTTTTTGATATTTCAATTTTAGAGGCACTAGTGAGAGATAGTGAGTGTGTGATAATGTGCAAACCTATATTTAGAATTAATTTTGTTGTTGTTTTATGAATTTCCAAATTTTCATTATGTTGTAACAAACTAGGGTTTTGAATTTTTTCCAAAACAAAAAGTTAACTTACCTAGATTATGCAATTCTTCAAAAAAAGTAAATAATTGTCCTACATATTTGATATTTCTAGTACTTAAATGCAATAATTTTTCACAAATTTACACAAAATCATGCAAAAATGATGTTTTTCTTTCACATACAATAACATCTTTTCAAAATTCCAAATCAACAAGTAGAAACAAACTGAAGACATTGACACAAAGTTCTAAAAAAAAATTGTTTAGCCAATAATAGTAGGAAAAATCCACCCAAGGGCATCCCCGTCCTAGGTAGGGTTCCAAAAAACTGAAAGTTTAAATGGTTAGTAGACTGTATAAGGATTTTGTTTTTGTGTGCGAATAGATCTGAAACTAAGTATTTTTCTAGAATTTTGCTCAATTTATGCCAATGTAACTCAAATACAAATGTGTAACAATTCTTGAACAACAAATAAAAATTATGAATGCAATTTTGAATGTAGATCTGACCTAAATGACTAAAAATAATCCTATTGAAACCTATGATGCAATATTGTATGCATTTTTTATATTTTTGTCTTCTTATGATGTAATGAAACCCTAAGTGAACAATGCAAAACTTAGATCTAGGATGAAATTTTAGATTGCATAAGATTTATGATGTTAAAATGTCAGGTTCACCAAAAAATTTAGATACAAAGAATCTAGGATCAATTTTTCCTTTTTCAAAAGAATATTAGGATGCAAATCAACAAGGTGATTAGATTGGCTTTCAACCATGAAGGCAAGTCAATCAGATTTGGATCTGCATCTTTGTGGATCTTAGAAATGAATTGGAATTAATTTTCCTTGACTAACATAATTAAACTATGTGCCCTAATATGAAAATACAATATTTTGACAATCAAGAAATGATAACATAAATTTTACAAGCAAATCTAAGAAGGGTAGAACTTTGTGTACTTGTCTTAAAAATTTGGAGATGGTCTGAATAAGAGGATAGAGCCACCCAAGGGCATATATGTCCTTGTAGGCATTTTGTGGATTTTAAAACTTGAATTTGTAGCTTTTTGTTTTCTCTCCAATGTATGCCCTGCAAACTTTTGTCTTTGGATCTAAACCAACAATAAATCTACAAAAGAGATGGTGGGGGTGGCTATGTAAGAGTTTGCCTCAACCAAACCCTTGTTTTTGTATTTCTACTTCCACAATAGCTAATTAAATTGTTTGATAACAATGTGTGTTCGCTAACCTTAAGTGCATCTAAGGTTGTTAAGAGCTAAAAAGCACAAAACCCTACTCAAATCCATTAGAGAAGGATTCCTATATGAAAATGACAAGATATACCTAAGAGGAAGTCAAACACCTTTAGGAAATATAAAACATAATGATACCTTGCTCTAGGTTGCAAGTAGGATGAAGCATGAAGATGAGAACAATTAGGAAACAAGTCATTAGATTGAAGGAAATGGCCAAGAGCACTTCCCAAACCTAGAATCCATCATGCTCTTCTATTTTCATCAATATTCAATCATGAAATAAGACTTGATCAAATTTTCAAATAAGCTTGAAAACCTATAAATTCAAATGTATGTGGTGGAATGTGATTATCTATTGTTTCTTATTTTTCTCTAAAATCTTTGATTCTTGCTTTCTAGTTTCAAATGGTGAAAATACTAGGTATTTATTCTAATTTCCTTAAAATTAGATCCTAATAGTCGACCTTTGCAAATTGAATTGGAAACGATAAAGTGTTGAAATCGACATATTCAAATTTAAGACCAGGTAGAATAGTGGGACACTGTCTCCATAGGGTGTCTCTTTCCTTGCCCTATTTTATAGAAATTTAGGTACCAAGGGAAAAGTATTAGATAAATGCATTTGTTTGATGCTTGCAGTTTTTCAAAAAAAGATTAAAAATAGGCCTTAGAATGCATAATTTAGGAGATTAGGGCCTAACGAAGAGGTGTTGAAAATTCATAAATACAAGGGTCACTAAAATAGGTGCAAACTAAGCATGAAATTGTACTCTCAACTAAAAGGGAGTACAATTTTTGACTCTACAACATTATAGCGAGTTATTGTGGCTGCAAAGATTATTGTGGATGTGAGTAACTAACCATTTTTTTGACATTGTTGATTCACACACCACTATAGTGTCCATTGGTTTTGTGGGCATTTCCATTGAGAATTATAGTTTGAGGCTTGGTATGGTTGTGGTGGCCATATCCCTTATTGTGGATCCCAATTAGGTGATTGGTTTATTGGCCATGATTGATTTTGCATATTAGTCTAAGGCAAGTTATTCTAATTGGAGAAGTTTGTATTACCCCCAAGAAATGACATATTATAAGACAAAGGATCTTGAGGCATACCTTGTCTTTGTTGCCATGGATTCCACTAGGCAATATAAAATACTTGGCCTTTTTCATCCTCTAGGGTTTGAATTTCAAGTCTCTCTTGCTTCTCCTTGGAAATGTTGGAAAGCTTCTTACATTTATAGTTCACTTTATTTTGGCAGCAATATGGGCAACATTTAGTAAGATCTCCCTCTGATTCCTCTTGCTTATTTTTGATATGCAAGGTATCCAATTTGGTGGCTAGGTGGTTTATTATGTCCTCCTTTATGTTGGAAAGAAGGTTATTGAGTTCCACCCTAGAGACTCCAGTGGATGTTTTGTTGGAAGAGAATTTTCTATCAACCCTTGTTTTCTTCATAGATGACCTTGAATAATTTCTACATACCTAGCAGATTTCCTCAAATGATAATTGAGAAATATCCCCTACCCCTATAAAGTTTAAAGCATCCATGCAGTCTTCATTTACTCACAAAAATACTAGCTTTAGTGAATCTGGAGAAACACTGTTCTAGTGTGATTTCCTCAAATAGAATTGAAACCTTTCCACATAATCCTCAAGTCATCCATCTTCCCTTTGTGACATCCTAAAGATTTCATCTATCTTTCTGTCTATCCCTCTACCATAATCTTGGTATTTTTTCAAGAATTTGGCTTTCATTGTCTCCCAATTGGGTATTGCATGTCTTCCTAACCCCATAAACCATCAAAAAACATCTTCCAATGTGGCTGGAAAGAGTTTTAATTTATGAGCATTTGTGGTGTAATCATAACTTATACACAAAACATCAAATGCAAGTAGAAATAAGTTTGTGTCTTCGACAACCAATCCATAGAAAATTGGCAAGGTTGAGGGGGTATATTATTGAGAGCAATGACCCTTTCTTGGTTTGTGATTGGAAACTCCAGTGTTACATGTTTTGTTGAATTTTCTACTGCTTCTTCTACCAAAGTATGAAGATGCCTTATAGGAGTCTCCACTAAGTCTAAAATAGGTATTGGTGTGAGGGGAAATTTTCTATCATTGATTCCCCCAATAGGTTCTTCATTTACACCAAAATCCTCAAATTATTTGCATGTTGAGGGGAGAAATATTCCCAAAGCATCTTTAAATGGTTTTCCCTACTTTTAATGAATAGTTCTTGGTTGATTTGTGAGTGTCTATTGGTCCTAATGTTGGAAATAAAAACTTACTAATCTATAAAAGACATGAAGTTAAATTTAAGACATAAATAGGAATTTTGAAGTTAGCACTATCCCTGGAAATGGTAACAAAAATATAGAGCTTCACCTAATGTCTAATTAATCGATATAGATTATCATCACGTTTCAAGAGGAACTTCATTAAATTGTCAACTAGGGAGTCGTAAACTTAAGATGATGTTGGAACTATATATGCATTCAAGAATCCTAGACTTCCTAGATTGATTAAGTATAGGCGATTGAACATGAATAAACTTACCAAAAGCTTCTAACTAAAAATAACTCCTGTCTAAAAAATAGGGTAAGAAATTTCTAGTTATTGTTTAAATACTATGGGTACCTATCATTCATGGACTATAACTATGACTATTTATGTTGCAGCGTGTCCTAATTCAACTAATCACTCAATAACATTGAATAAAATATAAATTGGAGACTTGATTCAAAAATTACAATATGGAATTCAATGTAAAATAAACTAGAAAATAGAAACTAAAATGCATAATCTAATTAATCATCTGAACTAACGTAGGCTTTGTAGTACCTCAAGTGTCCCTTGCTTGAGTTTTTGTATCCCATAATATCTTCTTCAACTACTTAACTTAGGAAAACATGCAACTAAAATATCTTCTTTATTATATTCCAATCATGTACACAAAGTTTTGAATAGAATGTAACAAATCTCCAATTCAATCTAATTCATGCAAAGATTTAGCTATATAGTTTCTTGATAAATTATTGTAGACACTGAAAATAATCAACTGACACAATGCATATAATCCCACTCAATTAACAATATTTCCTCTATTAATCAAATAAATCAATTTATTTAATTAATTCACTAAGCTTCATCATACTTAATTAAATAAATCAAATTATTTAATTAAGTCCTAAAGGTCTTCTTATTTGATTCAATAAATCAAAATGATTTGAATCAAATATCAAAACCCCTAAAAATATTCCAAGTTAATTAATCTGAATTAATTAACTCATAATCATAATTACCATTCTCTAGCTTTTGACTCAACCTAAGTCAAACCTAAACCCTTAACTAACCCACCCACTTGCACATGAAATTCATTTTAATTAATTATCTAATTATCTCTATTTTCCCTCACAAGGCATATTCCCAAGGAATATTTCCTCATTAACTCCATTTGTTTGACTTTCTTGTCCAAAAAAATTCCCCCCCAAAATCTCTCAACCATATTCATTTAAAGCTATTTTTCAAATTTCAAACCCACGTAACTTCATTTACTTGCACAATCTCCAAAATGTGCTCATTCCTCCTCCAATCACATGTGGACAAGTGACCTTCTCTCATTGGTTGGTCTTTTTTCCCACATTCATCCAAATCTTTCAATCTTCAACTCTTGAATCTATAAATTCATGGCATTCTTCCTTCATTTTCATCCACAATTTTAGCATCTTTGTTATACACACATTCATCTTGCAGCATCTTCATCACAATATTTGAAGCTTATCAAAAAGGGGTTGGGAAAGGGCTCTCTTTTCACATCAAAAGAGCACCAATCCCCCTATGGGATTGAGATTTGGTCTATTTTAGATAAGTTTGCATGTTTGTATACTTTCTTTGTGTGCTTTCATTATCATGTTTTCTTATCTCAATGTGATCAAGAATTTCACAGGGAGCTTGATTTGTCTTTGCTAACTTGACTACTCTCCTGTGTGTTGATCATGTTGGCATGAGATCCAAATCTAGTTCACATTCTGGCGCCCACCGTGGGGCTTCTCAATAGCCTCCATTTCATCTTTTTAATCTTATTATGATTTCTAATGAATAGGCCGAAACAAAAGTGGGAACAATCAGCTAAGAAGGAACTTTGTGTGTGTTTTTGTTTTGTTTTAAATCTCTCTTTTGCAAGTCAAAATACTTTTGCAAAGTCATCTCTAAATACCCAGATTTAGAGGCATCTTGAATTTGTTACTTACTTAGACTCGACTGGCATCTTGAATTTGGTTTTACTTTTACCATTACTTAATTACACTTGCACTCATAATGCACAAAGTGACATTTGCATTCACTATCTTATTTTTTTTAGATTTCAACATTTAAATCCATCTTGTGCGTACCATGCAAATATTGCATTTGTTGAACTGTAGATATAAAAGTGGCTTCTCAGTCACATTGTTGCTAATGATTTCAAATAGATTATGGTATTTTGCTTAGAAGATATGTGTACATCTACACTTGGTCAATGCCACATCTCCACACCAACAAGGAGACATTTCCTTAATATTGCAGACTTGGTCTCCATTGTAGTACATTCATATTTTTGCTGCACCCAAACCACTCCCATGTGGTGGCCACTTTGAGCATAAGAGCACCCCATTTCACATGAAAATAGTTTTTTTTTACAACCAACTATTTACAAACAGTAGTAGATTTTTTCCTTTTTTTGTTGAAGATTTTGTGATAATGTCTGTGTTTGAATTATTTTTTCTTTTTGAATCACACTGTCGGGGTATGTTTTTAGGGCCCCTTTCTTCAATGAAGATCAGTGACTGTTCTATGGAGTAAAGAATGCTATAGGTGAAGTACCATTTCTGATGAGGAGAGTTGAGGTACGTGGGTTGTGGGGAACCACAAAGAGAGATGAAAGCCATAAATGATAATTTAACTAAACTACGAGTTGTGGAAGAGGTAAAAATAACATGGGGATGTGATCATTGAAACAACACACGGGACTACAGAATTTTCAAAATCAAAATTTTGAAATGTTCTCATTTGTTTGTTTGTTTTACTAATTTTGGATAAGATTATATTGGGCAATCTTAAAGAGCACATAGCTTTGAAATTGTTTTCCCAAATAGCGATGAAATTCAATTTTTAATTGGCTATTCACTTAGTATTCAAATTAAAATAGAGATTTTTCCTTATGAGATTAAGAGGCATACTAAATAAGCACTTAACATTTCTGATTTATGTCGCTTAAAGAGCTAGTAAGGAGATCAGATGGATAAAATGGTGAAAATTAAATCCTGATAAATATTCCTATTGCCTTTGCATGGGATCACATTAAGGTTGCTATTGTTAGGAAAAAATTCGATTACGGAACAAATTTTCCTAATGTCAAGACTCAGAGGAGAATAGAGACATGCCTTTTAAAGTTTACAATTACAGTCCATTAAGATGCACACAAAAGAAATTGTAGAATTGAGAAAAACATTCAAACACAAATGACACCAAATTTACGTGGGAAAACACTTACGGGAGAAAAACCCACCACACCAAAGAAGAATTCTTGTATTACAGTAAATGAATTTTACATACAAGTTTCAAACTCTCCTTCACAGATGACAATTACTACAACAAAAAATTCTAGATTGTTCTTGTACAAAATATCTCACTGTTACAATGTTGTCTCTCTACATACAATGAAATTCACATAACAATATAAACTCTGAATTACCGAACCATCGAACCCATCACTTTTCCTACTCATTACAACGTATAGCAACTCCTCGACCAATTTATTTTCCTTTGCAACTGGTTCAATTCAACTTCCAACCGTTGAACTGCTCAGAAATCCAAACAAACTCTACCCAATCAGCAAATGACCACTGATCGACATACACATCAGCAGTTAATGATTCAAAGATTTTCTCCTTTATACCGTGCTACCACTTCATATTCATTGAGTTCCCATGGTGTGGTGATTTACTTCGCTACCGCTAGACAGGATGATAATGCCTGCGGTATGGCAATAACCGCTCTACCGCTTGATAGCTTGGTTGATGCCGCGGTATAGCGGTGTCCACTGCTCTACTGCTCGATGTCCAATAAGCTGTTGTGGTATGGCGGTAACCGGTCCACCATAGCCCAAAGAATAGATGCCCGTGGTATGATGGTAAACTATCCAACTGCTAGACTGTGAGGGTTCACCGCATCATTGCCGCCCACACAACGATCGCTTGCGATATGGCGGTAATCATGCCACCACAACCCAAGGGAAGAGCTTCCGCAGTGTGGCGATAACCGCTTGACCACACCATGTCTTGAACGTCCTCACGGTATCACGGTTCCACCACTTAACCATTGTGATCAATAAGAGGCTCCGTGGTATAGCAGTAACCGCACTACCACGCCTTAGTGAACAATCACCCACGGTATGGCAGTAAGTGCTTAATTTGAACTCGTAAGTGACTTTGCTACTCAGAGACAAAATCAGGGCTTCAACCAGTGAGTTTGAGGCACGTATTCTCAACAATCTCCCACTTGACGAAGAACTCACTGACCCCCATTCAATAACCGAAGTCATCGAATCTTCTGGACCCCAAGGCCCATCGAACTTGCACACCATCTGAACTTGTCTATGCTTATTGGCTTTGTCAATGCATCAACAACATTCTTCAGAGTATCCACCTTATCTAAACTGACCTTTCCATCCTCCACCATATCTCGTACAAAGTAATATTGTACACCAATATGTTTCATCCTTAGCATGGAAAGTTGGATTTTTTTCCAGACAAATAGCACTCTAACTGTCACAATAGATAACAATCTGACTTGCATCAAAACCAATATCGAAACACAACCTTCTAAGCCAAATGGCTTCCTTACAGGCATGAGTTTCTTCCATGTACTCAACCTCTATAGTAGATAAAGTGACTATAGCCTGTTGCTTGCTCATCCAACTAATTGCACCACCATTCATCATGAAACAGTATCCACTGGTGGACATTTTGCTGTCAATGTCCCCTGCCCAATCAAAATCCACATATCCACAAATTTTGAGAGTCCTCTATGATCCAACTAAATTTCTATGGTAACACAAAGCATATCCTAAAGTTCCCCTCAGATATCTAAACACTCTTTTCATAGCATCCCAATGTTTCCTTCTTGGATTCGCCATAACTCTGCTAAGAACTCCACTACTTGGGTAATGTCTGGCCTTGTACAGACCATTGCATACATTAAACTATCAACTGCACTAGCATAAGGCACTCTGGTCATGTCCTCCATCTCAGTAGGAGATTTTGGACAATCTTCAACAGATAGCTTCATTCCTTGCAAAACTGGAACAACTAGCTACTTGCAATCATTCATACCAAATCTCTCCAGAATAGTGTTAATATACTTACTCTGGCTGAGCCACAACTTTTTTCTTTTTCTATCCCTAGTTATTTTCATACCTAGAATATACCTAGCTGCACCAAGATCTTTCATTTTGAACTTTGCAAACAACTAAGACTTTAGATCATAAATCATTAACTTACTATTTCCTATGAACAACATATCATCAACATAAAGGGCAATAATAAGAACCCGATCATTTTCAGTCTTATAATATACACAATGATCTAATTTTGATCTTACAAATCCCAATGACAAAATAAATGCGTCAAATTTTTGGTACCACATTCTAGGCGATTGTTTCAAACCATACAGAGATTTTTCAGCTCGCAAACCAGATTTTCTTTACCTTTTTTTACAAAGTGCTCAAGCTGGGACATATAGATTTGTTCTTCAAGATCAACATGAAGAAACGTTATCTTCACATCCATCTGCTCAATCTCCAAATCATATGCTGCTAGAAGTGACATAAGAAATCTAATAGATGTCAGCTTTCCTACTGGAGGAAAAATTTCCCCATAATCAATTCCCTCTACCTGTGAATAACGCTTTGCAACCAATCTCGCTTTATACTTCTCAATACTGCCATCCAGACCAATTTTCTTTTTAAACACCCATTTGCAACCAACAGGATTTCTACCTTCAGGCAATGGAACCAAATCCCAAGTTTTGTTTTTCCTTTATGATGCCATTTCTTCATTCATGGCTTCCAACCAGAAATCTGAATAAGACATTTCAACTGCCTCTTTTATAGTCCTAGGCTCATTAGTATTAGTAAGCAAAGCATAGGCACAACTAGAATCTATCATAGAGAAGCCATACCTATCTGGTTGTTTTTGTTCACGTGTAGACCTCCTTGTAGGCTAAGGTTGTGGTTCTTATTCTTGTTTAGAACCCTCAGAGCTGCTCAAACTCTCCTCAGATTTAGGTACATTGTCAATGTGTTGTTCCTCTTTTTTCTGGAGTTAGAGGTATCTCAACAACATCATTATTTTCTTCTTTTTTTGTCATCTCTGACTGCAAATCCACTAAAGAAGGTTTCAACTCCTGAAAGATTACACTTTAGCTATACAATACCTTCTTAGTCACAGGATTCCAAAGTTTGTATCCTTTCACACCAAGTCCATACCCAATGAAGATACATTTTTCAGCTTTATTGTCCAACTTAGATCATTTTACATCTAACACATAAACATATGCTTCGCAACCAAAGACTCAAATATGTCTCAGAGAGGGCTTCTTACCAGACCAAGCTTCCATAGGAGTTTTGTCAACAAGTGTTGACGAAGGAGACCTATTTGAGAAGTAACATGTTGTAGCCACAACCTCAACCCAAAACTTCTGCTCGAAACCAACATTGCTCAACATACTTCTAGCCTTCTCCATCAATGTCCTGTTCAACCTCTCAGCAACTCCTTTTTGTTGTGGAGTGTAAAGTGTTGTTTTATGCCTCTTAATCCCATGGTCTTTGTAATACCTTTCAAACTCATTAGAACAAAACTCACCGCCATTTTCAGTCCTTAGACACTTTATTTTTCTTCCAGTCTGATTTTCCACAAGGTTTTTAAATTCCTTAAAATGACTGAACACTTCTAATTTACTTTTTAAGAAATACACAAATTCCCTTCTCGAATAATCATCAATGAAAGAAACATAATACTTAGACTTCGATAACGAAGGAACATCCACTGGACCACACACATTAGAATGAATATAATCCAGAACACCTTGAGATTTATGAGGACTAGAGTAAAATGAAACACGGTGATGTTTACCATATATACAATGTTCACAGAATTCAAATTCAAGGTTACAATCATCAAGCCCCTCAACCATGCTTTTATTTTTCAAGGATTTTAAACCTTTCTCACCAATGTGATCAAGCCTCTGATTCAAGAGCATAGTCTTTTAACTTCCAAGGAATTTGTTCCAATAGGAAAATTTTCATTCTTCTCTTTATGAACAACCTTATGTGACTTTGCAGAGACACTATTGCATTGAAAAGCCAGTGTGTCTAGCTTGTACAGAGTACCAATTCGGGCACCCCTAACCAACACCATCAAGCCTCTAGTCATTTTACAACCATTGCTTGAGAATGAGACTTGCACTCCAACATCATTCAACTTGCTTACAGAGAGTAAATTTTGAGCCAAACCTGGTATATGCATTATGCCATCAATTCCCTTAATTATTCTATTAGGAAACTGAATTCTAACTCTTCCATAACCAACTATTTCTAGAGATGAATTGCTTGCCAAATATACCTTTCCACCATTGTATTCTTCATACTTTGTAAGCCAGTCTCTATGAGATGTCATATGGAAAGATGCTCCAGAATCAATCAGCCAGACATCATCTGATGCCTAAGTTGCCAAGGCTGCAATAAAGGCATTTGCATCGCTCTGAGAAGAATCATTATCAAAATAATTCCTCTTCCACTTATTTTTCTCCTCTTTGCAATCCTTTCGGACATGACCAGGTTGCCCATAATTCCAACACTTCACTTTGGACTTCTTTCTAAGAGACTTTGATCTCCCTTCTTATTTTGATTTGGGCTTTTTGTCCTTCTTCTTGCCTTTTTCTTTCGATCTGCCTCAAACAACAAGAGCCTCCTTCACCATCTCAGAAGATTTCCTTCTCATCTCTTCTAATAAAAAAGAAGCAACCACATCTTCCATCTTGAAAGTGGTTGTCATGCTCCCAATCGCCATTACCAAGTGATCCCAAGAATCTGGCAAATAACATAACAATAACATACAACGATCTTCATCATCAATCTTCACACCCACAGATGTTAACTGAGCAATCAACGTGTTAAATGTATTCATATTATCAGCCACAGATTCCCCCTCCTGCATTTTCAAAGAGTATAACTTCTTCCATAAGAACAATTTATTTACCAAGGATTTACCCTGATAAATATCTCCAATCTTCTTCCACAACGAAGATGCGGTCTTCTCTTCATGAACGTTTAGGAGAACTGAGTCTGCCAAACAGAGTCTTATCAACCCTTTTGATTTTTGATCTGCCAGTTTCCAATCTTCTTGCTTCATGCTTGTAGGTTTCGTTCCAGACACAACAAGCCAAAGATCACGATCCATCAACAGGTCTTCCATTTTAAGTTTCCACAACTCAAAATTCTGGCCATTGAATTTCTCAATCTCAATCCTTCCAGACATACTTGTCGTTGCCATCTCAATCTGTAATTAGACAAATTCAAGACTTCTACAAAACTCCCACTAAACAGAAATTGACACAAAAAACCAACCTACCCACAAGGATAACATAATTGGCCAGGCTCTGATACCACTTGTTAGGAAAAAATTAGATTGCGAAACAAATTTTCCTAATGCCAAGACTTAGAGGAGAATAGAGATATGCCTTTTAAATTTTACAATTACAGTCCATTAAGATGCACACAAAATAAATTGCAGAACTGAGAAAAAACATTCAAACACAAATGACACCAAATTTACGTGGGAAAACCCTTACAGGAGAAAAACCCACCACACCAAAGAAGAACTCTTGTATTACAATAAATGAATTTTACATACAAGTTTCAAAATCTCCTTCACAAATGAAAATTACTACAACAATAAATTCCAGATTGTTCTCGTACAGAATATCTCACTGTTACAATGTTGTCTCTCCGCATACAATGAAATTCACAGAACAATAGAAACTCTGAATTACCGAACCATCAAACTTGTCACTATTCTTGCTCATTACAATGTATAGTGACTCCTCGATCGATTTGTTTTCCTTTGCAACCGGTTTAGTTCAACTTCCAACCGTCGAACTGCTCAGGAATCCAAATGACCTATGCCCAGTCAGCAAACGACCACTGATCGACGTACACATCAGCAGTCAACGAGTCAAAGCTTTTCTCCTTTATACCACACTACCACTTCGTATTCATTGAGTCCTCATGGTGTGGCAATTTACCTCGCTACCATTGGCTAGGATGATAATGCCCGCAGTGTGGCGGTAACTGCTCTACTGCTTGATAGTTTGGTCGATGTCGCGGTATAGCAGTGTCCACCGCTCAACATTCGATAAGCTACTGTGGTATGGCGGTCACCATGCCACTGTAGCCCAGAGAATAGATGTCTGTGGTATGATGATAAACTGTCCAACTGCTAGACCGTGAGGGTTTATCGCGTCACTATCGCCCACACAACGACCACCTGCGGTATGGCGATAATCGTGCCACCGCAGCCAAAGGGAAGAGCTTTTGCGGTGTGGCGGTAATTGCTTGACAACACCATGTCTTGAACATCCTTGCAGTATCATGGTTCCACCGCTTAACCGATGCGACCAATAAGAGGCTCTGCGATATAGTGGTAACCGCGCTACCGTGCCTCAGTGAATAGTTGCCCGCGGTATGGCGGTAAGTGATTAATCTGAACTCGTAAGTGACTTTGCTGCTCAAAGACAAAATCAGGGCTTCAACCAGTGAGTTTAAGGCACGTATTCTCAACAGCTAGTCTTTCCTTCACTAATAGAAATGCTTACATGCTTGAAATAATGGCACAACCGGCCATGATTTTGTGGGTGGAAAAGTATGCAGATTTTAAAGACATTACTGGCGATTTGATAGGCGTGTAGAAGTTTTGACCAGTTCAAAAGTGAAAGAGATCATTTAAAGATTAATGCGAACCCCAGATCAAGGTGGAACATTGACTTTCTCAATAAAGGTGTTGAACAACAATATTGCCTATTCACATAACTTCTAGACTTTAGATTCAAATGTGTTTGGTTTGTCTTTAATAAGCATTGAATGAGAAAAAAAAGAGATCGGGTACGAAAGGTAGTCTTTGGATTTGAAAGGTAAAGGCAGAAGCAAGCTGCGATCTATTAATTCTGCATGCTTATTGGTCAATTTCTAACATGCATTAAAACTCTGATTTCTTTCTGTTATGAAAATCGACAATTACTATCAGGCATTAAAAATCTGTTATTTAAACTCTATGATTCATGCATTAATATCGATGCCATAGTTGATTTTTTCGCCTTTATGTGCTTGTTTCTTGTTTTGGTGATTGTGAGTTGTCACTACTTTTACAAGTCAACTGTGATCTTATAGCATTTTAGCTAATTGAAAAGTATGCTCAATTTCCATTTGGTGTAGAATATTAAAAAAAGGATTTTGTGAGTAACACGAGTTGCCCATGATAAATATTGCCTTTAACATCCTTGTTTCTTGTTCAAACACGAGCCATCCATGTTAGATACCTGTGCATTACACCATACCAGTGACGTTTACTACCTAAGTCTCGCAACCCATTCACTTTATGGTAGGGAAAATAAACCCGGTTTAGTGTATGTAGAGGTTTATATGAGTTGTTGACAATTGTGGCACCTTACTCTTTACTTTTCTTGGGCTATTCAAAAAATTTAAGTTTCTTTTCTTATTGACCAGCGCATGAAGATACCACTGTCTTTATCATAAATTGCTTGTGTCTGTACTTCATTAGTTTTACCTCAACTTTCAGGGTTTTTCTTGAGTGAAAATAGCTTTTGTCTATGTGTGTCCCCTATTTTCCTATCTTCGTTGTTGTTTCAAGCGACCTTCTGAATGAAATTTTCAATAGCGGTTATAGAAGGAGAGCAAGGAAACATCAGAAGTATGAAGTGGCGTTGTATTATTATTTTTTATCGAAGAAGGGGCAAGTCTTCAAGAAATTAGTACTACCTATTTCAAGTTGCTTCAACAGGCGCTATTAATTGCAATACAAAACCTTTCATTTTAAGGTCATGGTTGTTAAACCTCTATTCCTTTTACCACTGGTGTTGGAGAAGTTTTTGTAGTTCAAGTAGATGTCGATTTCCAAGAATCCATCATAGAAAGGACCACCATTGCAATAATTTTTTGTCTTGTAATGCTATGGTGATATTGTAAAGAATAGAAACTATGCTAAAGAATGACTAGAGCAGCGTACATGAGTGATAGAGTCCGTGAAACTTCAACATTTGATAGTTTTCCCCCATGTGCATTGAAGGATTCTTCTTCATTGGTTTTCTAAATCCAAAGCTATATATATTCTCTAAGCTAAGAATCAAAATGTTATCATTCATCTAGATGAGTTGGGATTTTAAATTTGGCCACCATCCTTTATATTTGAAAAAAGGGAAAAATCATTTTCTATTTGAACTTAAATAAGGTTGTTGATATATGATTGATTTTGTTGCTAACTTAAAATTTTTGGGTGTAGATTGCTAAGGTGGAGTCTATCGATCAATTCTTTATGCTTAACTATAAATTTGATGTACTTCTCATCAAAGCAGATAAATCCAGACAAATTTGAGGTCGAGCATTGGGCATTTGAACTTTAAGGAAACATTTTTAAATGCTTATTGTAATAGCTTGAAGCATCCATTTTTTGCTTTTATTTTTTGTTTTAAGCCAACTGGATCAATTTGGGGTTAAAATTAATCAATGATTGATTTTTTTCAAAGTTGGGATAAAATCGAACCTTAGAAACTCACTAGACTCTTTGATTTTGGATTAAAATTGAACAAGCAACTATACACTTGTTTTGGTGCTCTAAAACGAACTCATCATTGCTTTGAGGCTTAAAACAAACTTGTGCTTTCATTGTTTTGTAATATTTTTTGCAATTCATGTTATCGAATGCGTATACACTTCTCTCGCACTTCATGATGATCTTGAGAATCAAAAGTATTCTAGTGACATTGATTGTCTAAAAGGTTACCTACACATTTTAATTTGGGCTTGTTAAAATTGAACAAACCTTGTGAGTGTGAAGAAAAGGTATTGTGTGTGCTCCCACCAAAATGCATTAGGTGGTTGAACTACAAATGCACTTCTTCGCTATTGTTCACCTTTAGAGAGCCTGCCTTGGTGGGAAAAAGTACTCACCCCAAGGGAACAACTCAAACTGGTAACGAGCTAAATGCCAAGCTTCTCCCAACCGGTATATAAATTTGAATGTTGAGGAAAGCTCCTCATTACAGGAACTCCTACGGACAAGCAGGTGATACTCTTTGCATGAGTTGATCTTGCCTCTTGTGTGGCTTTCTGAATGGGTGCCTTGATTAAGAACCAAATTTGTGTCAAATCCAAAAATCCTTATCTACTTGTTGGTGCAAGAACGGTCGTTCTGAATCCACCCCACATTCGTATGACTCCTAGTAGAGATGAGAAGTATTCCATGGGAGATTCATGGGTAATGATGCTTGGCTGACTGGAGAAGCGAGTGCACTGTAAGGGGGGGCCATTGTGGTCAAGCATCTAATCATCCACTAAGAGTAAGCGTAGTTGGATTTATCCAAGTGGGAACTCAAAAAATATTTCCTCTTTCATCCTAGGGTTGTGCATCATGTTGAAATCAAAACGCTTTGCTTGGATCCAAAACACTTGAAAACAAACATTCACAAAATCCTCAAAATTTCACACCCTTTAGGGGAAGCAAATACCTTCGAAAAATTCAAGTTCTCATGCTTGCCCTAGGGATTTCATCCTTAGAGGCTTCTAAGTATTTGGACTAAATCACAATTTTCTCTTACTAAAGTCAACATTAGGAAACTATGCTCTTGAAACCTTGATTTTCACATAATGGACCTTGTGGAATGAAAAGGAATTGAGGCATAGACATTCCGTTTGAAAAACTAATCAAGAAGTGCATGTGGTAAAATCAATTCATTAATCAAGATTAACTCCAATTGAACCCCACACCGTGCTTGGTATCTTTCGGTCATATGGTTTTCCATGAAAACATTGGTCTTTTGGTTTGAACTACTCTTAGAGAAAAGCATGTTCTTCACTACCTTGGTCCTATAAATAAAGTCCTCTTAGATTCATCTAGGATCAAATCAAACACGTCATCCATCCCAAACATTTATCATCTCCATCCCACAAAACAACTTTTAGAGCTTTGGAAACATCATTATCTAGACTTTGGTACATCGTTAAACCCAATCAAAATCACCTTGTTTAGTTAGGAGTATGAGAATGCATCCTTTCTCATACCTCTAGTTAAATTAACACCTTTTTGAACAAGTTTATCCTAAAGATCACATCTAACATCTTAGGGTTTACAAGTTCATCAAATCAAATCCAAATCCAAATCAAAGTCCTAAAGTCTAGCATTGATCCAAAGTTCTCAAAATTTCAAGCACCCATATCACTCACCCTTTCATCTTTCATCTCATCATTGGTCCTAAACACCTTAGAAGTTCACTTTTGTAACAAGTTCAAAACACAAGAAAACATGGAATGTAAACTTGCTCCATACATCATGAGTAATCCAAGTCAACCAAACTATCAAGACCTTACAATGCCAATTGATTATCGAAACTCGCATTTATGCAATCCATACATGACATCATTATCACCTACAAACTTCAATAATACAACAAATGTGAGTATGCCCAATCTGAATTTTGGAACACCTTTTCCTATGGTAGATTTAAATCAAAGTCAAGACTTACAAATCTATCAACCAAACAATCAAGTCACGAGTCTTCCAAACAACATTATACCACCAAATCTGTACATGCCAAATGTGACTATACCAAATCCAAGCTTACCAAACATAAACATATCAAATCCAATACTTGGCAAACTTTGTGATGGATATATTTGCAAATCCCACCAATGTTGTTCAAACTCTAGGCAATATGTTGACAACTTCATGTATTGATCCAAGTCAAGGTAACCCCATGCAATATCAAAATTACCTAAATCCAACCAATGTGTTTCCCAATCAAAACAATGTTCAATATCAACCAATAATGCCAAATCTAAACATCATACCAAATCATAACATTGTTCAAGATCAATCTATCCATGATTCCATGCAAACACCACAAGTATACATGCCAAATATGCTTGCTCAACAACCATGTCAATGATATCAAGAATGTCAAGGTCAAATCTTGCGAAATAAAATTGCTACATTCAAAAAACTCATTGATTCATATCACCAAGAGACATCTCCACCTCAAAATCAATACACTCTTCCATTGGTTGAACCATGTCATCAAAGCATTGAGTTGTCTCCACAACCATATCAAGAACAATATCTCCAATATCAAGAGGTTGGATATCAACAACATCAACAACAAACCCAATCACCCCATCTCAAAGATCAGTCATCACATCTCAAAGATCAATCACAACTACCCACCAATGAGCACCTTGAAGATGTTTCCACCCCATCCAACGATCAAATCAACATACACCAAGAGTCACTTTTCAATCATGATCAAAACCCACCAACGATACCCAACAATAATCCAATTCAAGAAACGTTAACATCATTTGATATTATGGTTGAAAACATTGACAATATTTCCACCATAACTTTTGAGGACAATTATCAAAATCAATCCATCAATGAGCATTGTGAAGATATGTCTACCCCATCCAATGATCAAATAAACATTCATCAAGAGCCACCTTTTAGTGATCTATTTCAATATGTGTTGACATTATTTGATCCTATTGACATAATCCACAATCCATCCACCAATGATCATGTTGCCAATGTCTCTACATCATCTAATGAGTTAGAGGAAATATCTCAAGAATTTATTCCAAATCATCATCAACATCTTTCACCAAAGTCTAGCAATGATCCTTTCCAAGATATATTGGCATCCTTTGACCTCATGGTTATAGATAGTGAAGGAATCCTCAACTCAACACTAGATCCAAATCCACTCAAAGATCAAAAGGATATTGAGCCACTTCCCATGCCTAATGAAGATGTCCAAGAACCCTTTGTAAGAAATCCATCCTTTAAAATTGACATGTGCCAAGAACTTGATCCAAAGCATGTTGAAAACAATTCCCAGATTAATCAAGATCAAGAATTTGTATCTCCAAGATACTACAATGATCTAATGGGCACTCTCCTATCTATACAAGATGTTGCAAATGATGACCATATCCATATAGCACATACTCCTCCATCTACCCATGAGATGCTTTATTTGGATGGACACGTAGATGATCTTCATTCAAAACAAGAGTCTCATACTCTTGACATCATGATTACCAAGGAAAAAGAGTCTCCTACTCTTAACATTTGTACACACGACCAAGATATAGAAAAATCTAGAGACATATTAGAAATGGATCATGAAGAAGGCTTCTATAGAAGTTGTGAATCAAACACATCCTATGGAGACATATCAAAAATAGATCATGAAGAAGGCTTCTATAGAAGTTGTGAATCATAAACATCCTGTGAAGGCATGTCAAAAATGAATCATGAGGAAGAATTTTACATGGACAATGAATCATCAACACCTTTTGAAGAAGCATTACAATCTGATATCTCACAACATCAAGCCAAAGAGATCAATTAGGAATTTATCCCACATATGGAGGATCCTATCACTTATAAACTTGGATCACTTAGATTTTTTAGGGCAAGCTATCTCATCAATGAAGACGCTATCATCTTTGAAGATCCATGACAGAGTAGAGAAGGATTAGCACCCTGCTTCCAAGATAAATCATATTCTATTGCAAATAAAATATTTCAACAGATGAATTATCAAGGCAAAAGATTAGGCCTACATAAACAGGGTATCCTAGAACCAGTGCAGATTATTGGAAATCCTAAGTATCAAGGTCTTGGTTATTCAAAAATTAAGGGATCTAAATGTTAGAGTAAAGTAATTAATTAACTTTACTCTCCTCTTAAGATTTCGCCTTGCACACATATTAGTCATTTAATAATTAATATTAATTATTAAATGCACTCACCTTTAGGGTTAGGTTTTCCTTTTAGGTTTTGATCTCCTTTTATAAGGATCGATCTCTTGTATTTCATTGATGCTCTATTTCATTTTTCTGGAATACATCTTGCACATTGTGAGAGCCAAACTCTCGTCTTGATCTCTCTCGTTCTCTGTGACAAGTCTTTTGCATGCAGGTATTAATCGGGGTCTGTGGATTTGCATTTCTCAAATCCTACATGGTATCAGAGCCAGATTTGCTGCAGCTTGTTCAGTTTTTGAAAGAATTAGGGATCTTTTTTTGGTTGCATCAGATCTGTGTTTGTTTTCTAGTTTTTATTTGGAATAGGGGGTTTATTTTTTTGGTGCACTTTGAGCTCAAACGGACCTCACCATTGAGCTCGCAGCATCCAAAAACCCCTATTTTGATATAAAATTCATCAAATTTGGCTTCATGGCATTAGATCTACGAGGGTTTCATGTTTTTTGAGGGTTCCTGATCCAGAGCGTACCTAAAATTTTGGAGTAATTTCAGCCCAAACGGACCTCACCATCGCATTCAAAGCGCCCAAAAACCCTTAAATCGACTGTCAAATCGTCGAAATCGGACACAGTGACTCCGGGAGGAAAATTTTTTCATTTCTGGGTCGTACGGCCTAGTACGGCATGCAATCCAAAAAAAATAATTTAAAAATCACAGAGTTATGGGCGCCGCCGTCAGTTAACCGCTAGCGGTTAACACTTAGCGGTTAATGCTAGCGGTTAGCCTAACCACCAGGCTTAACCCTCAAACCTTTTTGGAGCAGTTTTGGTATTTTGGCCATAACTTTTGCATATGAACTTGGTTTTTCAAAAAAAAAATATTGTCGGAAAGCTGGTTCGAGCCCGTTCTGATGGTGTAGGAATTTCTTCAAAAATATTCAGTTTGCATGCAGTTTTTCGTAGTTAAAGTCAAATGATATTTTTGCACTCCGAGGGGCATAACTTGCTCAATTTTGCTCCATTTTTCGAAAGCGAATAGGAGTTGGAAAGGTGATTCTATGCTCTTTCCAGATCTTCAGTTTATTTCACCAGAAAATTCTTCAGGTACACAGAGATTTGTCTCATACATATACTGCTTTCTATTATTTTTTGGCTTTCAGTTTGTACTGGGGATTGGTTTTTTGCATTGTGGGGGGGTGTTTTTTCTTGCTTTCTGTCATTTACATCAGAAAACCAGAATCTATAAACACCAAAACAAAACAAAAACCCCTTCTGCATCTTCTATCTAATTCTGAAAGACCACTAAATAATAATAAAAAAAATTCAGAGCAGTTGAGGCATAGTTTACAGCATGGCCGAAAATACTTCTAGTGTTGAACTTCTCACACCTCATAACTATCATACCTGGAAGACATTTATGACACGTCTTCTTAGATCAAATGGGTTGTGGTCTTGTTTAGATACGATTCAGCCAATTTTGACAAGGCCATTTGAGATTATGTAGTATAGAAATAAGATGGATGAGGCTATGGGTTTGATTTCCTTACATGTTTTAGACAACTTGTTGTTTCATCTTGATGCATATAACAGTCCTCTTGAAATGTGGACCAAGTTCAATGATTTATTTGGTACCATCAATCAGTTCCGTGCACTACAGATTGAGGCAGAGTTGACTTCACTTGTACCTGATTCTTTTCCCTCCATTGAGGACTTTCTGATGAAATTCAAACAACAGAGATCTCTTCTACAAGGTTGTGGTAAGGTTAAGACTGATACAGAGTGTATTTACCTGATTTTTTCAAAACTTTGTGGGAACTTTTAGATATTCTCATCTACCTTCCATTCCACTATGGATGCCTTAGGTGCACGTTTTACCATGCCTTCTTTTGAGGTGTTTTGTGATCGTTTGACTCGAGAGCAAGCTAAGATATCACAGTTGGATGCTCTCATAGGATCACCGCACCAAGAATTGGTAGCACAGTCATATTAGGGGAAGCAGAAGCAGAAGCAGAAACAAAAACCACAGACCACAGAGCTTTGGAAGGATTCTAGTTCACAGAAGACTTCTGATTCACCTTCTCCTAAGGGGGAATCATCGAAGAAAGATAGACCTAAGTGTGCTTATTGCACTAAGCTAGGACATGATGAGTCCAAGTGTTATGAGAAGAAGATAGATGGATATGCAAAACAGGTTTCAGATTTGACAGCTCTTCTTGAGAAGAACCATATTCATCACTCTTCTTCATCTACTTCAGGCGGGTCTTCTTCTTCACCATCATTCCAGATAGATGGACAGCCCCACATAAGGGTCATGCATTATGTGCAACCACCAGTTCACATTCATCTAGATGGCTACTAGATTCAGGTGCTTCACACCATATGGCATCTTCTCAGGACATGTTCTCATCTTTCGAGGCTGCATCCTCACCACACATATTGATGGGTAGTAACACTTATATGAGTGTATGTGGGAAAGGTTCTATCGATATTGATGACGGTACATTCAATGATGTTCTATGTGTTCCATCTTTGTCCACTAACCTTCTCTCCATCTATCAGATTGCTCACAGTGGGACAGGGAAGACAGTTGAGTTCACACCTGATTCAGTGCACATCAGAGACATTCAGACTGGCAACATTGTTGCAACAGGGACAGTTGATCATTCTTCCCGATTGTATGCATTTACGCACTTTGGTCCACCATCTCCCTCTCTTTCTACAAGAGAGCATGCAGTATCTAAGGAGAAGTTCGGTCACTTGAACTTATGTGTTCTTCCATCTGTTCATGAGACTAGTGTTGAGACTTCTACACCTCTTCCTCCTGTTGAGATCACATTTGTTCAGCAGGATACCTCTTTAGTTGTGACTGACATTGTTCCTCCACTCATCGAGCCATCAAGTGCACTTGTTGAGGCCATATCAGAGGATATTCCTTCTCTCATAGATGACAGATTCAGCACACCTGTTATCCCTTCTTCATTGGAGATTCCATTTCAGGATCATCTTGAGTTGTTTGATTCACCATTTTGTTTTTCATACACTCATGTTGATGTTTCGTTCTTCAGTGCGCATCATCTAGGACTTCCATTTTCACCTCACATCCAGGGATTTCCTCATCTTCGACCATTGGATCTGTTTCTTCCTCTGAGGCGACACATCGGTTTGATCATTGACACAGGGGTTCTCTCATTCTGGGGGGGCTTTGGAGTCTCCACTCTCTCTCATGGGGGGGGTATCTAATTGTATATCTGCATATGTTCTTGAGAGAGTCTCTTGAGACATTTTATTTGTACTTTCTTTTTGCATCTCTTTTTGGAGAGGAGTTTTTTCCCACTGGGTTTTCTCCTTTTCTCCGTTTCATAGAGATTTCCTTGTACTTGGGTACCTGATCAGGCCTAGTTGCCGGGACCCAATTTTACTTTCATGCACTGTAGTTCTTTTGCTTTCTTGCACTAGTCTGTAGTTGCACTCTTTCTTATCTTAAGGGGGGGTGTTAGAGTAAAGTAATTAATTAACTTTACTCTCCTCTTAAGATTTCGCCTTGCACACATATTAGTCATTTAATAAATAATATTAATTATTAAATGCACTCACCTTGAGGGTTAGGTTTTCCTTTTAGGTTTTGATCTCCTTTTATAAGGATCGATCTCTTGTATTTCATTGATGCTCTATTTCATTTTTCTGGAATACATCTTGCACATTGTGAGAGCCAAACTCTTGTCTTGATCTCTCTCGTTCTCTGTGACAAGTCTTTTGCATGCAGGTATTAATCGGGGTTTGTGGATTTGCATTTCTCAAATCCTACACTAAACATATCAGTGATACCTCTATAAAACTGGGGGCAACTTCATCTCAAGCAAACGTCAACATAGGGAGCATGAAGAATCTTTATGATGAAACCAATGCCAATACTACAACCAGCCACGTCATGAATCTTTATCCACCCATCACCCCATCCACGAATTGGGACCAACATAAAAATAAATATTTGAATCAAAGCACAAAGAATGTTATCAAATCAAAAGAAGTTGAGAAGCATAATGGACAAATCAAATACACATGGATACCAAAAAATACAAAGAAATATTATCCCTATCAAACTCCATCAATCAAAGAAACTATGGAGCAAAATACAAAAGGGGCAAGTATCCATCAAAGATGTCCACAAAGGCATAAGAAGGCTTCCCAAGTGACGTAAAAAGTATATCAAGCAGTTGGTCCTAATTCCATGCACACTTTTGTATCCACCCATCATTGCTCATCTTCCCAAGTTTGAAGAGTCAAAGGTTCCAAACTATCAACCAATCCATATTTTATTCCTAAACACACTCCACCATCCATGCCTCCATGCATGATATCCAATTCTCACATTGACCATGTATTGGCAACAAACCTTCATCATAAGGATTCAAAAGGCATTCTATTGCGATGTGCGCACAAAGACAAAGTTAACCTTGGTATCAACAAAGCAAAACAAAATATTCAAAAGTTGCATTCAAGTGCACATATCTTAACAAAGTAGCTTCTTCAAGCAGGATATCGATGGAACATTATGATAGAAGCATCAACATAAGCTTAAAATCTTTCAACAAAAAATCAAAAAAAGGATTGGAAATAGTAAAAAGAAAAATCGTCCTCTAGTGAAAACCACTATGATGGCACTTTAGATAGGTACCATGATGAAAACCTGACAAACAGGCGTCATGTGTAGAATCAAGCATCTATGTGCACCATTTTAGTTGGAAGAATCTTATCCCATCCATAATAAATCTAGCAGCCCATCCATCTCATCCATAATAAACCCATTCATCCATGAACCATTTATCCAACCCATTACCATCTATCTACCTTATCTTGATCTTGATAAAAATTTGGTGCACACTTTACACTTACTTATGGTAAACATCTTGACATGAGTCATTTTCATTGATCCTATCCTGCCAAACGTTATCTAAGCCTTGAAGCATTATCCAAATGAGCATCCTTTGTTCAAACACCTTACCTTATCACAAGATAATCCTTTGTGTGCTTACCATATCCATCCATCCATGACATTCCCCACATTGCTAGACACCGGGGGTAAATATTTACATCTTGCTTTAGGAATAAATCTTGATCTATATCCTCCAACTTATGTGGTGATCTGAACATTGGCAAACGTAAAGATCAAATTGGTCAAAGAGATTTTGAGCCAAATCCAAATCACTAGCCTATGGCATATTTTGACGAGAAGATGTTCCTTATCAAGCATTATCTTTCATCAAACATTGATCCAAACAATCAATATCAATTGCATCTAATATATACTTCAGCGTCACATCAAATCATCAAAATAATTTTGTTCCAAATCAAGCTTCAAAATCCAATGAATCCATCATCATCTTGGGAAATCTTTCCCAATCCTTGTGTTGCTTAACACTATCCTTGCATTGTGTGTATCCTCAACAATGTTATCATCATCAATCTGGATAAGTCAAATCCAACCAATCCATCATCATCTCGGGATATCCTTCCCAATCCTAGTATTGCTTAACACTATCCTTGCATTATTGTGAATCCTCAATGATGTTATCATCACAAATATATCAATTTGATCAATCAACCTAGCTTGGTTTACAAAAAAATCCCATAACAGAGCACTGATAACATATCAAAAATCCAAAAACAAGTCAAAAAAACAAAAATAGTAAAAGACATAAAATATGAACTACGTTGTCTCTGAGCTTAAACGTAGGCAAGGCTAATCTTTGATCGTCCCCCGAGACATAAAATCCAAAAACATTCATAAATCTTGAAAAACCCAAAAAAACAATGGAAAATTTAAAAATCAAAACATTCGTAAAAGATCTCAAAAATCCCCAAAACAACCCCAAAACATTTCAAATTACCAAAAATATCCAAATATTTGAAAAAAAACCTAAAATGGTGCATTTGTCTCATCTCGCTTTCACCCACAATAATCATCATTTATAATAAACCAATCGTCATTTTCATCCTTTGGCAAAATAATCAAAAGCAAGTCTAGCAGATTTAAAAGTAAAACCTAATCATCAAAGTCTCAAGTCTAGGTCAGTAAGCCAACAAGTTAATCAACTCGGAGTACCAATAGCTTATCATCTATTCAATCCCAAATCACTTGATCATAACATGTCCTAGGATGCATCCTTCCTATAATGGACATCAACATCAAGCATCACTGTAGTTTAGTCTTGGCTAGTGGTATGAAGAACATTAGCTTGTTTGTTTACTTTATCTTTGTCGTTTTGACTTATCTTATTTTGGGCTCATTCCAAAGACCTCTCGATGATTCCTAATCAAGATGGTTTAGAGATCAAGGAATGGGGCAACAATCATTATCTCTTTATTTTTTGTGCTTGTTGGATATTCTTGTAAAATATCTTCATCATGCGTGCTTTGTTTGGTTTGTAGGGAGGGTGTTTTAGGTGTCTTGTTGACCACATAAGAAGGCTTGATTTTTTATGTTTTGGTATGAGATGTCTAGGATATTTGAACTGCATTCTGAATAAGGCTATGTATGTCAAGTGTGAGCAGGAGTACTCCTATCTAATTGTCAAGTCAAAGTCCATCACACTAGGTGCAATGCCATCCTGGTTCTTTATACCTTGATGCATCGCACCTATGTGTGATATCAAAAATAAGGAAAGTTATGCTCTTTATCTCTCCCATCCCTGAATAAGAAATACATCATCATCATTCATCCTCATATCTAATAAAGTCTCAACGACTCATAGACTTGTTGGACTTTTGCATCTTCTTGGATTCACGGGTTGATCCCTCTCATTCTTCTATCCTCTTTCACACTAACATAGTATCATGTCATCAATGCATCCATCTTGCATTCATAAAACATCCACACTCTCATCTTGCATATTCATACATATCATTGTAATAAGTAACGTCATCCATCTCACATGCATTGCATCATCATTTAAGTTGTTTAGGATAATATAGATTTGTTATTCTAAGCATCTTACAAACATCTCATTTGCATCATCATTATCATATAGATCTATTAGTCTAAGCATCTATACATCCATCTTGAACCTCTTTGTCACGAGATCGACCCTAAAATTGAACTTTTTGGTCAATCTCTTAAGGGGGCAATGTACCAACGTACTTCTTTCCGTTGGGGCATCTTAAAAAAATTAGATTTTTTTTTTTAATTTGGATCTTGGTGGCATCATTCTTTGAATCAATGCAACAGGTACATTACTTCAAAGAAGGGAAAAATGTAGACACTGAAAAATAATCAACTGACACAATGCATATAATCCTACTCAATTAACAATATTTCCTCTATTAATCAAATAAATCAATTTATTTAATTAATTCACTAAGCTTCATCATACTTAATTAAATAAATCAAATTATTTAATTAAGTCCTAAAGGTCTTCTTATTTGATTCAATAAATCAAAATGATTTAAATCAAATATCAAAACCCCTAAAAATCTTCCAGTTAATTAATCTGAATTAATTAACTCATAATCATAATTACCATTCTCTAGCTTTTGACTCAACCTGAGTCAAACCTAAACCCTTAACTAACCCACCCACTTGCAAATGAAATTAATTTTAATTAATTATCTAATTATCTCTATTTTCCCTCACAAGGCATATTCCCAAGGAATATTCCCTCATTAACTCCATTTTTTTGACTTTCTTGTCTAAACAAATTCCCCCCCAAAATCTCTCAACCATATGCATTTAAAGCTATTTTTCAAATTTAAAACCCATTTAACTTCATTTACTTGCACAATCTCCAAACTATGTTCATTCCTCCTCTAATCACATGTCGACAAGTGGCCTTCTCTCATTGGTTGGTCTTTTGTCCCACATTCATCCAAATCCTTCAATATTCAACTCTTGAATCTATAAATTCATGACATTCTTCCTTCATTTTCATCCACAATTATAGCATCTTTGCTATACACACATTCATCTTGCAACATCTTCATCACAATATCTGAAGCTTATCAAAAAGGGGTTGGGAAAGGGCTCTCTTTTCACATCAAAAGAGCACCAATCCCCCTATGGGATTGAGATTTGGTCCATTTTAGATAAGTTTGCATGTTTGTATACTTTCTTTGTGTGCTTTCATTATCATATTTTCTTATCTCAATGTGATCAAGAATTTCATAGGGAGCTTGATTTGTCTTTGCTAACTTGACTACTCTCCCATGTGTTGATCATGTTGGCATGAGATCCAAATCTGGTTCACAATTACCCTCCTATATAGGGTCTGTGAGAGTCCATTTATTTAAAAACTATTAAAAAACTAAAAGAAAATGCCAAATCTCCCATGAAAATAGGAAGAGGACCAAGTATTTTATCATAACATAAAATAACAACTAGTGAGAGCAAGAGTGTAGATGTATAATAAGGATTCTACACTATTTAAGATAATTATTATAACTTAGAAAGATGCATAAAGGTAGCCCTTATTATAACTGATATGCCTTGTTGAAATAGACTTCTTCTACCTTCACAATTTATTAAAAAGATGGAGTGACACATGGCCATCCATATTCACATCCTCAAATCATCATTTGTATTTCATTTTGGGAATATACATGTGTTGTAGCAGATTGATTATTTTTTCTATGTTGAATTGTCATCCTTCTATGGCAGGTTGAGAATCCTTTTGTTTTGGGTTGGCAGGTTCCTCACTGTAGGGGTTAGTCTTATTTCTTGAGGAAATTTTTCATTGTTAGCAACTATGATTAATCATGAATTCCATATACATTAATATAATATATATATAATATTCAAATGCTTTGAAAGACTTCAAGTATATGAAAAATATTTGGTAATATCTTTTGAAGTTTAGAAAAAATGAGATAAAAACATGAAACTTCAACAAGGAAACTAGATATTTGTATGTCTAATCAGTCTCCATAAAGGAAATCACTCTTCACATCCATCTAGTGCACATCCCAACCATGTGAAACATCAATAGTAAGAGTAAGTTTGATTGAAATCGTTTTTGCCACAAGTGCAAAGGTCTCTATATAGTCAATGTCGATAAGTTTTTAAAAGACCTTGAAAAGCATACACATCTTGTATTTTTCAACCAACCCATATGCTACAAAATTGGTCTAACATATCTACCTACAACAAACCATAATCCTTCCCTTAAGAAATGGAATCACTTTTCCTAGATGTGATTTCTAATTAATGAATCATTTTCCTCATGCATAGAACTATCCCACTCAAGTATGCATGATGCCTCTCAAAATCTCTATGGATCAAAGGTTGAGACAAAGAAGGTATGTGGTCCACTTTGATAGTATGATTGAGTATGTCGACAATCTTCTAGATTTCCTACCCAAGTGCCTACACTCTACATTTTTTATCTAGCCCAAAGAGGATGAGAAGTGGGTGATTCAAGTGCTAAAACATTATCCTCCAAAACATGTTTAGAAGTGAATGAAGATGACACCCCATCACTATCCTTTTCAAAAATGAAATAAGAAGACTAAACCTCAAGAATATAATTTGGATGGTCTATGTAATTAGAAGAATCATCAAATCTAAGTGATTCCAAAGTATAAGGATAAATTTCAAGTATAGATTCAATAAGACTATCTTGGAACTTAATAATCCTCTCAATGAACAATTCATGTGTGGCTAGGTAGAGTAGGTGATAACCTTTTACACCCTTTATATAACCTACATAGATGCAAGGTTTGGATTGAGGTTCATTGCCTTGTGATTTTTCTTTGATATATGTTTCATGGTTGGATATTTGAAGACCTAAAGTGATCAACTAACGGTTTCCTACCTATCCAAGCTTTAAAAGGAGTGATTCCCTTCAAGGATTTATGAGAAACTCGATTATGAATATAACAACACAATTAATTGCTTCTACCCAACACTGTGGTGTAAGGCCCTTTGAGTGTATCATGTAGTTATCTATCTCTTTTAAGGATTGTTATCCCTCAATTTGAGCATTGAAAATTTTAAAATATCCTCTGTCTGAATACAATTATGCCTGCAATATTTGTGTAAATGTGTTATCTTGTTACCTGAAAATAAGTTGTGGATCTAAACTGAATGCTTTGTGTGTAAAGAGTAACGCATAAGGTTGGTATACTTTATATTCCCCAAGAGTAAACCCATGGCTATATAAATGTGATGATCCCTCAATTAATGACAACAATATCAGTTGAAGGGTAAATGGATTTATCAAAGTCATGTTTTGGTGACTTTAGAGTTCTATGCTGAGTTTTAAAAAATAAATTTATGAATAATTGACCTTATGTTGTCGAGGAGTCAAGAGTTTTTGAAACCCCTGAACTCTAACTTAAAGGTTCAAAAGTTCTTGAAAGACTCGACTTCCCGACTTCTCTTTTGTTTCCATTATTCCCAGTGAAATCCATACATTAAATTCTTTATCCATTGAGAAGAGACAAAGATATCACAATGAATGACATTGAAGTAAGCTCTGGTCAATCTAATGATACTACAACTATGCAAGCTTGAAATGCAAGAAACATTCAAGGAATTCCTTGGGAAAGGTTACAATTTACAAAAGAAAAGTATCATGAGACAAGACTAAAGTAGTACAAGAATAATGAAAATCTGCATTTTCCACATGATGAACTAGATAAGGAGTGCCAATCTGTGAGAAAGGATGGGAAGATTTGAGTTTCACTATAATGTGAGATCAGTGAAATCAACATTCGTCCATTTTCAATTGATAAATCTCATTTGGTCCACATCAAAGCATGATGTGTACATAATGTGTGGTTACTTTGTTATACATAGATGCTCATGAGCTGGAGAAACACAACAGTTGTCAATGTTTCTGAACCATTGAAATAAGATGAGGTTCAAAATATTCCTCGTGCTATACAATAGGGTCTAGGAAGGATTCAGATTAGTGCAATATGTGTCAAGAAAAATCTTTTGGTTGCAAGTGGATTTCAAGGAGAACTAGTTGCAAAGAATTTGGATCACCATGGTGTTTCTTACTATGCAAAGATTACTTATGATGAGAATTCCATCACTAATTCCATTGAGATCTATGACAATCCAAGTGGTGCAACACAGTTAATGACCTCAAATAATATTTTTTGTGTCCATGTGATTGATGTGGAAACCTTTTCTATGCCATGACATAATTGTTTTCCATGGTATATAAATCATACCTCGATCAGTCCAGATAAAGAACTTGTGAGTGGTGTCACCCCTTCATCAGATTCATGATCTTCGAAAGACCAATTCATACAAGCTGCATTAAATACAATTGAAAGAAGGGATGATTTTGAGGAAACATTTTAATCTATTTTATAGATAGTGAATCATTATCATAGCGACATGATCAGGCTTTCAATATGGTGTTGATATCATAGTTTGATAATAACCTTCCAAGAACTATTTTGGGAGAAATGTGGTCATCAAATATCATAGAAGACAAGCATAGTATGGGATAGTTTATAAACATATCGACGATTGTGGTGAGGTCAAAAAGTTAGGAGTTTTTGAACTCCCAAACTCTTAATTAAAGGTTCAAAAGTTTTTAGAATGATCGATTTGCCGACACCATATATGATCTTCTTTAATGTAACAATTCAAGGGTTGAAAGACTACATGATAAAATGAATGCAACGACTATCGAAGCTAAAAGAGAATAAGAAGAAAGTGACATGATAGACATTATAGTATCAAAGGTGATAGAAGTAGCTAGCAATGCCTTCACCATTGACATCTTTAAATGGTCGAGAAAATCCTCTTTATGATATTGCTATCAGGATTCAACTATGTAGTTTTTCGAGTCAAACTCATTGACCCATGATTCATGAGTAGTGGTTCACAAGAACCCATCTCTAATGATAATGAATGGTCCACTTAGCACTCATTGCTTCTAGGTGATGCTCATAGAGGTGAAGCATTGGTCTGTCCCAGGAGGTCACCCATCCCAGTATTGCTCCAGCTCAAGCGCGCTTAACCACGAAGTTTCCCCCAAGGTTAAGCCCACTTAGCTTGCTACCTCATTTGCAAAACCTTCAACAAGTGTTATGCCTTATGAACCATTCATTATAGAGCCCCTTTAACTCATCAATTGATAAAGGGATATTCTATATCAAAATCCTCTTTACTACCAATAAAGGGATATTCTATATCAGCCCCCCTTCACAATCTTCAAATTCATTTAAGGCATCTAATGAATTGTAGAGTGATTTTTGTTTGAATTTGTTAATATAAGAAGATTACTTTTGGCGAAAATTTGAGGATGGAAAATATCAACAAAGCTTGAATGTTATAATCCTTGAATGCAATTTTCTAAGCCTGAAGTTTTCGCTATCTAGTCATGTAGAAAAGTGTGGAGAGTTGTTATGTATTAATTTGCAACATATGTTCAAAATAGGGAGTATAGTAAGTGTCTTAGCTTACTCAGAAATGAACGGTGTCAAATTCTGAAAAAGACTCTTAAAATCATTCTATTACGCAAAGAATATGCTCAAATAAACTCCCAACACTCGATAAGATGAAAAATTAGCAGGAGTATCATAAATGATTGTGTGTCCTTCACTTATGAATAAGAGAGGTGGGCATTTGGATGCAATTCTTACATTGATTGAAATACAAGAATAAAGGAAACATGAACATAGATTCGACTAAAGTCAATTTAAAGTTTGAAGGCTTGATAGATCGAGAGAAGAAATTCTAAAGAGTGGTATCATCGAGCTCTGAGTTAAGGCAATGCATCAATTTTTTAAGTATTGTAGAGATCGAAGAGCTTATAAATTTAGAACCTGATAGCATATTAAAGGGGGGTGCTATTTTCTGATAAATAAATGTCTAGGGGTGACACATGGCACAAACTTTATCTAACAACGAAGATTTGGAAGGCCTTTTTGAAGCAATAATTATAAACCAAGAATCGGGTACTGAGAATTAAGAATTTTCCAAATGTCTACTCCATAAATTCAAAATTTTATCAAATAATTGCAAAATGTATGGGAAGAGAGAACAAATGACTTATGTACACCTAATTTAAAAAGAAAATTGTAACTGATTGAGCAATTCCAAAAAAGAGGAGATTTCTTTTGTCTCATTTTCAAGAATCTATTATGGGGGGAAATTATAAAAGTCACACTCATTTGTAAAAGGGGGATCTTTTTTTCTCAGCTATTCGAGAATAGGGGCGCAACTTAGTTTTCTTTCAACACAGTTTTATTGTATATGGGTGTTGAGGCTTTGAACTCACATTTTGGCATTGGGGAAATAAAGGAGATATTTTTGAATTTGTGTATTTATTAATGTTTTCTTTTGATTAAAATGAACTTTGAGTCTTTTTAATTACTCTTCAGTGTTTATTCTGTTATATTAAACTGTGTATGTGTTCATTTCTGAAACTTTGAATTCATATTAACTCATCTGTTGAAAGGGGATCTACGATTCATTATTTGCTTGAGTATCATTCATGGGTGTGATATGTGAACTTTGTGTCATTTATTTGCATTCACTTCATTTTGAAGTTAACCCATCGTATTTGTGTCATGGTTATGCATAGTTGTTAGTCTTCCTTTTCTGCTTTCCGATTAAAAGCATACCATGTGTTTTCATTCATTGCATATCATTTGAAGGTAGTTGTGCCTTGTAAAATAAGCAAAGAGCACTTGTAAATACCATTGCAAGTGACTCAACTATTGGTCAAGTTGTCATTGACATGGGCAAGAGAGTACAAACCGAAGTGACAAATCTGTTAACTAATAGATTTTTGGTGACTCCATTGGGGATTCAAAATTGATAAACGATGCTCTTGTTTTCCCCGGAGATTTAAAGGTGCCTCCCTGAGGATGGAGGTTGGCGGCTCTATGAGGTGGAAATTATCCAAAAGCATTTTATTCTAGCAAATACCTCTGCTGATTTGTTTTTTAGATTTACATTATGGCACTGATATCTTCCCAGCCATGGGGAAATCACTTTGGACCTCTTTCTTTGCCACAATATTCACCATTACCTAAAGGATCGAGAAAGTATTTCCCAAAGTTCAATGGAGAATATCATCAGGATGCGGAAGAGCACACTCTGGCATTCACAGTTGCATGCGACATTTTGGGGGTAAGTGAAGAAGATGTTTTTGTGAGATTATTTATTGAATCTCTTATCGGGCCAACAACAAATTGGTTTTATTATTTACAATAAAAATGCATTACTGATTGGAACTCATTGAAGAATAAGTTCTTAGGAAGGTATAAGGGCCATGTTGATGAAGCTGCTTTACTGGGCCAATTTTTCAATATTTAGAAGCAAGAAGGTGAATCAATCAAAGATTTTGTGGATAGATTCAATCGAATGCTCAAAACGATTCAAGATTCTATTCAACCAAGTGAGAAACTACAACTCTGTACTTTTATTTCTGCATTGCATCCAGACATTCAATTTGATTTAAAATGGTGTAAATTAGGTGATATCGAAGTTGCTCAGTAAGAGGCTATAAAAATAGAAGATGACTTGATATTAAGTGGTCTTTATAAAGAGAATCGGATTGCGGATGATTCAATTTTTGAATCTATAAGGAAGTTCATCATGCACAAACCAAGTTTTTAGCATGTAGGATTTCAAACTATACAACCTCCTCTTGTTGAAAGTTTTAATTTCACTATTTTTGGTCCAAAACATTTTGGTAGAGGTGAAGTAAGTGTGGCAGGAATTAAACCTCATATGGATAGGAAAATTGAAGCTTATTATTTGCATCATGACGAAGATAAAGATGAATTTGAAAGCCCCTCAAATGGTGAAGAAAATGGACCATCCTTTCCTAATATAAATTGCAATGAGGGTAATGCAAATAGTGTTGTTTTGTCATCCTTATCTTTTACAAAAATGGAATCGTTCACTTTTACTGGTGATGAAGAACAATTGGAGTATGCACAACATAAAGATGAGGTGTTGAATGTCCATTCTACGAAGTGTATGCAAGCTGAATATGAAGCCTTCACATTTCCTAAGCTAGATGTTACGAAAGTATGGCTGCAAAAAGAGGTCAAGAATGATTTTACTTTTGAATCCTTTCATTTTGAAAATTTGGATGCCAAAATTTTTAAACAAAATCTAGAAGATGATGTTAAAAGTAGCCATAATAGCTTTGATGGAAGTGGTCAAATAGACAAATGTGATGAGCCTCATATTTTTTATATTCTGAACTAGTGCCTCAATGTTGGTGAAGATAAATTTGTATGTGGAGAAGAGGTTGTCATGTCTAATCTACAAGATATAGACAAGGAAGGTGAAGTGTATCATGATATTGTTAAGCCAAATCCTACAGAAAAAGAGGAGATTGTGCCAGTTGGGGGTTATTTTTAGTCACATGAAGATATTGTTTGTAATGTAGATTCTCGACTTAACTCACTTCCAGTTTTACATTACATATGGTTGGTGATTGGTCTTCTAGTGATTCAACTGGTTGTTTGCTTGCAACAAATAGGAATTATTATATGCAGAATCTTGTTGAGGTGATTCCAGAGGTTTATAATGTTGAATGGTTGTTTGGTTCTCGAGCATTACTCATGAGGTCTCTTTGGTTTACAGATCCAAGATTTTTTTCTCAGATCATGGGATGGTTTTTGAGTTTGCAATTGCTTCATGTGTACATCTCTCTTTTCCACTCAGGCATTTATTCTTTCTAGGCTGTAAATGGATTTGCATAGTTGTTTGGGAGAGTTGGGTGTGTTGCACCTTGTTTAGGTGCATGTAGGAGTCTTAGGATTATTTTATTTTTGGTGGTGTGGGTTGGTTTCAGTTTTGGCTTTGCTCTTGTTTCCTGTTTTTCCCTTGAATCCGTGGCCCAATGGACAAGGACCGGTCTGTCCCAATGACTCTAGAGTTCTCTACATTTTTCCAGGAAATACAATCCCCAGTTGGAGCCAATGTTATCCCTCAATTTGAGCATTGAAATTTTTTAAATATCCCCTGTCTGAATATAATTAAGCCTACAATATTTGTGTAAATGTGTTATCTTGTTACCTGAAAATTGGTTGTGGATCTAAATTGAATGCTTTGTGTGTAAAGAGTAATGCAGAAGGTTGGTATACTTTATATTCCCCAAGAGTAAACCCATGACTATATAAATGTGATGATCCCTCAATCAATGACATCGATATCAGTTGAAGGGTAAATGGCTTTATCAAAGTCATGTTTTGGTGACTTTAGAGTTCCATGCTAAGTTTTAAAAAATAAATTTATGAATAATTGACCTTTTGTTGTCGGGGAGTCGGGATTTTTTGAAACCCCCGAACTCTAAATTAAAGGTTCAAAAGTTCTTGAAAGACCCGACTTCCCAACTTCTCTATTGTTTTTATTATTCCCAATGAAAGTTGTATAGTAAATATTTTATCCACCAAGAAGAGACAGAGATATCACAACGAATGAGATTGAAGCAAGCTTTGGTCAATCTAATGATACTAAAGCTATGTAGGCTCGAAATGCAAAAAACATTCAAGGAATTCCTTAGGAAACGTTACAATTTACAGAACAAAAGTATCGAGGACTGAAGCAGTACAAGAATAATGAAAATATGCATTTTCCACATGATGAGCTAGATAAGGAGTGTCAATCAGTGAGAAAGATTGGGAAGATTTTGAGTTTCACTATAATGTGAAATCAGTGAAATCTACATTCATCCATTTTTAGTTGATAAATCTCATTTGGTCCACATCAAAGCATGATGAGAATGCTATCACTAATTCCATTGAGATATATGATAGTCCAAGTGGTGCAACACAGTTAATGAGCTCAAATAATGTTTTTGTTGTTTGTGTGATTGATGTGGAAACCTTTTCTATGTTGTGGCATAATTGCTTTCCATGGGCTATAAATCATACCTCGATCAGTCTAGATAAAACACTTGTGAGTGACGTCGCCCCTTCATCAGATTCATGATCTTCTAAAGGCCAATTCATACAAGCTGCATTAAATACAATTGAAAGAAGGGAAGATTTTGAGGAAAAAGTTTAAGATATTTTATAGACAGTGAATCATTATCATAGTGACATGATCAAGCTTTCAGTATGGTGTCGATATCATAGTTTGATAGATAACCTTCCAAGAACTATTTTGGTTGAAATGTGGTCATCAAATATCATAGAAGACAAGCATAGTATGGGACAGTTTATAAACATATCGGCGGTTGTGGTGAATTTAGAAAATCGAGAGTTTTTGGAATTCCCAAACTCTCAACTAAAGGTTTGGAAGTTTTTAGAATGACCGATTTGTCGACACCATATATGATCTTCTTTAATGTAACAAGTCAAGGGTTGAAAGGCTACATTATAAAGCGAGCACAATGACCATTGAGGCTAAAAAAGAATAAGAAGAAAGTGACATGATAGATATTATAGTATTGAAGGTGAGTAGAAGTAGCTAGTAGCGCATTCACCGTCAAAATTTTTAAATGGTCAAGAAAATCCTATTTACTGCCAATAAAGGAATATTCTATATCGGCCCCCTTTCACAATCTTCAAATTCATTTAAGCCATCTGATAAATTGCAGAGTGATTTTTGTTTGAATTTGTTAATATAAGGAGATTACTTTCAGTGAAAATTCGAGGATGGAATGTCTCAACAAAGCTTGAATGTTATAATCCTTCAATGCAATTTTCCAACCCTGAAGTTTTTGCCATCTAGTCATGTAGAAACGCATGGAGAGTTGCTATGTATTAATTTGTAACATACGTTCGGAATAGGGAGTATAGTAAGCGTCTCAGCTTACTCATAAATGAATAGTGTCAAAATTTGAAAACTCTTAAAATCATTTTATCACGCAAAGAATATGCTCAAATAAAATCTTGTCTAACAATCGATAAGATGAACAATTAGCAGGAGTATCGTAAATGATTGTGTGTCCTTCACTTATGAATAAGAGAGGTGGGAATTTGGATGTAATTCTTGCATTGATTGAAATACAAGAATAAAGGAAACACGAACATAGATTCGGCCAAAGTCAGTTTAAAGTTTGAAGGCTTGATAGATCGAGAGAGAAGCAATTCTAAAGAGTGGTGTCATTGGGCTCCGAGTTAAGGCAATGCATCGATTCTTTAAGTAATGAAGAGATCAAAGAGCTTATAAATTTAGAACCTAATAGCATATCAAAGGGGGACGTTTTTTTTTTATAAACAAATGTCTAGGGGTGACACATGGCACAAACTTTATCTAACAATGAAGACTCAAAAGGCCTTTTTGAAGCAATAGTTATAAACCAAGAATCGGGTACTGAGAATTAAGAATTTTCCAAATGTTTATTCCATAAATTCAAAATTTTATCAAATAATTGCAAAATGTATGGGAAGAGAGAACAAATGACTTATGTACGCCTAATTTAAAAAGAAAATTGTAACTGATTGAGCAATTCCAAAAAAGAGGAGATTTCTTTTGTCTCATTTTCAAGAATCTATTATGGGGGGAAATTATAAAAGTTACACTCATTTGTAAAAGGGGGATCTTTTTTTCTCAGCTATTCGAGAATAGGGGCGCAACTTAGTTTTCTTTCAACACAATTTTATTGTATATGGGTGTTGAGGCTTTGAACTCACATTTTGGCATTGGGGAAATAAAGGAGATATTTTTGAATTTGTGTATTTATTAATGTTTTCTTTTGATTTCAAATGAACTTTGAGTCTTTTTAATTACTCTTCAGTGTTTATTTTGTTATATTAAACTATGTATGTGTTCATTTCTAAAACTTTGAATTCATATTAAATCATTTGTTGAAAGGGTTTATGTTGTTCATTCTTTTCTTGAGTATCATTCCTGGGTGTGATATGTGAACTTTGTGTCATTTATTTTCATTTACTTCATTATAAATTTAACCCATCGCATTTGTGTCATGGTTATGCATAGTTGTTAGTCTTTCTTTTTTGCTTTCTAGTTAAAAGCATACCGTGTGTTTTCATTCATTGCATATCATTTCAAGGTAGTTGCGCCTTGTAAAATAAGCAGCAAGCACTTGCAAATACCATTGCAAGTGACTCAACTATTGGTCAAATTATCATTAACATGGGCAAGAGAGTATAAAACTGAAGTGACAAATATGTTAACTAACAAGGATATATTCTTGCATTCTGCAACACCATTCCATTAAGGAGTATAAGGAATTGTGTGCTACAATTTTATTTCTTATATTGTACAAAAAAAATTAAACATGTTAACATACTCACCCCCATTTTTTCAATTTGAAGAACCTTAATGAATTTTCCTAATTGATTTTCAACAAGATCCTTGAAGTCTCAAAATTTGTTGAAGACTTCAAATTTCTATCAAAGGAAGTGGACCCATGTGTATCTATATAGGTCATCTATGGGTGCTGGCAAGAAGTTGAGTCCACTTTTTGGCCATTTAGTGGAAGTGTTTTCCCTAATTTTCAGGGTTCGACACATTTGACCTTAAAATTTGAAGCACTTAGAGATGGAATCTTGAAAAAATTCACAAAATCTAAAATGTAGTACTCGGAGTCTAATTTCCAAATATGTAATTTATTTCAATACCCAGATGATACAAATCGATTTTCAATAGGTGTTTCTAAAAACCACTGTTTAAAAGTCATTTTTTTTACCATACCATGCATGTGTACGTCATCCATATTTTGACCTAAATAATCATATTTTTCTAAATCCTTTTGGGAAAAGATTTGTAACTCACTGAAGCACACTTTCCATATTTTTTTATAATTTTTTATTGAATTTTATTTTTGGTTAATTTTTTATTGGCCATATTTGGTGTTTTGAAAAATTGTTGTGTACGTCATGCATAAGATGACCTAAACTTATCATTTTTTGAATTTTTTTTAAATTGAAAAGAATTGTCTGAAGTACGCTTTTGTGCAATTCGTTCGTAAGAAAATTATGTTAATCAAAATTTATTAAAATACTAAAAAACCCTAATAATTCAAGTTTATGGACCTGTTTCATTAGAAATTAAATGAAAAATAAAAAAATTAATCCAATTGTAAAAAAAATTACATATTTGGAATCTACACTGTCTCATCTATAATGGGTTTTAATTTCATCAAAAAATGTTTTCAGATGTATGCCCAAAGTCACTATTTTCTTGTGACATTGCTAGGACCTTCAACTTGCAGGTCAAACCAGGTCCAGGGCCTAGGTTCAAATCCCCAAACCTTTTCCCGAACCAAAAAACAAAGCACAAACTCGACCAAAAATTCATATTTTAAAAAACAGGATCCCGCTCTAAAACGGGATCCCATTTTATAAAAAAGTATTTCTTTTATGCTTTTACGAAATGGGATCCCATTTTGCAAAACGGGATTCTATTTTGAAAATTGTCAAAAATGGAAAATTTCCAAAAATAGAAATTTTTCAAAAATTGACATTTCAAAAACGAAAATTTTTCATTTTTGAAAGTTTTCATTTTTGGAAACTATCCATTTTTGAAAAATTTCTATTTTTGAAAAAAATTCAAAACAAGATCCCATTTTTGCAATGCCGATTTCATTTTTTTGGCTAAGGTAAAAACTTCCACATTTCGTGGACTCAATTTCTTACAGTTACCCCTATGCAAGTGAGGACATACATTACCTTACTGAAATTTGGATGGGGAAATTCCCTTAATACATCATTGTGAACAATCTCCAAATCCTAGGTGACCCTCTAAGATTTTCCTTTGTCAAATTTATCTTTAGTATTCTTCCCAAGGGTGTAGCCCTAATAAATACCCTTAAAGAATCTAACTCTAGGAAACCCTATGACTCTATCTTATTAACCTATTTATTCAAGGTAGTGGTATTTGATAAACCACTCATGCCACAATTTTCTAACTCCATATGAATGGGTAAGAAATGGTGTAGGACAAACATCAGGTGCAAAGTAAGAGAGGGTGTATAACCTAGCTTGATGATTTGCCTTTTCCCAAAGCTACTAGATTGGTCTTGTGAAACTCTATAATCTCAACTAAGTTTAGAGAAAAATGAACTGTAACTCCATTCCCTATGTGAGTAATTTTACACACTAATAGTAGATTAGCTTAAAGATAAGGTATAGTTAGAATATTTGTGAATGTTCCATCTTCAACTTCAATAGAACCTCTCCCTACAACTGTTGTTGGAATTTCATCTCCTAAAGTGATAAAAGACATGTTATAAGGCTCTAAGGAAGAAAAATCAACCTGTGAAGAACACATGTGGTGTGAGGCACCCAAGTCAATGATCCAAGATGAAGTTGATGAATATGCAACTACAACTAGAGCCTTACCCTTATATTTATCTTTACCTTTTTCCTTTCTCGTAGTAGATTCTTGAGTTGGTGAAGATTGTTTGATATATTTAGGGACCCCTATTTTGTTCTTCTCAAGAAGATGCAAGTGGTGGTCAATCTACGTCTTCATAAATTTGTGCTCATTGTGCCTAAGTGTCTTGCAATAGGAACACAATTTTTTCTTTCTTAGGTTTCCCTTGGTTTAAATATTTTTTAGTGTTGGTTTTGGAGGATTCATATTTTTTAACTTTCTTGGTCTCTTTGGCCTTCTAAGTGGTTTTCTTCTTCCCTTTGTTGTTGGAAGCATGTCGTTTCTCATTCCCAACAATAAGGACTTGATATTTTGATGACTTCAATGTGCCCATCTATATTAACTTATCCTACTCCTTCATCAAGTCAACAATGAAGTTATCCAGAGAAGGAATTTTATACATGGTTCCAAGAGCCCTTTTTGTGGAGTAGAAGGTAGTTACAAAAATAAAATAATCAATATCTAATTTGGAGAGTGTAGAAACAACTAGTTGAACTTGTTTTTTCTCTATTCCATAAAAGTGAATAATTTAGTGAAGAATTTTTCTAAGGTGTCAAAGGAATTGGAGCTCAAACTTATGAGCTTATTTTTCAACTCGTGACTTTTCATTTCATCCATCATCCCAAAGATTTTTCTAATACAAGTCAAAATTAATTTGGTGTGTTCATGGATTCTATATGAAATAGGAGTTTGGATACACATTAAAACACAATAATCTGAAGGGTTGATCCCATTTGTTAAACCATTTTTATTTCACTTCCTCAATAGTAGGCTCTTTCTCGGTTCCCATCGTTAACCTATATGACCCTTTGTTATTTAACACAAGTTGTACCTTAATTTTCCAATCATGATAATTAAAGGGTGTTAGAGGCATGAAAATTTGATTTGAATCCATAGCTAAAATAATTTTTTTGCAAAAAGGAAATGTGAAAGAAAATGAGGAAGTGCACAAGATACAACAAAAAACAACCCCCATTTTGGCACTTTATAGTTTTAGTACATATATATTTCCAAATGGGACTTACATGAAAAATTAAACTTTAGAATTTTAGTGTGTAGACATTTCCAATGGATCAAACATAAAAAAATAACCACTTTTAAAAAAAGGCACTCAAATTCAAGTTGCTTATCAAAATTTACAGTTTTTAATTTTTTATCTTTCTATTTAGTTAAATTTGCACTCTACAAAAAAATTAACACCAAAAAGAAATACTCTAAGAGGAACCAAACTTAAGCACCCATTAGTAGATAGCTTGGATTTAAGACTGCCATGTGAACATCCCATATGACTAGGGGGCTAAGGAGTGTGGTGAGCACCCTCCTTCCTCTCTATGTTGATGTCACTAAGGAGAGAGATTATTTTAGATGGTTTTCAATGTTGCCTTTAAATTAATGTGTATTGGTCATCATAGATATGTGCATGGATTCTCCCAAGCCCAAAAATTCTAATAAAGACCCCAAAAAATTCATAACAAACCCAGAAACCCACAAAGGGTTTTCCATAGTCGCCCTTTGTTTTGGCGCAATTTCTAAAGTGATCTACAACCCTTGCAAGACAAATGAAACACCCATATTTTAACAATATGATAATATGGTCAAGTTGACAGTCATTTCAAAAAAATTCCCATCTTTTGTGTCCAACATTGCAATCCATTTTGCATGAAAAAATTTTTGTACAAAATCTTATTCAAATGCTCATACAAAAAATTTCCCCCACAAAAAATAATTTGATTTTAATGCATACACAACAAATTATGACTACTATTTAATTTAAATAAAACTTAATAGACAATACTAAACCAACAATCAAATTCTAGACCAACTCTGATACCATGTGAGACTTTGCCAAAATATTTTAGAGTAGATGCTTGTATTGATTCAAGCCATGTAAGTCAAGCACACACATGCTCCTTGCTACTAGATGAATTAAAAAATATAATACGAATAAAATAGAAATTACATAAAAGTGGATCCTATTGGAGAATTCCAAGATCTGAAAACGTGAATTAATAACCTTCCACAAGTTAAATGATGAGCACAATAGGATGTCTATCAATATATATATATGAAGTGTGTACACTTGCGAACTCATAAGAAAAGTGTGTAAGTATCAAATATGCAAGTAGTAGGTGTCTCAAATGATGAGGAAACATGTCTCAATGCTATGAAGTGAGACAAAAGCATAAGAAACCTAAGTAAAATTAATCTATAAGTTTGAATTGCTCAATCCTAGAAAGGATATATCCTAACTAGATATGTAAAGACACTATTTACACTAATACCACCCTTAAGTACAACTTATGGAGTAATATATGCATGATGATGAATCTTGGATACTATGCCATGTTGGGTACTCATGTACAAATTTCTCATAAAGTGGAGTAAAGGAGAAAAACCCAATGGGAAATAAAAACCCCTACCCAAAAGAGAAATGTTGCAAATGTAATGAAATAAAATGTACAAGTGAAGAAGAAAGAAGGATTCATGATGACTAATGGGCCCAATTAATGGCTAGTTTTATGTTACTATTTTAAGCTTCTATACTTTCATCTGCTAAGTTTAACACATTCCTAAGACTTTATGTATCTTCTATATGCATTTCATACACTTTAAACAGACTTAAGTATGTGGAAATAAAAATATGATATGTTGACATATGTGTGTGTGAATGCATGAATGTTCATGAGATTTAGAATAATTCTATGATTAAAGTATGTTTTTTTATGATGTGTATGTCTTGAGGATGAAACTAGCATCTTGTAGCTAGAATTATTGTAACCCGCAACAACAAGATTTCCAACCCACAACAAAGGGATTGCAAATAGTTGTAGGAGAAAGGTCAAAGACAACAAAGTGCGACATTTCTAGAAGAGAATGAAGGTAATCATTTAAAGATCCATCATGAGTCACCATATCATATTCTTAACCATTGAATAAGATTACTTGGAAGAGAATAATTATATTCTAAGTAGAACTAACTCATGATGTGACAGACCTTAGGTGCGCGTCTTTATCATGGTAGTTAACCATTAGGCACAGAGTTCTAATTCATTTTCTCTTATTATGCTTCATAATTATGGTTTTCTAATTCAAGACTAAGTCCTCTCCCTATCTTTGAAGGAGAGTGGACAAATACATTATGAATCTATTTTCAGTCCTAGAGAAATAAGACAAATCCCAAACCCTATATAGGGGGATTTGTTGTTGAGGAGTAAATCTAGTTGATAATTGTTAGTTGCTAGTAATTGTTGATCATTTTTTATGGTCGGTTAGTTTTTTTCCTTTTACTAGTTGCAGCAATAGATATGCATTGTTGAATAATAAATCTCTAGAAGATTGTTGTTAGATTGTATGTAAGAGTTCAGAGTTTTTATGCAATAAAAGGAGTTAGTTCAATATCATGATTTGCTAATTAAGTAGTGAGTTTTTTACATCTTATGTGGAAGCAACAACTCAAGAAAGGGCTACTTGAGGTACTGCTAATCCATGCTATTTCTTATTATTAGATTAATTCATTCATTGTTGAATTAGTTAAGGTAATTTCCAATTACATGCACGGAATTCATGAATGAGATTTTGTAGTTTGATTGAATTATGTAGCTTCATGTTTGTTGCATACTCTAGAGAAATTAGTTACAGTTCAATTTTAGAAGTTAATAGTTAGATTCTTGAGTGATAGGTACCCGTAGCATAAGATAGTAGTTTATATTTATTTCCCTTGTTTTGTAAATTAGTATTTCATTTCCTTTTCCAGCTTTTCAATTTTTTTGTACATGTGTAATCATCTATACTCTATTGATATATGATGTGTTTAGGATCCATGAATGCATATATTATTCCAACACTATCTAAATTTTATGAGTCCCTAGTTGATAATTAAATGAAGCCTCTTGTGTGAAAGATGAATTGTTTAGTTAGGAATCCATCCTTTGAGTTGTGTGTCTACCTAGTAGCACCAAGTTAATCAGACATTAAGAGAGGCCCTACATTTTTGGCGTCATTATCAAGGACGGTGCTAAGTTCAAGATTATTCTATGTAATTTCAATTCCTTTCAAGCTTTCATAGTTTAGTAATTCTATTTTCAGCATTAGGGTATTTATGTTTTAGCCATCAACAAAACAAGTTACTAACAATTTGCATGAACCATTGATCTAAAGAGTCACAACCATTGCATGCAGAGGTAGTGAGACACTCTAGGAAGATTTATCCCCTCAGTACATGAAGCATTAGAGGATAATAGTGAATAAAGTGAACAGAGCGAGGGTATTCTTGAAGAATAACCATCCCTAACACCAGTATCTACACCAAATATAGATACTTCCCGCATACACATAAGAATCATAGTTTATGTAGTAGTAGAAGACCCACCAGAGAATGTAACGTTTGAGTTCCCTATAGCCAACCAGAAGAGGGCTACTGCTTGAAGAGCATACCTCCTTCAACACTACCTATCTTCTATGGCATGGTCACAGAGGACCCAAACATCTTTATTTTTGAGTTTGATGTGCTATATTGAAGTTATGACTATGCCACAAATGCCCACAAACTCAAGTTGTTTCTAGCTACAATGAAATATTCTACTCTAAGATGGTTCATGGGGTTGGGAAGAGATGTTGTTCCCAATTGGAATATTATGAAGATAAAATTCCTAGAGAAATACTAGGATTACTGTAGAGGCATAGATAGAAAGAGGGATGACATCTTCGGGATGTCACAAAAAGAAGATGAATCATTCGAAGATTACATTGATAGGTTTCAATTTTTCCTTAAGAAATCCCATCAAAATAGACTCTCTAATGAATCCTTGAAACTAGTAATCTTAAGGGGAGTTAATTGTTGAAGATCACAGCCTCAAGAGTCTACTTCCAGGCACACAAATTACAGAGAAAGAATAAAATTGAATGTAGCCTCATGGCTATTCAATTTTATATATATATGAGATTTTTAATTATGAAGAAGGCCGACTTCATATATATTTAATTAATGATTAATTAAACATTTAATGCTTGTGGCCAACTTATGGAAAATCACGTCTTTAAATGAGGCTGACTTGAATTTAGAAGAACACGTCCTTTCTATTTTGAGCCGACTTCTTTCCTTGAAGAGGCACGAACCTTGTATAAATAAAGAATGATTATTGTTCATTTAAAAACAAGTTTATTTCAAGCAAGTTCACATTCTTAAGAGCAGAAGGAGAAGTTTGCACTTATCAGCAGATCATCATCTACAGTAGTAGGTTGATTATAAAGGAGAGACATATCGGTTGTGTCTTAGCATCTAGGATAGGTGTTGATATTCATTGTAATGTTAAGGCATTGTGTTGTGCTTGAGTTGTAAGCATATTTTTGATCTCATTTGCATCAATATAAAGGAGATATATTGGTTGGTTTTTTCTCCCTCGGGTTGGAGGGTTTTCCCAAGGTATTGGTTGTGTTCTTGTGTCAATTTTGAATTAATTTATGTGCATATATCTGATCTTATAAAACTAACATGGTATCAGAGTGGGTTTGAAGAGGATCTCGATCAGATTGTGTTTTACAGCGATTCCCTTATTTTATCTCTCATCTTTATTCATCTCTATCTCTTCGTCAAGATGGTGAATGGTCTTAAGATTGAAGATAGGCTTGAGGGAGCATCAAACTTCACTTCATGGAGATTCAGGATCATGCTCACCTTGGAGGAAAGTGAATTGGAAAAGTTTGTGGAGAGCTCCTCCCCCAAGCCCATGGATGAGGAAGAAATGGCCCTATGGAAGAAGAAAGATTTTTAGGGAAAAGAAGATGTTAGTTGATTCGGTGAAGGATCATATTATTCCTATTGTCTCTAAGTTAAGGAATAAGAGAGAGATATTCAAAACCCTGGAGGAGATGTACGAGATCAACAACACCAGTCGGGCTCTTGCATTGAAGCAACAACTTCATCACTTGAAGATGGCGAAGGGAGAATCTATCATTTCCTACATCATGAGAATAACCGAATTGAGAGATCAACTCTCATCGATTGGGCATGTTTTCAATAACAAGGATCTTTCCATGTTGGCTCTTAATGGTCTTCCTTCATCATGGGAGTCTTATATTCAGGGAATCGGTGCAAGATCAAAACTTCCCAAGTTTGATCGGTTGAGGACAGATTGTATTCAAGAAGAGTCTAGTTTGGCGGAAAGAGGTATTGGGCAAAGCTCCGTTAATGAAGACCTTCATGTTCTTGCCACTCAATCCTCAAAGAAGAAAGGTGGGAAGAAAGGGTATTTCAAAAGAAATAAAGATAGAGGAGTTGATGGTGGCCCCACATTTAAGAAGAAGAGGGACCTCTCCAAGGTCCAATATTTTTGATGTGACAAGTATGGTCATTTTGAAAAGGAATTTTCTTCTAGGCCAAGGCAACAGGTCACCTTTACTAATGTCGATGAAACCTCCATGCAGAAGGATACAAGTGAATACATGTTCTATTCAGCCTTGTCAAGCAATGTAACCACTAACACCAACACTTGGATAATAGATAGTGGTGCCTCTCACCACATCACTAGATTTAGGGAGCATCTATCTAATTTGGTGAAGAAAGATTCTAGAAAACAAGTCATTATCAAATATGATGCTAGTTATGCTGAGAGAGGATTTGGAACCGCCTCTCTTAAATTGGATTTTGGTGTTTCCTTGCAATTGGATGATGTGCTATTTGTTCCTGGCATAAAGAGAAACCTTGTCTCCATCTCAACCTTGGAAGACAAGGGTTACCAAGTTGCATTTTCAGAAGGCAAAGTTCTTATATGGGCAAAGAACTCTAACATCAAGACTACTCGGGTGATTGGAGTTAGACATGGGTATCTCTACAGGATATGCACTCACCCTCTTCAAGATCTAGTGCATGACTCCTCAAGTTTGTGTGATCTTTGGCATTGAAGATTGGCTCACCTTCACTTTTGAGCGCTACCTGTTATGGAGAAGATGGTGACTGGCCTTCCTAAATTCAACCAGAAGCATGAAGGAACCTGCAAAGGCTACACTTTGGGTAAGAATACAAAAGGTACATTCCATAGTAGTGAAAGTAGATCCAAATATGTCTTAGATCTTATTCATTATTATTTATGTGGTCCAATGTTTGTTGTATCTTTGAGTGGTTTCTTGTATTGCATTATTTTTATTGATGACTACTCTAGAAAGACTTGGATCTATTTCTTGAAATCTAAAGAATCTGAGGAGATATTAGAAAGGTTCAAAGAGTTCAAAGCTCAGGTGGAGAATTTTTCCAGAAAGAGGATCAAGGTCTTGAGATCCAATAACGGAGGTGAATATGCTTTTTTTACCTTCTGTAACTTTTGCATTGAAGCAGGGATTAAGAGGGAGCTCAATGCTCCTTATAATCCTCAATAGAATGGTGTTGCGGAGAGAAAGAATAGATCTATCGTGGAAGCTGTCAAAGCCATGATTCATGACCAAGACTTGCAAATCTCTCTTTGGGTTGAAGCATCCATGACTATTGTCTATGTCCAGAATAGAAGTCCTCATAGAATCTTGGAGAATATAACTCCTGAAGAAGCATTCTCTGGGGTGAAGCCTGAAGTAAGTCATTTGAGGATCTTTAGGTGTCCAGTGTATGTTCATATTCCAAAGGAAAAGAGGACAAAGTTGGAACCTTCTGGCAAGAAGGGAATTTTGGTAGGCTATAGTGAGACATCAAAAGCCTACAGAATCTACATCCCAAGTCAGAAGATTATTGAGATCAGTAGAGATGTCACATTTGAGGAGGATTTTGCATTCAGAAGATCCAAGGGCACTCATATGGAGATCGATGAAGAAGAACCTCCTCAGGATATGGAAGTTGACCATGTTCTTGAGAATCAGAGGGAGGTTCCAGAAACTAAAGAAGATGATGATCTAGCTAAGCCCTTGGAACCTACTGATGGGCCTTCAAATATTGTGATTGGAAGGAAGAGACCTCTTTGGGATAGGAAAATAATGCAGGAGGAGGAAATTTTTGCAGCCCCAAGAGGAACCTTCAAAGAAAGTAAGAGACCTAATAAGTTCTCCAGTTATGTAGCCTTGATGAGTCAGATTATTGAGTTAGAGCCTTCCAGTGTTGAGGAAGCTTCTAGTCAACAGGTTTGGAAAGATGCTATGTCTGAAGAGTATCAATCCATTCTTAAGAATGATGTTTGGGATATTGTTCCTAGACCCGAAGGCAAATCTATAGTATCTTCTAAATGGCTCTTCAAGATCAAGCATGCGGCTGATGGGAGCATTGAGAAGTATAAGGCCAGATTCATGGCTAGAGGGTTCTCACAAAAAGAGGGAGTTGACTATTAAGAAACCTATGCTCTGGTGGCTCGTTATACTTTTGTCAAAACATATTGCTATTGTTGCATCTAGAGGATGGAAGATTCGCCAAATGGATGTAAAGACAACCTTTTTGAATGGTGTTATAGAGGAAGAGGTTTACATTGAGAAACCTGATGGATTTGATGTACATGGGAAGGAGTCTCATGTTTGCAAGCTGAATAAGGCCTTGTATGGTCTTAAGCAGGCTCCTCGTGCTTGGTACGAAATGATTGATCGTTACCTGTTTAGTTTGGGTTTCTCAAAGAATGATGCAGATTCTAACCTCTACTTCAAAGTAATAAATGGTGAAGCATTGATTTTGGTTTTGTATGTTGATGATTTGATTATCACTGGAGAAGAACACCTCATTCTAAAATGTAAGGAGTTAGCTTCTGAGTTTGAAATGAAGAATCTTGGTCTCATGCATTACTTTATTGGCTTAGAATTTTGGCAAAAGCCAGATGAGATCATTCTAAGTCAAGGGAATTATACCATTGACATTCTAAAGAGGTTTGGTATGATTGATTGCAAACCTATTTCTACACCTATGGAGACCAACTTACATAAGTTGAAGGAGGTTGCAACTAGTTCAGAACTAGTGGATCCCATGATGTACAGGTAGTTGATTGGTTCATTGATGTATCTAGTTAACACTAGACCAGATATCTACTATGCAGTGAGTGCTCTTAGTTAGTTCATGTGTGAACCAAGATAGATACATCTTATTGCAGCTAAACATATCCTGAGATACTTGTGTGGCACAATTGGATATGGATTGAGATATTCTTCAGGTGTGGATTTGAAGCTGCATGGTTTTACTGATTTTGATTGGGTAGGTTGTGTCATTGATCTGAAGAGTACCTCTGGTTGTTGCTTTATTTTGAGATCTGCTATCATATCCTGGTGCAGTAGGAAGCAATCTTCAGTGGCATTGAGTACAGAAGAGGTAGAGTTCATTGCAACTTGTGTGGCAGCTCGTGAAGCAGTGTGGCTTCGTAAGCTCCTTCCAGGATTGTTTGGACAATCAATGGAGCCTACTATCATTCATTGTGATAACCAAAGTTGTGTGAAGCTTTATGTCAATCCTATGTTTCATGATAGAACCAAGCATGTTGAGATCAAATATCACTATATCAGAGATATGGTATTGAGGAAAGCTATACAGTTGAGGTATACCAACACTGATGAGCAGACGACAGACATTCTCAGCAAGCCCCTATCCAAGATAAAGTTTGTGTACTTTCAAGATAAGCTTGGTATGGTGGAGAATACAACCTTAGCTGAGAAGGAGTCTCAGTATTAGTGATCCTCTTTAATGAGTCCTTCTTTGTGAGAGAAGTTTGAGGTGAAATCCCTTGTTAACGAGTTCTTCTCTGTAAGAGAGGTTCAAGGTGAAATCCCTTGATTCCACCCTCTGGGAGAGCCATGGTGGATGTCATGTGTGTGACTCCATGACAACATCACGTGAGGGAGTCTGTGATGCTTTTTCTTGTACTTGTGTTTCACCCTCTAGGAGATCCATGGTGAAAGTCACGATGAGGTGACAACATCACATTGAGTGATGAGCACTTGTACATACCATCTATCGAGGTAGCCATGATGGTTGATATCATGATGAAGTTATATGCTTTCATGATGACGTGATAAGCTCTTGTCTCACATGGATGTAGCCATGTTGATCGATATCACAATGAGGTGATATGTCTTGTATAGCTAGAAGTATTCCTCCCTAGCTGAGAGGGAGTGTTGAAGATCGCAGCTTCAGGAGTCTACTTCTAGGCGCACAAATTACATAGAAAGAATAAAACTGAATAGATGTAGCCTCATGGATATTCAATTTTATATATATGAGATTTTGAATTATGAAGAAGGTTGACTTCATATATATTTAATTAATGATTAATTAAATAGTTAATGCGTGTGGCCGACTTATGGAAAATCACATCTTGAAAGGAGGCCAACTTGAATTTAGAAGAACATGTCCTTTCTATTTTGAGCTGAATTCTTTCCTTGAAGAGGCACGAACCTTGTATAAATAAAGGATGATTATTGTTCATTTAAAAACAAGTTCATTTCAAGCAAGTTCACATTCTTAAGAGCAGAAGGAGAAGTTTGCACTTATCAGCAGATCATCATCTACAACAGCAGGTCGATTATAAAGGAGAGACATATTGGTTGTGTCTTAGCATCTAGGAGAGGTATTGCTATTCATTTTAATGTTAAGGCATTGTGTTGTGCCTGAGTTGTAAGCAGATTTTTGCTCTCATTTGCATCAATATAAAGGAGATATATTGGTTGGGTTTTTCTCCCTCAAGTTGGAGGGTTTTCCTAGGGTATTAGCTGTGTTCTTGTGTCAATTTTGAATTATTTTTTGTGCATATATCTAATCTTATAAAACTAACATTAATGAGAAATATATGGATGCACTCAACCTCATTAGGGTAGGGGACATCTCACATTTACCATTTGATGAGATTTGTAAAGTATGTAGAAACTATTACAGGTCCTTCATGAAGAAGACCAGAGGAGAAAGGACCACTTCTCTCAAAAAATCATCCAATAGAGTCTCCAAGGTGGAGTTGAGCAATCTTTTATCAAACATGAATGAGGGTATCATTAGCCACTTGGCTACATAATAGATACCCTCCATATCAAGAAAAATCAAGAAGTAGAAGCAGCCCTCAAATAATACTGCCCACACTAACGATAAAAGAAGATCAATTGCAAGTGTAAGAAGTTAGCCAGTATTTCTGAAGATAAGCAAGCGAAGCCAAAATTTCATGCTCTATAATATGAAGATGGTCAAGTGTTTTATATAGCTCAATGAAAACCATGGCATCCAAAACAAGGTATGCTCCAAGATCCCTTGACCTATAACATGTCATTTCTAGGTAATAATGCAAATTTCCCTAGTTAGAACCCTCAATCTTGGACCAATGTGTAAAACTCACTATGGCTAATGCCCTAATCCAATTGGAATGAACAACAACAAGGCATGTGGCCACCATAGAATTACCAAGGACCTAATTATAATTCTCAATGGCCACCCCAACAAAATCAATGGCAACCACAATGGCAAAGAGATTAGTAGTGGAAAAATAAAACCCTCAATTATCAGTAGCCACGACAACCCTTGCAACCACAACAACAAGCCATAATGCCAAACCCAACAACAACTAGACCAATACCACCAAGAGTACCTCAATTTCCAACACAACTTGCACCTAACCCAAATAATAAGCATGTCCAATAGGCTTATGCTAATGACACCATAGAATACTCCACTTATGGGGTTGAGGTGAGTAATGTACACCTCATATCAAGGAAAATTCTAGTTGGGCCTTCATCTCCTCACATCACAAATTTGATTGATGAGGAACTTCCAGTAAATCTCATTTATAAATAAACCACAGAACCTGAGTTAAATCAAACACAGGACGCTTGGGCTTTCACCAAGTGGGCACCATAGGATTCTCCTGCAAGCATGAAATAGAATCTGATGGCGACGCAACAAGGCGAGCGGAAGCGTCAGGCTAGATAGTGAAAGAGGAAGAAGAGAGTCCTTAAGAGCACTTCTCTTCTATTCTACGTGCCTTGGCGACATCATTGTTGGCTTTTAAACAAGCCCTATGTGAAAAATCATAAGGTGATTGAGCGTATCTCACTCTAGGCGTTAAGTGCCCTTTCTTATACTTTTGATATGTCTGGTACAAGAGGTCCTTCCTAGGAAAAAGGGGACCAATGGGTTCAGGCCAAAAGTGATCTAAGGAATAGCTATCACGTGCAACTTGTGGTTTATAACCAATGTCATGAATCACATGCATTGAACCCCCATGAATAAAATTCAGACATTTATGCACAACCGAGGGAACTACGTTCATAGCTACTAGCCAAGGGATGCCCAACTTCACTCTAAAGAGTTAAAACCCTATGATTATGTCAAACAACGGGTTTACGAACTTAGGTCTGACAAGGACTGACAAAACGATACTACCAAGGGGAGGTATGGAAAGCCTGTTATGCGTACGAATGGTGCTCATAGGTGCATCACACCCATGTTTATGCAAGGAGTTAGTTAACATAATCTCTTCAGTTATGATATTCACTTGAGATGTCGAGTCAACAAGAACACCTAGTACAATGTTCTTGTTGATTCACACAGGGATATAAAGAGGAGATGGTTCTCTATTGAAACCCATCGGCAAGTCCTGCGAGGTGAAGGTTATGCTTGGACCACTACTTTCAAGCTTCACAGAGGGGATAGGCAAATGAAAGAAAGAGGCCATCATGCACAATACTTTCACAAAACCCCCCAAAGGTTTGCAATCAGAGAATGACCCAACTAAGGCTTTGTTATGCAACACCTATGAAACCTTCCAACTACGCCTACTATGGATCACAGTTTGGGTTGTAAGGTGAAAGGCCTCACAACACTCAAACCTACAACACTCCTAGAACACAAGGAAAGGAGCTTTCAATATTGCAGGATGAAACCAAAATAGTTCATGTCGAGTTCACCAAAAATGTAAGAGAGGGGAACCAACCATGTCAAGGCTCTAGGTCATAGAGAGATGAGAGTAGAGGGCTACCCTAACTTACCTCACTCTAAGGGATGGGGATCGAGAATGAAGAGAATTATGTAGTATTTCTATCACTCTTTAGACCCAAGATTCAGGTTTAGGCTAGGCGAGCTGGTTTTTAGGATCAATATTGTACCTCAGATAGCTCTCTGTCTCAGGATGACAGTGTAGTTCTTGGATGACAGCGCAGTGTGCTAGTGTCTCCCTGGCGTACTGGCGTTCGTATGGTGATAGAATGCAAGACACAATAAAAATACCAAAAAACTGGCTAAATAGCCTAGGTAGTTGACTTTAACGAAAATGATATAATAATGAAGTATATAAAGTAAATGCATAGGTAATGGAGCAAGTAAATAAAGACTAAAGTGACAAAGGTTAACTCACATAAATTATAGTTCACCAGCTAGCTCCAAGCGTATGTATCCACCTACACACAAGCAAGAGGGAAAATTGTTGGGGCTATATAGGGGCCTGCCTCAGTCAGACCCTCGTTTTGGTGTTTCCACCCCATGGACAACCAAAAAGCAACAGAGTAGAATATGTGATAAAGGAAAGAAAAGAAAGAAAAAAACACTACAAATAATATTATGTTACTCAATCAAATCACGAAGGAGAGGAGTGAAGCACTACCACCTCCACCCAAAATCTCACTAGCCAATGGAAGGAGAATGCAAGGTATGGACTTGGAAAAGTCACCATAGCCATTACGGTGATGAAGGGAGGTCTTGCAAGACTCCAAGCCCACACTTATATGGCCTCACACTTACAATGTGGAGCTGACAGAGCTTCAAATTTGTTGTAATGGAGTGCTTAAATGTTGCTTGAGAGTGAAGAAGTGATTGACTATGTGTAGAAGTTGCAAGAGACTGAAGTGAATGTCTAGAGGATCAAAATGAAGTGAGAATGAGTGTTTTTGAAGGTGGGATGGGAAGAACCTACCATTTTTAGGGTTGGTTGGTCGAAGAGGGACGTTACAATTTGACCTCAATCGGGTGTGTAACGCCTCTACCAGCTTCAAATGCAGGAATCTGTTAGGGACGACAATGCACAGTGAAGACGTTCACACATTGTGCTTTCATCCCAACAAATATTCTCCCACCGACACACAAGACGAATTCCAAGTGGATGGAAGGCAAGTAGGTGATGTATAATTTCATCTTCGGATTTAATTTTCTAAGGTGAGGGTATGTGAAAGGGGAATTTTTCTAAGGGGTGCAAATATGATCCTATACACTAATTATAACCTTTACCTTAACCCTAAACCTAACCCTAACCCTAATCTTATCTCTAACCATAATCCAAACCCTAATCCTAATTGTAATTGTAACCCTAACCCTAACCTCAACCCTAATCATAATTCTAACCATAACCTTGATCCTAACCCTAATTATATCTCTAAATATAATTGTAACCCTAATCCTAACACTAACCCCAACCCTAACCCTAATTCCATTTGTAACTATAACCCTAACCTTAATCTTAACCCATACTCTAACTTTTTCCCTAACCCTAATCCTAATTCTATCTCTAACCCTAAACTTAGTCCTAACCTTAATCCTAGACCTATCCCCAATCCTACTCTAATTGTAACTCTAACTCTAACCCTTATTATAACTCTAACCCTAACTCTAACCCTAATCCTAACCCTAACCTTAACCCTAACCATATCCTTAACTTAACCCTAGTTCTATCTCTAACTGTAATTGTAACCTTAATCCTAATTTATCTCTAACTCTAACCCTAACCTTAACCCTAACCCTAATTCATTTAATGTCTTCCATGTTACGTTAGGAATGCTACTAACATATATGTATTTAGTAATAAATATAAAATACGTCAAGAGATATCCTTCTTGAGGTGCTTATTACGCTTTTATGTGAGGAATTGATTGAAAAATAGGCACCTTGAGAAGGATATCTCTATATGTATTTTATATATATTATTAAATATATATACTATTGTTAGTTGTGTTTTAATTTGTTTATACATATTTACAACTTAAAACTCTTGTTTTATCTCGATATATACCTCTTTGTATAATTATATAAATTTTATTGTTGAGAAATAAATTATTAATATGATTAATAGATATTAAAAATTGAAATTAAATATAAAATAATTTTATAATAAAACATTAAATTATTGATTCATTAAACATAAATCAACTATCACATAAATGTATTATTATTATTTATTAAAATATTATTTTTTATTGATCACACAAATCTTACAATTGAACTATTAACTTCTGATTCTTATTTAAATTGATACTTATAATATTTTTTATAATTTCTTAGATTAATTACTATGATACCTTATTCTACCATAGCAAAAAGTAATAAAAAAAAAAACTTAGTTACGTAACATAAATTTATTGAGTAGAAATATGACAGTGACCTCATTTATAAATTTTTTAACATTATAGAATAAGGTATGATGCTATTTAGCAATAGTTGTCATGAAAAATATTTTGGATTGAATGTCTATATCGATTCAAGCCACATAAGTCAAGCACACATATGCTCCTTGTTGTGAGGTGAATTAAAAAACACATAATGCAAAGAAAATGAAAATTACACAAAAGTGGATCCAACAACATTGGATTAACCCACGAAATAAGATGTACCTATAGGAGAGAGGGAATAACCACCACACAAAATAGTGGAGAAGAATAGGCAATCAACTAACACTAATTGAGACTAGTGGGCAATTAACTTCCTCAAGACTAGCAAGAGGTGGAGAGCTAACTCCATAAGACTTGCCAAATAACTAGCAAGTTATCTCCCACTAACTAGGACACTTAAGTAGACAATGCCATGTGAAATTATCCATTTGCAATAAGATAATATCTACACTAACATCTTATTCAATTATGATAATCTTCTAAAAGTAGAATCTTTAATAGCTTTGTTTGAGGAAGAATGGATTGCAAAGTCAACAGATTACTTGATCAAAATTCATAGCAAAGAAACCATAATCAACAAAGAAATAAGAGATAATAAAAAATAGGGGTTGTGATTTGGTGCTTGGTGCTTTTGTGGGTTTTTGTGTGGTCCAATTCTTGAGTCTCATAGATTGCCTAGTCTTGTGGATGTAATTGAAAACTTTCATTTTGTTTCATTTCAAAAATAATTTATTTTGGACACAATATCAGTAATCGAAACATTATAATATTATGTATAGTCTTTTGAATGAATGATAGCTTACCTACCCAAATTGAGGGGGAAGCAGTGTAGTGTGACCAACACATCCATTAAGGCACACCAACATTTTAACTACATCTAAAACTTTGTGCAACCCACACATTCATGGTTTAGACTAGAAATATGAACATCCATTAGCAAAGGGTTTGTACAATCAACTATAATCACATTTTTTTATCAATAGCCACCTCACCTAGACCAAATCACCATAATTAACTACATTTGCTTTTTACATGACCAAGGATATCAATTTGGTTGCCAATTGAGGGTTCATTAATGTTGTAGTAAACACATTTTCCAACAAATTATTGTTTTGATTGTTATAGTAAAAGTAAAAAAATGTTAATATAGATATATATATTTAAAAAACCATAATTTAATTTATTTATTTATTTAAAATGTAGTTTAAAATATATTTAATTTGAAGAATATTTTTTAATTTTATACTTTGAAAAAAAAATATTGTTCATTATTTTTGATATATTTTTTATTATTATTTAAAAAGGTGAAATGAATGTATATTTGTTTTGTTTTATATTTATTTTATATCTATATATTTTACTTCTTTATTTAATTATGTTAGTTGTATTTTAAGTATGTTTTACTTCTATATGTTTTATATTTATGGAGACATGTATTTGATAAGTTGAATCTAGCAAACATCACTTTGAGTCTCAAATAGGTAATCGACATGGACATAGATGATAGAAATTGATTTGATAGGATCAAGAACCCCATGTAAATATTTGGTAGATTTAACATGTAGTGATGGATTTATATCACTACAGGTGGGTGCTACATCAATTTAATCTCTATTAGATAGTGTCCCTTGAGCTAGTGATATATAAACATCACCATATACAACCATTGTAGTGGGGAGAGAAACTAAGGAAGCAACATTCACAACATAAAAATCTTGTTTTTGAAAAAATAAGCAGCATTTTCAGGGTGTCGTACCCTTCACAAATAATCCAAGGGGCCAAAGAAAAACATAGTTCAAAACAAAGATTGAACTATAGGAACAACCAGAAACAGCTGACAGACAGTTGTGGAAAAATTGTTTTATCGTGTTATATACCTCTTTATATAATTATATAAATTTTGTTATTAAAAAAAATAAAATTAATATGATTAATCTATTTTAAAAAATTGAAATTGAAAAAATTGAAATTAAATATAAAATAATTTATAATAAAACATTAAATTATCAATTCATTAAACATAAATCAACTAAATATTACATAATTATAAAGTTGAGTTCGTCATTGCTAGCTCCCCTATTAGGCCCTATTAGGGTTTCTGTCGCAACTCATAGTCGGAGGATGTGTGATGGTTGTTGGAGATCACAGTATCACCCTGCCAGTGTTCTACATTGTGATGGACGGTCTTTTGTGCCACTTTTCAGGTGGGACTACTCATAGCCTGAAGCAAATGCCCCAACCTCTTGGCTATGCAAGAACAACCCCAACAGTTACTTTCGGTGAGGAAATTGTGAGTGAAGTGGCCAAAATAAATCTTATTTCACAAAGATGGGGTTGATCAGTCAGTTCAGAGGGTTTTGGTTGCGCCTTGCTGAGCTGCATTAATGGATTTCAGAGACTTGATGCCCTATTCTGGATGGAGATGTTTAGATTTATCCCAATGCAAGAGGCTTCTTTGTGGTGGTTTTTGATAATGTCAAGGACAGGAATTCAATCCTCTGCGACTACCAATGGAGTTGGGAGGAGAAGCATTTACTAATGTTGAAATCTTAGTACCCCGCTTTCAATCCTATCACTGAATCGTTTGATGTGGCACCGATTTGGGTAAGACTTCTTAATCTTCCTCTGCAATTTTGGTTTGAATCCTACTTTGAGGCCATTGGCAATTCGTTGGGGAAGTTTTTGGGGGTGGATGACGGCTCTTTTAAGCTTTTTGCATACCACCAAAAGATCTTTCAATAGATATCCTCCTGAATTTTGCAGGCGGGGTTGGAAACAAGTGCTTGATTATGAGGGGCTACCTTTTGGTTGCCATAGATGCTTTGACACTGGTCATATTGGTGCGTAAGTTTGTTAGCATGGCAACTCGTAGGGAGCTTTCAAGGACAAGAGAACGGGAGGAAAATTAGCAAGTGATTCAAAAGAAGAAGAAGAAGTGTGGGGGTAACCTTCAACATGCATCTTCACTCCCATGACAAGTGTGGAGCAAATTCTTAGTGTTGGTCTTTGTTTCCTGTTCAGGAGGCCCTCTACACGAATTGCAAGGGGTGTTGTTTCTAGGAAAGAGATCCCTTTTGTGACCTCTCCTAATCTGGACCAAACTAAAACACCCATATTTACCAATCAAAAAAAATCACATAATTATATATTATTATTTTTTTTAGAATATTATTTTTTATTAATCACAAAAATCGTACCATTAAACTGCTAATCCTTATTAAAATTGATACTTAATAATATATAGTTTTTTAAATTAATTACTATGAAACCTTATTCTACCATAAGAAAAAGTAATTAAAAAACAAAACATCGTTACACACTATAAATTTGAGTAGAAATATGATATTGACCTCCTCTCTAAATTTAGGGACATTATAGGATAAAAAATGGTGCTATTTAGCAGTAGCTGTCACGAAAATCTACCTTCAAATATGGCCTACAAGCATAAAAGTGAGCTAGATAACGCCCACCGTGGGGCTCGAACCCACGACCACAAGGTTAAGAGCCTTGCGCTCTACCAACTGAGCTAGACGGGCATTTGCTAAATGTTAGAAATAATAGTATCCTTTTCTAAAAATAAAACCTGTACACAAAGCTACATTTTCTGTTTCTTCCTCCAGCTTCTCTTGAAGCTTTACTTTTCCATTATTCTGCTTTGTTTCTACCTGGTTTATTTATTTCCTTGAGATGTAATAACTAAATACTTCGAATACTATTGGACGATTTCTTTAACAAATTTAAACTGCACTTATATATGGTTCAACTCATTACCGTTTATACTTTAAAATATGTGTACTTGTAAAAAAGCAAAGCATTCAATAGTATTTGTAATTTGGATAATTGTTCATAAATACTAGCATATTTATATTTAAAATAATCTATATATAATAAGTTGAGAGATATTTTTTTAAATATTTATTTTTAGATTTTTTTTAATATATATAATGTAATATAATGTAATATAATTTATTTAATTTTTACTATTTATAATTTATTATATTTATTTTTAATAATTATTTATAATATGTGTATCAAGTGTGAGAAAATAGAATCACTTGGTTAATTATAATGTCCAAAACATATTATAATAATTAAAATATGGGCATGTAATTTTCATCATATCCCTCCCATCATTTACAAATGACTGTCTTAACATAACCGATCCAATAAAATATTAATATTTTATTTTCAACATGAGGTGTGGGAAGCCTGAAATTATTGTAAAAAGAGCTATTGATATGAGCCCACTCTAGCTGGCAAACTTAAACGCACCATCTTTCCCCAATACTACAATGTCATTTAATAACCCAAAAATTTTGAGCCTTAATAATCATTCAATTTGTGTGGTGAGGATTTTTTATTTGGGCGAGATTTAATCTGAAGTTTTTATATGCACGGAAAATTGTCATTGTAGGAAAGCCTCTTGGCTTAATTATTTAATTTGTCTCAATTCTTCTAATTTATACATATATTTTTAAAAATATTGCATAGTGTCACACAACTTTTTATTATGTAACAGATTATACTTGAGTGTATAGATATCATATCAACATCAAATGTGTCTTAGTTTTATAGCTCCACATCAAAAGAGTGGTGTTATTTAGTGTAAGTCTATATTTTATGTTTAGTGTGATTCAACCAACAAAAAATGGTGCACAATATTTACACCTTTTATGCGATTAACGCACATAGCTGGAGTGGCACTCCCATTGGGAAACTAGACCGATCACCGTACGGAAGTCGAGGGTGTGTTCATCAATATTAAGTTTGTGTTGGATAGGGCTACTCCAAGCTTTGGGTCAAGGGAGATTCACTTAATATTGTTAACTGCCTACTTGGCATTTAGAAGCCAAGTTGGACAATTGATTAATTAATTGAGGATGCTATAATGATGCTTAGATCCTTTGAGGAAACTCGTGTGACTCATATCTATAGAGAGGGAAACTCATTGGCGGATTTCTTTGCTAATGAGGTTGTCATAATTAATGATTTTAAGGCATGGGAGGAGTACTCCCTCCTTCCCGAGGATGCCAATTTTTTATTACAAATTGATGGCTATAGTTGAGCTCATTCTTTGAATTGTTAATATCATTATTTCCTGCATTGTCATCACACACTTTGTGGGTATTGCTTCACCTGTTTGCTTTCTAACGGTTGTCTCTTTCCTAGGGTTTCATTTTATGGTGAATGTGATCATGGAGGGTGACCGCAATAGGATCGAGCCCCATTCCTGTGCAAGATGGAGGAAGAATCATAAAATTTGGAGGATTTTAGAGCATGGAAATTTCACACCTTTTCTGGAAAGGCTACACGGCCATGATCCTAAGGATTCGACAGATTATTTCAGCTATTGGCATAATCCTAGATTACATGTCAGGGGAATGGAGTTTGTGATTAATGAGGAGCTTATCGCTTCCATTATTGGTTTGTTGTTGGTAAGTCACAAATTTTTCAAGGAGAGGAAGAGTAATGAAGACGTCATGGACCGGTTCTTCAAAGATGATGAAGGGAAGAAGCTGATTAAGATGCATTCTTGGGGCTACGAACGAACGTCTCTGAAGAAAATTTGGGTTGATGTAGTAGAGGTCATCATCCGGTATGTTACCCTAGACAGTCGATTTATTGCAATTTTAGGTCACCAATTCACTTTGTTGAATCATTTTAGACATGGGTTATATATCTTGTTCCCTTTCTTTCTTTTGTCTTTGTTGGAAGTGTCGGTGTATGCTCATCTAAAAAATAGGACTCCTATTCTCCATGAGGGACATACCGCTCATAATGGAGCATGTGAGAGCCCTTATCCCTGCCAAGACAATTAAAGGTAAGGAGAAGGCTATCAGTGAGGAATCCCTCTTAACTAGTTCAGATACTAGTGTTGTTGGTGAGGAGGAATGGAATGAAGAGGACGAGAGTGGGTATTCGTCCCCTATGGCGGCCCCTTCTAAGAAGATAAAGAAGGGAAATATCAATGGGAAACATGTTGCTAAGAATATTGTTTTACAAGAGTCGGAGTCCCATTTTGCTGGCAATGATATTGATGTTGTTTTTGGTGGTTCCCAGTTTAAGGGAAATAATGAGTTTAATGAGCAGGATTATGTTGTGGACAACCATAAGGAGGAGGGAATGCCTAGTAATGTTGGGGACAAGGAAGCCAAGGAAATGTCACGAAGGACATCCAAGCGAATTGCAAAGCTAAAAAAATAGGTTGTGAAAGATGATTTGAAGGGTACCAAGGAACAGGGTAAGGAGAAGGGTGTTGTGGATATTGTTGTTGAAATCAATGACTCCCCTGTAATCCTGTTCGACAGTCACCCAGTGTGGAGCTTTCTAGTGGGAAGTCTATGCATGAGGATGAGGGGGTTAATTCGAATCGTGGAAAGCTAGAGCCACTAAAGGTGAATCCTCTCTCTGAGGATTTCTCATACCTAAACGACGATAATACTTCAATGATCGAGCTTTTGGACATGGCTCATTTGAGGGCTACAGGCACGTTCAAGCTAGCCAAGTGGACACTGGAGGAATTTAATAAGGTGAATATAAAGATCAAGGGTTTGAAAGAGAATATACAAAACATGTTAAAGGGTTCTTCCTCAGATATTTTGATTGAAAGACTAGTGGACTTAGAGTGCTTCTTTACATATTTTAAATCCTTGTGTGAGTAGCGCTTCTCTGAAATGGAGGCTAAGATTAATGAAACTAATGCTGACATCAAGAAGCTACCGCAAGTTAGCCATAGTTCGGTCAAGAATAATGTTGAATCTCTGCAAGTCCTCTTTTGCAAGATAAGTCAACTAAGGGAAGATCAGCTTTACTTTGCAGAGTTGATGGAGAAGGACCAATCTTCAAAGGGGAAGCGGAAAAAGGTTGGAAAAGATGAGGCAAAAGGCCCATGTACAAGAGGTAGGGGTATCTTGAGGAAAACCTTTGAGGAGGAGAAAAAAGAACTGATGGACATGGTCGAACTACATCTAACCAGGAAATTAAGGTGGCTAACACCTTAAAGAACATGAAATAGTGTCCCTTTCAGTGTTTTTTTTTTATTTCTATTTTTCGTTGTTGGTTCTCTAATTTTTGGCTGATGTTTTTTTGCTGGTTGCTGCTAATAGTTCAATGTTTTTTATCTATGAGCAACTTTTTGTCTGTTTTGTTGTAAAAGGTTTCGAGTCCCTTCAAAACCTATTTTTCCCTTATAATCAAAACATGTATTGTTGGATCTTTGTGCCATATTAAAATGTGTTTCCCTAATCAACATCAGATTATCTTACTCATCCATGTAGCCTCTATATGAATCAATGACAATATAAATTCCAAAGGTGATATGCCATTTGTTACTTAAACCTTAACTATTTGTAACTATTATTCTTGTGATGTAATATATATATATATATATATATATATATGTAATAGGCATAAGGGAGAATGGATTAGAAAAAATATAGTTATAGAGATGTATAGTTAATAGTGGACACAATCTTTCATAGATTGTATAGTATCGGCATAAGTGGAAGATAAGAAATAATGCATCTTTGAGAGAGTGTGCATTGTAAATATTCATAAATGTATTATACACCATGCATAAGATATTTAATGTTGTAAATTTTGGTCCACCCATGGTGGTACAACACACTCATTAAATTAATTTCTCTTAGAAAATAATGTAACATTAGAATTGTAAGTGTCTTTGGGATCACATGAAAACAAGCAAAAAGGATAAAATCACAAAAGTTGAGAGGTCGAGTTGAGGGCTTGGATTGGATAGATCAAAGGAAGAGCATATGGAGATCACCTTGGAAGTGCAAATAACTCTTGGGGAAGGTGAAGATTCATACGTGGGTGCCTACCTTAGAATACGGATCGTTCACCCACCATGTATCAGGAGCGGGTATTCTTTTCAACACCCCTCAAGGTGATTGAATTCCAAAGTCATACAAGCTATCATTCCCTTGTACTAACAATATTGTTGAGTATGAAGCCCTAATAATAGGTCTAAGAATAGTAGTTCAGTGGCAAATACAAGAGATGAAAGTCTACGGGGACTCACAACTAGTTATCAATCAAGTCAATGGCGACTATCAAACTAAGGATGATAAGCTCACTCCTTATAAAAAGATAGTAGAGAATCTCAAGGACCTTTTCATAGACATAAATTTTGAGTAAATTCCTCGTATGAACAATCGAGCAACAAACATTATGGCGACAATCAGATCATTGTTAGACATGTCAAACAACGTCCTTTAATGTGAATTCTCGATAGAACAACTTCTCATACTAACTTTTGAAATCCTTGAATCTGAATTCACGTGTTTCATTATTGTCTTGGATCCCCATGGTATCATGACATATTTATATACCTTAGTAGAGGAACTCTCCCATCCGATATCACCTCCAACTTTAAAAATACCTTTGTCAAAAAGGCATCTCAATTCGTGATCCTAGGTGATACCTGTTGATGGTGAAAATGACACAAACAACGTTAAAATGGAATATTTCTACTTTATTTCTCCTAAAAAAGAAAGACAACATATAGTAGCCTAACTCCCAAGGTCCTGGTAGTTGGTTCTCAACTATCTGGTGTCACCCAATTGGTCCATGCAACTGTAATATTCAAGGGGCCTGTGCTGGTAACAAAGAATGCAAGCAATGACTCATTTTACCGATCTGTTTTAGTAAATCAAGGGGTTTTCAAACAAAAGAAAAAGATAAATCAAAGGGTAAACCAGTAAACATGAACAAAACTTATCTAGCATCCGGACATATACCTTCAACAATGAATGTTTTCCAATCAGATCAAGAAAACCAAAGCTTGATACAATTCACAGAATAATCTATACCATTGTATGCATCTAAGGTGCTTATTTTAATTCGCCTATCACAACTATTTCAAAGATTCAAAAGAACACACATTCATTCATTGCCAAGATCATAGATCAACAAACTCCAACAAATTTAATCCAATGATAATCTAACAAGATAATCCTTAAATCCGGCTTCTTCTAATGATTTTCATCACATAAGAAACAATCATGCTTCAGCACAATCACTGGCATACAGATAGATTATAACTTATCAGCCTTATCAAGTAAAACTCAATTCTAACACCATATTGCGTAAACCTGTAATTTTATTTAATTGTAAAATATCAAGTAACAATGTATTTTTGTAATCACTACAAAATTCTATCTCCTAATATCAGGTGGCCAATTCTATTCTCTATCAGCCGACCCTTACAATATGATACCCAAAGGGTATTTATAGATATACAAAATTCGAACTCCACTTCTATTTTAAGTCATCCACATTTTTAGGAACTAAAACTCTCTTGGAAACTCAGATCAATTTGATCTTGATTTCTTACATTAAACATTTAGCTAAACTGGAGAACAGAAAATAGAAAAGAAAAAATGTCATGCGCTTCAAGAACTGCCAGTGCTGCATGCAACATGCAAAGAAGAAGAAATCCATGCATGCAAGAGATTTATGCATGTGAAGTTGGGTCTGCAATAAACTCGTCATAACTGGCGAAGACCTGTTGTAATACATCTAATTTTGGCCCATCAACCCAGCTGTCTTCAAACTTAATTCGCTCCAATTTTGTTGTAGCAAACCCTCTCATATCCTTTATCTTTGTCAACTCTCTTTTAGCAGCCTTTATCTCTTCTTTGATGTCCATCAATTGATCTATCAGTAGATCTTCACCATCATCTCCTTTCTGCATGAGTCCTTTAAACCTTTCACCCCATTTCTCTTTTATTTGGCTCAAAGGCAAGCCTTCCTTTGTTAGTATATTAACATCTACTATGATAGCAATGACCGCCTCCAACTCCTCAAATTGTTCGGTTAGATCTTTAACAACATCTTGGACTTCATTTATATGTTTGCACAAGAAATATGTTCTGAATCAGAGTATACGAGAGGTCTTTTCCATAAAATCTTTATTATCCTCCTCGAGTATTGACTGTTCAAGAAGAGTAGTCAAATGCAATGTACTAACCTTCTCCAATTTCTGACTATACTCTTTATATTCCTCTTCCTGCTTCTCTAATGCTTCAATATATTGATGCATTTCCCCTATCAACTCTTTTGCCCCTTTGTGAACCTCAAAACCTTCGACCAAAACTTCACCTACCTCTTGATTTAACTTGTCAACCCACCTGTCTAACATCTCCACTTTTCCCCTTACCTGTACTAAATCATCTACCTCCTTTTTGCTCAGCGAAATTGGGGTCTCAATAGCAACTACTTGTTGTGATCTTGGAGAAGAGACACTTTTCAAAAAGGAATGCAATTGATCTAATTGAGCCTTAAGCTCATCTTTCTTCTACTTATCCTTTAACATTCTTGACTTGGTTGTCGAAGCTACCACATCAATTAGATTCACCTGTTGATTTCTAGTAGGCCTTCCCAAGTTAATAGTACTTAATTGATAATTCGTTAACTACATGTCTCCTACCTCCTTTTCTGTCATCGGTATGGCACACTCAGCAACAATCTCTCCCTTGTCCGTGAGCCTGGTGGAGTGTAGGATCTTGGCCTTCTTTTTAGGCCTTTCTTGTTCAATCTCCTTCATCATATCCTCCCAATTGAGAGGTTGTGAAGGTGTTACTTTTCTTTTCTGTAGGTCCAATTTTAGCCAAGTGGGAGCACATAGAGCAGTAGTAATCAGAGTGGAAGAAGAAGCAATAGTAGTAGTAGAAGGTGGTTGCACATTTACTTGGGGTTGAGAATCAACCCTTGGTTCATCTTGTTGTTCTTGCACCACATGCATCTGTACAAGCTTTTCAGCCTCTTCCCTATCCTTTTGTTGTTGTATCTTCTTACCTTCTTCTTCCTTCTTCAACCTCTCTTCCTCCAATCGTTCTCTCTCTAGTTTTTCCCTCTCCAATCTTTCCTTTTCTAATCTCTCCTTCTCTATTCTTTCCTTTTCCAGTTTTTCCTTATCCAATTTTTCTTTCTCTAGAGCTTCTTTTCTTTCTTTCTCTAGTCTTTCTACCTCTAAAGCCTTAAGCTTTTCTGCCTTTTCTTCTTCTTCTCATTGCTTTCTAACCAGCTCTTCAGTATCCTTTTCCTTTCTTAACCGTTCTGCTTCTTCTTCCTTTCGGTGAGCTTCCTCAACAAGTTTTAACTTGGCAACCAGGACTTCTTTCTCCCTCTGGTGTCTTGCCTTCTCTTCCTCAAGGTCATGAATCTTTTGTATTAGTTCTAACTTATCATTTTCTTCTTTAACCTTGAGTTCATGCTCCTGTTGCCTTTGTTGCCTCTCTACTTCATCAGCTCTTGACTTAGCTTCAATTTTTTGTTGTTGTAGTATGGTATCAACTTGTGTCTTGGCATCCATTAACTTTTACTTTTCTATTTCTTTAGCTTTTGCATCAGCATCCTTTCTAACTTCTTCAAACAATGCCCACTGCTCCTCTTGTGTCATTACCTGTTCAGCATCCTCCTCTAGAGGCATATTCTCTTGCACATCTTTCTCTGACACAGTCTCATCTGAATCTATTCCAACATCATGAATTTCCATCTCCACTTCCTTTCCCTTTGTAGTTTCAACCATACTATGAAGAGCCCCCTTTTGAACTTCTTCACTCTACTGTTTTGCAAGTGGGACTTGTGTGGAAGATTCACCTAATGTAGGTGTTGAAACAACCGATCCCACTTGAGTATCTCTTTCTTGTGTTTCTCCTTCATCAACTGCTGCTTCAAGTTCTATTTCTTCAATGTTTGGAGGAAAGAACTCCAAAGGCTCTTTGGGAGGTGTCTTTCTTTTGAGTCTTTTATACCCTTTCCCCTTTTTAGGAACTGGTCCTTGAGGAGCTTTGGTTCTTAGAACCAACCAGTGAACACTTCTATCCAAGACTGCTCTTCCTATCTGCTTAATATCAATAGTTTCCTCACTATCCCAGTCAATTGGATCCAGAATTTTAGTTCCAATGTTCAAAGCTTCATAAGATGGATCCAATACAACTCCATCATCCACCAATATGTCAGGAATGTCATTTTTGACTCCAAATTCTGACATGAGTGCAATAGGTAGTTTTTCATAATTCTTTTTCCTCAAATCATACTCATCCTGTCGGTCACTCCAGAAATCTTCTAATAAATTAAAATGCTTGTCAAACATAGAAGGCAACAAGGCATTCATCTTACCCTTCGGGTCAAAATACTTACGAGCTGTGTATAAACCTAACTTTAACTGTATCAGCTCACTGCAGACCACCTTTGCTCCTACCAAATGCTGACAGCTATACTCACCCAACTTCATGGGGAACTTGTGACATCCTGTCTTATGTTTTAATCCAAACCGAGCATTAACTCCAAGAGCCTGATATACAAACTCCATCAACACTATCCTGTTATTGCAACACCTTGGCAGCAAATGTGGATGGCCCTCAAAACCAGCTAACCTAAAATATGTATACCTAGGGTATTGAATATACCAACATCCCCATTCAACAATAAATACCATGGCCTCTTGACTCAGTCTGTACCCTGCATCTCCATTGAGTTGGTTAATGACTACATATATGAATGCATCATTAACCCTTCTGAATTGAGTCTCAGCAACCTGTAGAGACAGTTGGTTATAATGCTCCCATACCTTCTTTTGTCCATCCAATACTCCCATTATCCCCACTTTGTTCAAACCTGGGAAGATACCCAATCTTGCTGCTGCATACACAATATAAGAAGTCATAAAGAAGCATTTAGTCTCCCTGATGTTGGTCAGTTGATCATGAATAGCATTTGATAGAATCATCGGCCAATCAAACTAATGGGTGCCATTTAAAATTGTCTAGATGAAGGGAAACATCCACTCCTTGAAATGAAATGTATCTCTCTTCCCAAAATCCCTAGACAGCATCATTATTAAATCAGATACCTCCTTATAGAAATCTACCCTCTTTGGGTGGTCTGCAAGCTTGGTTAGAGACTTCTTCTCTGTCTTCAACCACTTTTTGTTCAAGTGAGACTTATTGGATTCCTTATACTTACTATATTTCTCCAAAGCCTCTGCCTCATCCAACTACACCAAGTTCTTGGGATCCGGGACATTAAACATAAATTTGAAACATATGAGGAGTAAGATCAATGATTACATTATCCTAGGAATCCATGCATTGTCGGGTAGCTGGATTATAAGCCCCTGCAGCTATCAAGATTAACTTCGGGCATTGGATTGATAGAGGAAACAGGGTGATATGAGCCAAACCAGAATCAACAATTCTTTTGGTTCTAGGTGTCACATCCTTAGCAAAGGTTTCTAAACACAGCTCCTCAAAATTGTATTGGCCCAAATTTGTGTCGGTGATGTTTGACCAATCTGATTCTACTTTGCTCACTTTCACAATAGGACTCCTGTGATTATACCTCAATGTATAAGGCAACTGTTTTGGCTTGATCTTCTTTGGTTTAGGTGTTGCCTTTGATGTTCCTGCAGGCTGGTTCCTTTGGGAGGCTTCTCCTAATGTTCCTGACATCCTCTTAGCTTTCTTGCAACAAAATCTCTAGCTATATCCTTGAATGAAACATCTCAAAATGTGTCTTTAAAATCATACCTTTCAAACATACATCAGAGGCGGAACCAGGCAGCAAACATCTTAAATAATCCTCTTTCATCATACTGTCGGGCTCAGAGCAAAAACTGTTATTCACATTCTACTAACTAGAAGCGGGCTTGGAGTTGGAAGTGAAATAGTGATCGGAACTGGAACCGGAATGGAAACTGATTCGGTTTCCTTCAGATTTTATGTTTTCATATCCTATTTCGCTTCCGCTTCCGCTTCTGCCAAGGTTAACATTTTTATGAAGTGAAGCTTCTTACTACAAGCGGAGTCGAAGATGGGATGGAAAATGGAATTGACACTAACATAAAAACATATCCTCTAAATCAATTCCGATCCCGCTTCCGGCTATGTTGACCATGACGTCATCAACGATTTTAACCATTTTAATGCATAACTCCAAGATTAAAGACTAAGGTCATATTAAACAAAATAAGGCTTAAAATATATCATGAAAGGATCATGCCCATATGACCTTGGGGATGACTGTATTTTAGGGCATCATATTTAATTACTTTAAAACATGATCACAAAAATGCATAAAAACCCTAACCTAAAAAAAAACACGATAAAAAACTAGGGCATGAATTTAACCCCTCCTAATTTAACCAGACGAATGTGCATAAAATCCTAAGGTAAAAACAAGATCTTACAAACCCTACTTATTGACAAACATAATTTAAACTTCATTACTGACGAACCCTAATTAAATCTACGCATTTAAAACCTAACGTAGCACGATGCGATCACAACAAAACGTGAAAACGACCATACCCTAACTCACTATAAAACCAGAAACGCAAGCATAAAACAAAATCAAGAACAACAAACAAACAAAGAAAAAAAAACACGCCCTCCTACTGAGACGACGAATTCGCCCAAAGATCTAAATCACACAACATAAACAAAGAACACAAAAGCAAATAAATAAAAATGAGAATAGGAACCCTACCTCGAACGCAAAACCTGGCTAACCTTCTGAATTGATTCGCAAGCAATTATCTCCTCCTCCTTCAATCGATTCACTCAGATGGACTCCGCAGCTACTGTATTTGGCTCTTTGATTTCTTAACAATGATAATAATAATGCGTTTAATCCCTAATGAAGGTAAAAATCAGAGTTTCTACCTACGCATGGTAGCTGTCATTAATGCATTAAATGCAGTTAAGCAGAGTCAGAACTAGAGAAGAACAAACACTTCACTACAGTGCGACTTCAATAAAAAGTCAATGACCAAGAAACGGCGAGAGAGGAATCAGAATGGAAACTGATTCGGAAACTTAAGGAATTTCCCAACTTCATTCCCATTCCGGGTCCGGGTCTGCCAACAAAGCACAAAACAAAACCAAACACAAAAAGTAAAATAAAAAGACTGACATAATAAAACATAACACAAGGACTTAGTCTAAAACCAAAGTTGAAAAAGCGGAGGCGGAGATGGGATGAAAACTGATTCTGCAATTTCCAATAAACACCAACTTAACGTCCACTTCGGCTTTGACTCCGATAAAGACAAAACAAAAGGCCAAAAAGATAGATTGTCGGGATGGGGATCATAATCGAGTTTTGAAAGAAGTTTCAGAACCTGATTTGGTTCCGGCTCCGATTCCGACAATCTAAACCAAAGAAAAGCAAAGTGTTGGAAACACGCGACTACAAACTTTGTTTGAAAATCAACAAAAGATAAAAACACAAAGGGGGACCCATTTTGACCAAGGCAAAATATGGGGTGGTTATGCAAGGCATAACAATACCCTTTACCGTTGAAGCATTGAAGGAACATTATTACGATGTATTAACCAAGAGGAAGCCATAACCACTTTAACAGAAGTACACCATGGCATATGTGGTTCCCATTCTAGTGGTATGACTTTAGCTAAGAAACTGTTGAGGACGGGATACTATTGGCCAACCATAGAAAGGGAAGCTCATCAGTATGTGTTGAAGTGTGTCTAGTGTCAACATAATGGAGATATTATCCATGCTCCAGCTCAGGAATTACAATTGATGATCACACCTTAGCCTTTTTCATAGTGGGGACTTGATCGCATAGGCAAAATTACTCCAACCTCATCCAATGGCCACAAGTTTATCATAACAACCATTGAGTACTTTACCAAGTGGGTTGAAGCCATTCCTATGACCTACATAATGGGGAAGCAAATTTCCAAGTTTATCCTAAATTACCTAATATGTTGTTACGGTGTTTCGTAAACCCTTATCTCTGATAACAAAACACCCTTCAAAAATTAGGATGTGAAAGAGTTATGTCAAAGATTCAACATCCAACACCAATTCTCTACCTCGTATTATCCCTAGGGCAATGGTCAGGTCGAGGCTACAAACAAGACCATCCTTAAAATCCTCAAGAAAACAATCAATGAAGCTAGCCATGACTACCATCTATAGTTAAATCCCGCTCTCTAGGCCTATCGAACCAATATTTGCACACACACAAGTGCAACCCCTTTTCTCTTTGGTCTATGGATTAGAAGCCATTTTTCCTATTAAGGTTGAGCTCCCATCACTATGAGTGTCACTACAAAACCTGATCATCGATGAAGAATACAGAGTCTCTTAATTGAATGAGCTAGAATTCTTGGACAAGCATCGTCTTGACACCCTCAATCACTTGCAAGTATATCAAAACTGACTGAAATGAAGCTATAACAAGAAGATCAAATGTCATTCTTTCCAGCGAGGAGATCTTGTCCTAAAGAAGAATCTGAAGAATCTACCAGATCAAGATAGTAAAGGAAAGTTTGAGCCTAACTGGTTGGGTCCCTTTGTCATCATAGCAAGCTATGGATCAGGGGCATATCAGCTATCAACACCTGAAGGTGAACCCTTGCAAGGGACAACTAACAGCTTGCATCTCAAAAAAATTTACGCCTAGGCTTGAAGGGTGTAAAATCTAAAAAATACAAAAAAATGATTGAAGTCCAAAAAAAAAAAAGGATTAAAAAATTAAAGAAAAAAATTGCCCTCTAGTGAAAACCACTTCGCTGACGCTTTGGGCAAGTACCTTGGCGAAAACCTGGAAAACAAGTGCCTTGCATAAATAAAGCACCTTCATCTATTTTATGGCTCTTTATCCTATCATTCTCATCCTCCATCCATCGCCTCATCATTCATCCTATTTATTTCATCACCCATTCATGTCCTTATCATAGATTGATGTTGTGAAGTATTGTATCCCCTTTAGTACTACTTGGCATATTCCTAAGGTCAGTTTGTCCTACCTATATCGAGGTAGTCTATTGTGTCACAATGGGGGCAATTCATTATGAATATTATCAGATTCTTGTATATCTTAAGTTTATTTGGAAATCTCATCGAAAATCCCAAAAACATTCATAAAATGTCCATCAAAAAATCCAAAAACATCAAAATCCTGTACAACTGAAATCCAAAAATATTTGGAATACTTCATTTGAAACATCCAAAACACATCAGAATCCCTAAAAAGGTCAAAACATCGAAAAGCCAAAAATGTTGCCTTGTCAAACTACAAGTCTCTAAGCTTAAACATAGGCAATACCATTATTGATGTGCCCCTAAAACACCCTAGGTCAATTTTTTAGGATTCTGTCATAATAAATTGACATTTCCATCAATTGTTCATATCTCATCTTCAATAAGTCAAGTTGGTCGAACTACGTGGTCTCCGTGTGTATAACGTAGGTAAGGCTTATCTTTGATCAGCCCCCGAGGCCCATAGGATAGGTCTTTTAGGTTAGGTTCTTGGTCGAAAAACTTAGAAAATCCCTAAACATTCAAATATTCCAAAACTCCTAAAACATCCCAATATCGGAAAATCCCAAAACATTCAAATATCAAAAAATACCAAAAACATTGAAATATTCCAAAAAAACCCAAAACCATCCATCCCATTTTGCTTTCACCTGCAATAAACCTTCACCCATAATAAATCAAGTGTCACCTTCAACCTTTGGTAAAGCAAGTATAGCGAGTCGTAAAGTGAGAACTTAATTGTCAAAATTTAAAGCCTAGATCATAGGTAAATGCATCAGTGAAGTTTATATCAACGGCTTATCATAAATCTCATCATCATCCTAACATCAAACAACCATCTGATCAACATGTCCTAGGATATATCCTTTCTACAATGGGCATCAGTATCAGACATCACCTTAGCTAAATTTAAACTGGCAAGAGATATAGATAGCACTAATTGTTTATCTTTGATTTTTTTATGATTTATCTTAATGACCCATTCTGAGGACCTCTCGATGATGTATGTCAAAACAATTTAGAGATAAAGGAATGGGGAATCGATCATTATCTTTCATTTTATGTGCTTGTGGGTATTCTTGTAAAATAATCTTGGTGCATACTTGCTTAGTTGTGGGTAGGGAAGTTATTTAGAGTACATTGTTGACTATTGTGTATGCTTTGGTCCAATATATTTTGAACTACTAAACTACATTCCAAAGAGATTTTTGTATGTCAAGATGTGAACAAGAACTATCTTATCTATTTGCAGAGTCAAAGTCCATTACACTAGATACAACGCCATCCTGGTTATGAATACCTTGATGCATCATGTCTATGTGTTATATCAAACAATAAAGAACGATGAAAAATATCAATCCTAAGATATGAGCAAATCATCATCATGCATTTCTCATCACTCTTTCTAATAAAGTCTCGATGGATCATAGACTTGTTGGATCTTTTGAAGCAATCAATCTTTCAAAATCAATGGTCAATCCATCCATCTTATTCTTCTATCTTTACTAACAATTTTATCCAAGTGTCGAATATATGTGATACATCAATATATACATGAGGCTACCCATAGTCGATGACTGTCTATACATCATGAAATTTGTCTACATCAGCATCTGAACTATCATGACAACAATCTATCTTCCACTAGGGCACAACGGGGCATCTATATCATCTTCAGCTCAACAATCTGAAAAGTTGTCGCTCTTTGATTCAAAAGCAACCTGAAATCTCAAGTATCTCAAGCATAAGTCTAATTTTCACCTATCATGAGCCCAATTGAAACACTTTATTCCCCGATCAATCTCTTGAGGGGGCAACCAACCATCTTTTGATCATATCGATATCAAATCATCTAATGATTTTTTTTCCTAGCCTTGTTAGTAAATCTTGATCAAATCTATCAAATCAACCATCATTGGGATATATCATTCCCTATCAATCTTCGTGTTATTCAACACAATCCTTGCATTGTTGTGAATCCTCAACAATATTATCAATCAATCAATCAGATCAATCAACTTTAGCTTGGCTATCAACATCTTAAAGAGATCATCGTTGTATCCATTTTTGCATTGTAATCAACATCGAAATCAGCATCAATCTTTGAACCAAAGCAACAAGTACATTTCTTCAAAGAGGGGAAAAATTTAGACACCTAAAAATGTCTCGATGGATCACATTAGCTAACTAACATCATTTCGTCCTCAAACCCATCCTCTTTCCGTTTGTTTAATTAAATAAGCCTAATTATTTAATTAAATGCCTCATTTTCACCTATTAGTCTAATTGACCTAATTGGGTTAATTCACCCCCTCTCACATTGGCATTTCATCCGAGGGTGATCCCACAATAGTGGTTTACAATTTTTGGCCAAACTGGGCACTGAAATTATTATTTTTAACTAAATGTTCACATTCGGGAACCTATAGCAGCTAAACCGTGAGGAATTTGAAGATGATGCAAACTAGAGTCTCATCACATTTTGTCTGTAGATTCTAAACATATTTTTTCCAAAATTTTTGGAATGCACTTCTTTTTCCATCTCCCACGAAAATTGGTTTTTTTCAGAAAACAACATTTTTAAAAAGTGACGCTCACCGTATACAACATAACTTTTTTTGTATGACAGATAAAATTCTAATTTTTTCAAATTTAGATTTTTAACTATGATATCTAGCATTTTCATTTGGTCTCATAGTTTTTTATTGAATATTTTTTCCTTAATCAACTTTCGAATTCAAACCAATTGCAATTCAAACATAGGCGGACTGTATAAAACATAACTTTTTCTGTATGTATCGAAATTCAATTTTTTTTTTTTTTAATGGATCAAGGACAACAATACCCAACACGAACATATTTTTTAAATTTTTATTTTGATAATATTCTATTTTTCCACATGTGCAAAACAAAGAGCTTGATTTTCGGTGAAAAACCTATGTTTAATAAAACTAAAAAAACACATACATAATAAAACCAAAATATATTAAAATTATATTTGTTGGATAGATCGTTCTAAGGACTACCTGATTCTAGTTGGGTTTGTGAAGATTCCTCCATTTTCATCCTCAACTCGACCTCCGAAGTGCCAAAATTTAGGTTTTTTTTGTGTCTCAGATGGGGGATGAGGGATAAGGGGGGTTCATACGAACCCCTAACCCGAACCCCTTTCCTATGCATTTTTTTGTTTTTTGTTTTGGCAGCCAAGATTCAAAGGGGTTCAAGCGAACCCCTTATTGGTTCAGTCGAACTAGTAGGTTCGTACGCACCCCTAAAATCACTTTTTTTGCCTTGGGGTCATTTTTTGTGAGTTTTCCTTCCTCACCTGAATTGTAAACCACTATTGTGGCTTCACAGTTTAATTAAATAATGCAAATTATTTAATTTTAACCCTAAGTCCTCTTATTTAATTAAATAACCTAAACTATTTAATTAGATATCATATTTGCATCTTCTTTTCATTAAATAAATCAATAATTTAATGAATATCCTCACATTCCTCATCTTGCACATTCAAATTTAGTTTTAATTAGCTAAATTGCTAATTTCCCTCTCATCCACTTGCATAGGGAATATTCCAAAGCAATATTCTCCTTTTTTCCTCCAAAAAAAGGTAATAATTACTCCAAACAAACTTTGAAACAACTTTTTAAAGTTGTTGTAAAGTGTGTTTGTTTGCATGATTGTGAGCCCTTGATCTTTTCTTGATCCATGTGATCTTTGATTCTCATCTGTTGATGAGAATCCTTAATCCATGTTTCATCCTCTTTCATTTGTGACCATTGATAGATCAAATCAATCTCATCCATTGCTTTTTCATTTGATCTGCATTAAATCAATTATTTAATGAATATCATATAATTCCCCTAATTTGCATAATTGAAACTTTGTTTTAATTATCAAATTACCAATTCTTCCACTTGCAAGGGAATATTCCTCCTTTGCACATTCCTCCAAAAAGAGAATATTTGTTCCCCTTTTGCACAATTAAACTTTGTTTTAATTTTTAAAATATCTATTTCCTCACCCATGAGAATATTCCAAAGAATATTCTTACAAAACTTCAAATGCAAGTTAACTTGTGACTTCTTGTGCAAGTTAACTTTTACCCTCTTGTATAGGTCAAAAGTGTGTTTATTTGGAAGGAATGAGAACCCTTGATTAAATCTCATCTTGCATTCTCACCCGTTGATGAGAATCCATGATCCATGCCTCCATCTTCTTTCTTTTTTTATCATTGATTAACTTTTTCAATCATAGCCCTTCATTTTTCATTTGCTCTCCTATAAATAAAGCACTATTTGGAGACAAATGGATCCATCTTTTAACATCAAACTTATGCTATTAAAATCATTTTCACTTGCACTCACATTTAACATTATTTTCGCTTTATTTACTTGCATATTAGATTAGCTTCCACTAATGGCTTCCATGATAACATAGATGCATACATTTAGCTTATCTGTTAATTAGGATTTTAATCTTTTTAAGCTTACATACATATAGAGTATATTTGCATACACCCATATCAATCATCTTACCATACATCATGTTAAAATAGCTTGCATCATATTCATTTAGCTTTAAATCATGTTTTCATACACATCTATCAATGGTTTCATCAGTTTTCTTTAGTAAAATTGATTGAAACAAGCTCATTATCCAAGGAATTGGGAAAGGGTTGCCATTCCACATCAATGCGACACCACTCCCCCAATAGGATAAGTTCCAATGTATTATATTAGAGGTTTTTCAAGCTTTCATGATTTAGAATGTTAGTTTTAATGGCTTCTTTGTCTTTTTTTACAGTGAATGATCTTATTAGGATTGATGTTAGTGGGTTAAATATGCCTCGAATTTGTATGGATCGGGTGTAGTTAGCCTTCACTATGTCATTGGTCACAATATCTAAACAACCTTTAAAAAAAAAATTAACGCTCTCTACCAAGGTTAGACATAAACTTGCTCAAAACTCCCATTACTTGAGCTATATCTGGTTTAGTGCAAACCATTGCATACATCAAACTACCAAAAATACTAGCATAAGTAGCCTTAGACATCTCCTCAAAATCATCATCAAGATTAGGACACATGTCCAAACTAATCTTAGTACCAACTGAAAATGGAATACTCACTAGCTTATAGTCCTGCATACTAATAACACTAGCATAAGGAACGTTAGATATCTCCTCAAAATCATCATCAAGATTAGGACACATGCTTAAACTAATCTTAATACCAACTGGAAATAGAATACCCACTAGCTTATAGTCATGCATACTAATAACACTAGCATAAGGAACTTTAGACATCTCAAAATCATCATCAAAATTAGTTTAACCAGAGTTTTATGTGTACTCAATCCCTACTAATTGAGCCATCCCAAGAATATATTTACCATTGGCCCCCAAATCCTTCATATCGAATGTGCTACAAAAATAAGTCTTAATCTCCCTAATCATCGACTTGTTGTTACTCATAAATATATCATCAACATATAATACAATAATTAGTATCTGACCATCAATAATCTTAATATAAACACAATGATCCTCCTTTCTCCTAACAAAACCCAACTTCAATGCATAGTCATTAAACTTTAGGTACACCTTGGATGACTATTTTAGACCATACAATGGTTGTTTTAACTTGCAAACCAAGTGTTATTTTCCTTTCACAATAAAACCATCAAGTTGTCATATATAAATATCCTCCTCAAGATCCCCATGCAAGAAAGTAGTTTTAACATCCACTTGCTCAATTTAAAAATCACAAGTAGCAGTAATAGATAATAGGAATCTAGTAGAATTTAACTTAGCAACAAGAGAGAAATTATTTCCAAAATTAACTCGCTCTCTTTAGGAATATCCCTTGGCCACTAGTTTGGCCTTATACTACTCTAATTGATTGTCTGCACCAAATTTCTTTTTAAATAGCCATTTGCAACCAATGAGATTTCTTCCTTTGGGAAAACTAATAAGATCCTAGGTATCACAATTTTTCAGAGTCATCATCTCCTCTTGCATTCTTTGCATCCAAGACACACTTTCCTCTAAAGAGAAAGACTCCTTGAAAAATCTAAGTTCATTATCAGTACTTAAAAATAAAATACATAACAAAAATATAGTGGGCTATACTTGTCAACTGGATTTCATTGTCTTGTGAACCTTCTCAAGGTAGGAGTAATGGGCTCTTCTTGTTCTTTTCTATGCTCATCCTACACATCATCTAAACTCTCAAAACCCTCTTCTTTTTCTCTCTCCTCCAATCCATCCAATTGTTCTTCCAAATGTGCATCTTCTTTCTTTTCTATTTGTCTTGAAGTGAATTGTTTTAGTCTTTTCTTTCCCCTTTGGTTGTTGTCCACCCAAAGAAGCTTTAAAATCTCTAAAAATCACATCTCTATAATAAACCATTTTTTCGATTAGAGGATTCCAAAGCTTATAACCTTTTACATTCTCACTATAACCTCTGAAGATGCATTTCTAAGATTTTAGATCTAATTTAGATCACTTTAATTGAGGCATGTGAACAAAATCCTCATGACGAAAGACCCTTAAATGCAAAACAAAAGGATTTCTAACTATCCACACTTTATAAGGATTTCTATCAACAAGATATGAACAAGGAGATCTATTAATTGAATGAAAAGCGACACTTACAACTTTTGCCTAAAAGCATCTATCAAGCTTAGTAAAACTCAACATACTCCTATCTCTTTCTATTAAGGTTCAGTTCATTCTTTCTACTACCACATTTTTTGGGGAGTATAAGGATTAGTCTTCTAATGAAAAATACATGCATGCTTACAAAATTCATCAAATTCCCTAGAATAATATTCACCACTATTATCAAATCTCAACACCCTTATATTATAATATGTTTGTTTCTCAACCAAGGCTTTACATTCTTTAAAATTAGTTAAAACCTCAAGTTTTGTACGCATAAAATAAATCTAAGTGTATCTTGAGACATCATCAATGAAAGTAACATAATATTGTGATTTTTCAAAAGAGTCAACATCCACTAATCTAAACACATCCAAATGAATGATCTCTGATAATCTCTTAGCTTTATCAGTCCCATTAGTGAATGATGATCTATTGTGTTTTCCAAACACATAATTCTCATAGAAATATTTTTTACCAACAGAGTAATTAAAAATACCATCAACCAACATTTTATCAAGAATGGTATTAATACCTTTTTCACTTATGTGACCCAATCTATGGTGCCACATCATACATGCATTTTTAGTGCCATTTACATTGGTAGAGTTACAAAAAGTGGAGGCATTAAGCCTAAATAGAATCCCTATCTAAGATCCTTTAGCAATCACAAAACTCCCTCTTACCAACCTGCAACCAAACTTGTCAAATGTAACATGTATTCCAGAATCATTCAACTTAGGTACTAAAATTAAATTTCTCTCAAGTTTTTGGAATATGTAAAACATCATCTAGGGTTTTAACCCTTCCATCATTGAAACACAACTTTACCTTTACCTTACCAACAATCTTCTTTATGATGTTATCACCAATAAAAACATCTCCTCCACCATAAGTTGAATATGTAGAAAACCACTCCTTGTGAGCAGTCATATGATAAGTGCAACTTGAATTATTGATCCAAGCATCATTACTAATAGTGTTAGCTAAAATTAAAATAAAAAGGCCTGCACGAGTAGCGGAGTTGGCTTCAGTCTTGGGTTTTCTCCCCAAGGTCTTGGGTTTGACTCTGAGGCCCAGACTCGCCCAATGCAGGTGAGTGGCTTGCAGGTGGCTGCTCTCATCCCCAAAGGACTAGGCTTGCCTCAACTCGCCCCTCCTGAACCCCAACTTGGCAAAAAGTAAGTCCAAGGCAAGGCCGGTTGGGTGCTAGGCTGGCTTGCGGGGATACCTATGGCGCAACAAAAAATAATAATAATAAATAAAAAGCATCAAAATAACCATCATTCAAAGACTTTTTGTGGAGGTATCTGCACTCTTTTTCTTGTTTCTACATTCCTTCTTCACATGCCCTCTCTTACCATAAGTCCAACACTTTTCTCTTTCTGAGGGTTTTAGAATGCCCTTGATAGTTATCTCTCTTTTATCCCCTTTAGGCCCTCCTTTCTCTTTGGACCTTCCTCACACATGCAAACCATCTTGGGAGCCAACATTTATGGTATTTTTTCTCATTTCTTCTAAGAGAAATATAGCAACGAGATTTTCCATTCTTGTCTCTACACTAGCACCACTTATGGCAACAATTAGATTTTCCCAAGATTCTGACAAAGAAAAAAGCAACAAAATACATTTATCTTTATGGTCTATATTAACATCTATTGATGCAAGCTATCTTAAAATCAAATTGAAATCATTTAAATACTTTTCCATAAAATCACCATCCTTCACCTTTAAAGAATACAAACATCTTTTGAGCTATAATTTGTTAAATAAACTTTTAGTTTGTTAGATTTCACCTATCCTCTTCCACAAATTGAATGACGTATCTTCAATAGAGACATTTAAGAGGATGAAATCTACAAGATACAACTGAATGGTTCCTTGTGCCTTCTTGTCTAAATTATTCCAATATTCATTAGATATTGCAAATGGCTTCATTTATTGTGAAACTGACAACCATTAATCTTTCTCTTCAAGGCGATCCTCCATCTTCAAATTCCACATCTTGTAACTAGTGTCATTGAATTTCCAAATATCTTGACTAGAAGTAGAGGCCATGATATACAATATTCTCCACAAATCTGCAAAACCCATAATGCAAAAGCTCCCGCTATAGCCAAAAACCCTTCAAAACTTAAAAGAAAGGCGCCCCTCACTCAACATAACTTTTTGCTTAGATACCAAATGTTGAGAAACAAGGTGAACTAAATTGCAATATTAACATTAAATGTTCTTGCAAATCTGAAAAATAAAGATTATCCAATATGATAATATGTGATTACATATTCAACAAAAAGCATAAAATTAACAATACCATAGATTTTATGTGGAGAAACCCTTTCGAGAAAAATCCACACAAGAAAGAGGGAAAGTATATTATTAATCTTCAATGGGAGATGTACAACAATACACTTTACTACAATCCTCTAAACAATCCAACAACATGTTGTTCCTTGCAACTCAAATCATATGAAACTTTTAACCAAAGGCTCCAATTTATAGAAGAACGAGATGAGAGAATGCCACTGTGGTATCTCAAAATAAGTGGTAAAACCACATGCAAAAACCATACACCCCCTTTAATGGATAACCAATAAAGTTAGTAAATAATAATAAACAATCACATAGTATACACATGGGCACCTAAACCTTAGCTAATCAATTTCAGAAAATCATGGATGCTCCATAGCTATCTAACAACTCTACCAACTACAAAATATGACATGCAACAACATGCAAACTTGGGTGCCCCACTCAGGGATATAAATAACCAAGATTAACATACATTGACATGCAATTATAAATTTACCTCACTCCTAAAGTGAATGCCCAAAAGGAATATTCTTCCAATATACCTTGTAACCTCCACTAACATGTGTCCATCTCTATGGACTATAATTACAATTTTTCATAGGAAATACATATTAAATATTTTATTTCTCACGTTCCTTAGAACACTTTCCAAAGAACATGGAAACATGTGAATATGATTTAGGAATGCAAGTCACATATCCTAAATGAGGTACAACCCCTTTCACATTTGTGGGGTCCTACAAAGTCAAAGGGTGATTATTCTCATTGACACTAGTGCCACTCATAACTTTATTGATGAGGGACTGGTGGCCAAACGATGCCTCAGAATGCAAAACTTTGATGATTTAATGTAATGGTGACTAATGATTTCACCATCTAATGCAATATCTAAATATTATCTCCAAGCTAAATCTTAATCTGGGAGGATACAATATGAAGGACAAATTCTATGTTGTCAATATAGGAGATATAGATGTACGGTCTTAGGTATCTAGTGAATGCATTCATTATGGGAGATGAAAAAATTCCAAACAATGGAGCTAAAGTTTCAATTAGAGGAAAAATAAGTGACACTACGAGGGATGACAAATAAAGCACCAAGGGTTATATTCTCTAAGACAATGGAGAGGATATTTTATTATGGGCAAGTCGTGTAGGAAACTAAGTCATTGGTGACTACAATAAAACCTACCAAAGGAAATAAGGAATATTATGTAGATGTATAAAGCAACTTGGGCAAGCATACTAAAGTATTCAATATAAGTCCTCTAAGGAGACAACTGGATATAGGCTTTAAGCATGTCATTGAGTTAGAGGAGGGCACTAAGCCTATCATCACTACTCCCTACTACCACCCTAGGAGATATAAGGATGAAATAAAAAGGCCACTAAGGAACTACTAGAAATGAGGCACATTAGGCCCAACTCAAGTCCCTTTGCTTCTTTTGTGGTTTTAGTGAAGAATAAAATATGGATGCACATCAATTATAGAGCACTAAATAAGAAGAATATCAAAAATTGATTTACAGCATTCCCAATACCAATGAATTCATAAATTAGCTTCACAAAGAAATATATTTCTAAAAATTAGATCTCAAATCAAGCTACCATCATATCAAAGTTGAAGAGGAGGATATTCACAAGATGAATTTTTGATATCACTATGAGCACTAAGAGTTTCTAGTCATGTCGTTGGGTTTGAAAAATGCTCTAACAACTTTCTAGTCATGCATAAATTGGATTTATTGCAAGAAGATGAGAAATTGCATTGTTTTATTATTTGATGGCATTTTGAACTATAATAAAACATGGTAGGAGTGCCTATGGCACATTGATTAAGTGTTGGGAAATTTGAAAGCATAAATGTTGTTTAATAAGGAGTCAAAATGTGAGTTTACTATGATAAAAATCTTGTATCTAGGTCGCATTTAAGCACAAAGGGAGTGTAGGTGGACATGGAGAAGATTAAATAAATTTGGGACTAGCCTAACCCAAGGACCTTGACATAGTTGTGAGGATTGTTTGGCCTTTGTAGCTACTATAGGTGATTTGTCAAGGGTTTCTTCTAACTATTCATGCCTTTAATTGACCTAGAAAAGAAGAGGTATTTTGTATGAAATGAGGATGCACGATGCGAATTTGATAGAATAAAAGAGGTAATGAGTTTACATGTCCTATGTTAGCAATTCTAAATTTCACTCTTCCTTTCACACTAGAATGAAATGCATCAAGAGAAGGAATTGAGTTTTTACTCATGCAAAATAATCACGTAATTACTTTTGAGAGTAAAAAAATCATAGAGGTGGAAATACTATTCTCATATATGATAAGGAAATGTTGACCTTCATATACACATTGGTCAAATTTAGGAAATACTTGGTGGGTGGACACTTTTTGGTCAAAATTGATCACAATAGTTAGAGATATTTTTTTAATCTGAAGAATCTAAATGAGTGGAAACAAAAGTGGGTGAGAAAAATCTAATTGTATGATTTTCATATTTTTAATGTCAAAGGGAAGAATTTTATTGTCGATGAACTATCTAGAAGGCCAAAATTATGTTCCATGTCTTAGATCTTCATGGATTAGAAGAATGAAATCATAACAGAGTATGCCAAGAATACATTCACAATTGATGTGTTTGAAGGGAACTTTTCAAATTACATGTACACCATCTATAATAAAATAATTCTTTAAAAGGGAAGAGTCTACTTAGCACCAAAATTAAGTATGAAGGGAAATATTTTACGAGAATTTCACTACAATCCCTTGTTGGGCCATCCTAGGTATTTCAAAACCTACAAATAGATCAAGGAAAGGTTCACCTGTAAGGGAATAAAGGATGATGTCCTCACCCATGTCAAATAATGCACCATTTATTAAAATAATAAAATGGAACAAACATTTTTAGTGGATCTTTTGCAACCCTTACATGGAATGAAACAACTTGAAAAATAGAAAAGTATAATAGGAAATATGATACAAACAATTGATAATAATATGCCACTTCGAGGGGGCAATCTCATAATCCACTTCAAGGGGGATACCTTCAATTAGAGAGATATACTCTCCAAAATGACCTCCAAAATAAACAAAAATTACCTCACCTTCATAGTGCTAAGATCATGCTTTGATACCACTCATAATGAAACAACTTGCAAAATAGAAGAATATAATAGGAAATATGTTGCAAATAAGTGATAAAAATGTGTGACTTCGAGGGGGTGACCTTCTAATGTGCAATGATAATTGCACCGAAGGCGTTCCCTCAATGAAGTTTTCCAATCAACTTTCTCTATCGACAGTTGAAAGAAGGATGCAAGACCATCTACGATAGATCTTGACCGTTCATTACTTCTTGTCATTTTGAGTCGGTCAAAAATATCTGCCTTGTTACGCCAAAGGCGTCCCCACGATGAGCTTTTCGAACCCTTTTTTTCCCGAACGTTGCATATTGGCACAGACGTGCATGCAAGATGAATCTCAACCATTCATCATTTTTCGCCATTTTTTGCTCCAAACTCTTTTGCACTGGTATTGACCTTTCACTTCTCCACTTGCGTGAAGATAAACCTCATTCTAGTTTAGTTCAAAAATCCCGTTCTCGTTCACAAAAATCGTAATTAATGTTTCTATAGTTTGAGGGTTTTATTTGTTTGGGGCAGAGTCGAGAGCCACCACAAAATACCTGGTGGAGAAGTACGAGGGGCAAGGCAACAATCTGCTGGGGAAAACACTACATGACTGGGTGGTGGTGGAGCAATGGTTTCAAGTGGAAGTGCAGACATTCACTTTTGAGGAGAAGGCATGCCTCCACATATGAGTACAAAAAAGAGGGGCTTGTTTGTGACATATGAGGTTTTCTTCCCAAGTAGACTACCAGAAGAACAGAAAAGAAAAATAAAGGAAATCTTTCCATCATGACTATTTATGCCATGAATTATTCCATCCTGGTTGCCATCAAATGGAAATGAAGTTTTGTCGTGTTTGACAGAGATTAATATAAAAAAGAGATCTCTGTTATATTCATTTATCTTAACCTTTTTTTGACTATATAATATTTCCTTGATTATGTTTGCGCAGGTTGTGATTCGTTGGTCTAGGCTTCCTGCAAACTCTGCATATTTTTCTCGTCAACACCGTTGACATAATCACATGAATTGTGCAGAATCTTCAGGTAAGCCGGTTGCACTCTTTTACTAAAGCTTTCTATGTTTATTTCCCGTTGCCAAAAAATTTAGAGGGTTTTGAGCCCCCGTTTGCAGCTTCTGCCATTTCTACACAACTTCAAACCCTAATGCACAATAGTATATAAATCTACAGTTTGCAAATTTATTGATCTCATGCTTTCTTATAAGGCTTTTGGGTATTATTTTTTAGGGCTTTGTGATTTTTTTCAGGAGAGATGGGTTTTTTCCAATTGGAGTACAATTAGAGATGCTTATGCCTGTTGAAGTTTAGTTGTTTGCAAACAAACATGGCAAGTAGCTATATTATGGGTTTTATTTTCCCGACATGGCAAGTAGCTATATTATGGGGTTTATTTTGCCGACTGTATATCAAATGGAGTCAAACTAGAGATTGGTTTCTGAGTTTGAGCTGTTTTGTATGGCTCTAATTTTATTAGGACGCTTTTCCTTTCCTTTTTCTTTTGCTGAAACTAAGTATATAGATTATCTTGGAACTACTTTTGGATGAATATTATTTCACATAAGCCATCTATTCAAGGATGTTTCTTGTAGCACAAAACCTTATAAGCTCATCACAGTTTGTAGTTGCTTGCTTGATTAAAAAATTTACATGATAAGGCTCAAGAATAAATCACTAACTAATAACCTACCCAAGTCTAAAACTCAACGGTGGAGAAGTTATCAGCAAAGGTTATACCTTGCTTACTAGAAGCTAGGGGATCTAGGTGACCACAAAGATAACACCTAATGTAGGAGGTACCAATCCAACTCTTAAACAAATTGATAAAAAGCTCATTAATTTCAGCTTTGCATATCCAACAAGAGATTTTTCCCCACCTGATTAAGCGTCATTTTGGTTGCTCCCTGAGCCCTTCATTCTAAATGTAGCAGTTCACAATTCACCTATAAATAAGAAATATGATTATTTTTAATTAGTAAATTAATTGTAAGGTTATAGGCACCCTTGATTGCAGTGCAGGTTGAGCTTGGACTATATTCTTGAGATTGTAAACATGGGTTGAGTTTTAATTTACCTCATAATCGTAACACTACAACCTCACATCTATGCTATATTAATAGCCAATGATTTTGCAGTGGAGGGATTTAAGTTGGGGTGAAATTTTTTATCATTGTTGTCGTTATTGCTGCAACGGATTTCAATGAATTTCTCCGCAATGTTCCTTCCCACCAATTCTCTCTCCAGGATTCTTGTATTCATGAGCAGACAGTGGTGGTCACATTGGTATTATTTAGTGTAAATTAGCACAGTTTCCTGGCATCTACATTACTTAAGAGCCAACTAGAATTGCATGCCATCATAGTATTTCATTTGAAGGTTACTATGGTTTAAAGCACCCTAAAAAGGAGTAATATTGACCCCACCCGTGATCTCCAAACCATACGGTCCTAACCACATAAGTAATAAATTAAATAATCAATAAAAAATCAATCTACATGATCAATAGGCTAAAATGTCCCCATTCCTTTGAATGATGATTGCACAAATACCTTTGATTAGACTAGTAATGCTACAAGACCCCAAATGGTTAACTATAATTACAAATAGTAGACTAAAATTATATGTCTAAGTGATGTTGCCAGCACAAAATCTGTTAGGTACAAGAAAAGCCAGTTAGTTTCCATTATATGTCAGTACAAAGCCAAAGTGTGACATTCACGGTGAAGCTGGCCAAAATGGCCCACCTTGTTAAATTTAGTGGCGTTTAATTGTGTTGTTTGCAGTAATGACTATAAGAGTAAACCCTCCAGTTTGTAGTAGTAAATTTTCATCTATATGGTTTTTTTCATTGAAGGGGGTCTTGAAATGAGTATTCTGCACGTTAGTTATTGTAATCACTTAGTTCGATGCTTTGAAAAAATGACCCACCTTGTTGAATTTAGAGCCTATCTGTGATAAATCTGATTTTTTGAAAATTTTTGATTTTGTGCTCAATAAAATACTAATCTATATAGGTATCCAGCTAATTTGTTCATTTGTGTACAATGGTGGAAGAATTTTTTTTGCCTAGAAGTAGGCAAATATTGAACCATGCTTTTATGTGGAAATTCAACGAATGATACTCAGATTAGTAGATTAATTGGTGGAATTTTGTATGTTTGTTCTAGGCTAAAGTTCGTGCATTTTGATCCAATTTATCATATATTTTGATTAAATAAAAATAGAGATTCTGATAATTACATATTGATATTACAAATATTAGTTATATTACTACATATAAAACTCTCACATCATAATACACAAGCAAAAGGTCCAAAGTTTTTTTTTTCAAGCAAGGGAAATCACCACAAATTGTAGCATTTGAAAAGAAAATAAATCAGGTACTCTCACACCATAATTCCATATCTGAAACAGTGTAAAGGTACACCATTATAGCTCGTCAAAGCAACAAAATAGATTTCAGACAAAGACAAACATTTCAAAATGAATGAGCTGCAAAAGCTTCTCGCAAGCCCAAACTTCAAATGGGCTTTTACATGGGAGATTTTCCTTCACATAAGTGTAAAGGGATGGTGTATTTTAGTTGAAGATTTTATGATATGGTCATCAAGAAAGATAGCTCTTCTATATCTTAATGAGTATTATATATATGATAAATTGGGAAGTTCTTTAATCTTACAGTTCTCTTTTCATCTGGAAAATGAAGCCATTGGTTCTGTGGTTTTATCTATGGTTGTTTCAATATATAATACTATTATAATAATTTTATGTTCATTTGACAGTTTTAATTTTTGGTTATTTCTCTTTTCCTTGTTCTTAAGACTATTTTTGTGACACTTTTCCTGGCAACATAATTTACTATTTAATGTATAGCAGTTGCAGCTGAAGCTGTAAATGCAATGGTTGCCAAAATTGTTTTCTCATAGTGAACAGTAGAGATTGGAACATCTTCATATGTTAAACTTAATACATTCTTCTTTAAAGAGCTTATGCATTATACAGTAAATATTTCTTCAATTTTCTGCCATTATACTGCTACTTGTACTTTTAAGAAGACCAAATGTCAAAATGCAAGGGATTGGCTTGACAAAAAGAAAATATTATTTACTATTGAATGTATGGCAGGTGTTGCTGAAACTGTAAATGCAATGGTTGCCAGAGCTATTTTCAAAGAATGAACAGTAGAGATTGAATCATCTTCATATGTTAATACATTCTTTTTTACAAATCTTATGCATTCTACACTAAATATTTCCTCACAGTTTTGTGCCATTATACTTGTTCTTGTACTTTTCAAAAATACACTATGCTAAATTTATAAACTGACTTGTAATTCCATATAAAAAAAATTGACACTTCATATTTTCCAATTTCTATCTTTCAAATAGAATACCAAGATCTCCATCAAATCTTCAGCGTACCCATTGCACATGAAGGTGTGATTACTAGTAACTAGTCACTAACTCCTATATATACCTAATTATGTTTTGGTTGCCACCTATTGTTAGTGTAAATAGAGTCATTATTCACCTAGTTAGCTAATCATCTTTCTAGGATTGACCTATTCACACCTAGATTAAGCTAGGCTTTTTTAGGCTTTTGTCTCACTTCATAGGATTGAGACATGTGTCCTTGTCACTTGAGACAACCATTGCATGCATAACTACCACTTTCTCACACACTTGTGAAGTGAGCTCACAAGTGTTGCACCTTTGGAGCCTGGGTAGTCAAAGTTTCACTCTTACCTTCTCACCTCCTCATCCTTGCCTATATGTGCAAGGTTAATCATTGTATATTTACACTCTTCATTTGTATATTGATAAACATACTATTGCGCTCATATTTTGTT
>CM021102.1:338527011-338537612 GCA_007115665.2 Sequoiadendron giganteum | reverse complement strand
ACTTTGGTGTGCAATGGGTACGTCGAAGATGTGTGGAAGGTCAATTAATAAAAAAGTTTGTATAAATTATAGAAAAAAATCCTTTATCCAAGGAGAAAAGGAAAAAAAAGGTCTGAATGCTATTAAAAGAAAAAACACCTTAAAAATGGAAAATCCTAAAATCTTTAATAGTAAATAAAGATTAGGCAAATTAACCACGTTAAACATTAAATTCCCAACACTCAAATTGTATGAATTTTGTGTAGAAGTGCTTAGATGCAAGAATTTTCTTAAGAGCATATACCTTTACCTTATGTTAGAATGTAATCTCCGGTCAACTGTTGAATTGTTAGTTGATCAAACATGATGCCTTACACATTAAAAAATGTTTGAACTTAAAAATCCTTAAAGAATCCAATCTCTGTCATGATTATTTTACTTTTGTTAATAAAATTTGTTTCTACTCTTGTACTTGCCCCATGTGTTGTTTATGTTATAAAATGTATGAACCTTCAATACATAACATAAAATCCATTAAGATTCTATAGGCAATCATGAAAATTTATAATAAATTATTTTGTTGCAATTTGAAGAAAATTATTGTTTTGTACCATAGGAATCTAGATTAACTTCATAAACAAATTATTAGAATATATTCTTTCCAAGACATTTCAGTCAAAAGCCTAGTTTGTTGTATGATTATGTAGCATGCTTGGTTTTGGGGAAACTAAAGTAACTATGCTCCTTAAGGATCTTCCATTAAAGCTCAACATTGCACTGAAAGTTTGTTACTATCTGACAGTCAAAAACATAAACAAATATATCATAATGCTCTAAAACATTTCACTAAAAGTTTGGTATGAACCTGACATTTAAAACATATACATATATATATTATAATGTATCTAATCAGTCTTAACGACTGCTCATGATAGTAAAAGTGATTTATTTTTTGGTGGGGTAAAGGTTTAAAAACTTTCTACTGTATGGTGGATCTTCTCTAATACAAAAATGCACCACATGAAAGATATGATTAATTTGAGTATCTTAAGGATACTCATAATAATGGTAATAGTTTTTATTTTTAATATTTTTTATAAGAGATAAAAGTAAGGTTTTTTAAAAAGGTCTAGTTTTTATGAAGTAAAAATAAATTCTTGAAGTTCATTAAATAAAAATAATTATTAACAATGATCAAACAATATTAAGTTTGAAAAGAATGGAATACAACAAACATAAGGCATACAATTTATGAATCAAACTAAATTTTAAAATCAAATTTGAAGTCAAAATGTTTCAAGGAGTATTGGATAGTCCTTTCAGACAAATTCTTAAATCAAATTTACTTTCTAACTAGTCTCCCTTCTTAAATTACAACTCTTCCATTGAAAAGAAATGAGACTCCCATTGAATATATTATAGGTTGTAGTGACTTCCAGTGACCTCCACATAAAAAAGGAGTCAAAGTAGTACTGGGATGGGTGACCTGTCGGGAAGGCCCAGTACTTCACCTCTGTGAGCATAACCTATACTAAATTGTTAATAGAAATGTATATTATTGGTTTGGCTTGAGTACCGAGGAGACACATTGTTTATGTGAGTGAGAGTCCCCAGTTTAAATTTCCAGTTGGGTAGACCCTCATACCTAAATTGTGGAAAACTTAGGAGCACTTAATTACATTGCAAACCTAGAAGTTTAAGAGAAAAAAGGTTTGCATTTCTATACAATATCTTTAACTGTACTGTAGGGGATTTCTTTTAGTTGTTCAATGTGATGGGTGTCTAGAGATGAGAAGTGATGTATATTTGCATATTATTTTAGTTTTATTGCACATATGGGTATCGAGAAAAGTAATTTGTGCATAGTTTTAAAAATAAATTTCCAACCCAACAAATGTGCCCACATTTTTATGTAGTTTTCTTATAAAAACAATGTTCACCAGGCCTTTATTTACATAGAAGGAAACCTAAAAAAACTCTACTTATATTAGTAAAGAACTTCCTAAATGCTCAAAGTTGGAAGGATAATAAGAGGGCCCACCAAGCCATCATCAAAGAGTAAAGAACAACAGAATTTAACATTCATAAATAACTACTTTGCCATAAATCATGCTAGAGAGACTAGAAACCAACTGAATCAATTTTTGCCTCATTGAAACACCATCCAATTTATTTCATTTAGGCTCTACTTCTAGCCAACCTAATTTTTTCCCATTCAAGTTATAACCTATTAAGAATTATCATAGAGCCCTTACCATACAGTATAAGAAACTACACTACAATTCATTATGCCCCCATGCTTTGCTTCCATTCAAAGCAACAATCAAGTAAATGATATGCCTCACTATGAAAAATTAATATTATCAATTAAAATCACAACAATTTCAAACCAATCAAAATAAGAGAACTATTAAGGAACCTTATTGCAAACACCTGTTGTAAATGATAAACATTAACATTCAGAAGATAGAAAAAGCATATCATGTTTTATGGAAAAATTATAGATGAGCAACAGTATTTATAAATGACTATCAAAATAAAAATACTCAATTCACTTCCCTCCTCAATGGAACAGAGCAGACACTTAAACCAACATTTTGGCATCACTATTTTCAGCATTTAATTGAGCAAGGCTAAAGCTTTTAGAGTTTGATGTTTGGAATTTCAAATTTTTGAGAACATACTTAAGAAGACTTTGCATAGAGAAATTGTTGTTGACATTAAACTATTCTCACAATGCAGCTGAGAGGCCCTCTATTCTCAATCTCTCCAATTTAATTTCTACTTTCACGTTCACTCTGAGATTAAGAAAGTACATATAACTAGTTTATCTATCTTTAAAGAACATCTATATAAGTATTGCCATAGAAAATCTATATAAGTATCGCCATAAGATATCTTTTTTTTGAACTTTTCTCTTGTAACAAGAGATCTTACGGCAAATTTTTCAGAATCAAATATGTCCAAATCAACATTATTATTATCTTCTTCTCACAAGAATCATAGATTTGCATAATCTGTGCACCCATCCAATTGGAGCCCAACACTACCACTTTTTAGTCCTCTCCATGATCTCCAAAGACTAACATGATTTGGAGAAAAGTGAATTTGGTGATTTTGAAGATTTTTGGGGTTATTTTCATCTTTTTTGATCCAATGAATTTTTTGACTCTTGCTAATGTTTGCTAGTGTTTTTGAGCCTCAACCAACTATGACTTCATGTTCAATTGGGATTGCTATGCCTAAAGAGCTAGATTGCCCTCATGAACACCCAAAAGCACTCTTGACAAAGTATTCAATGCAAAAGATAAAAATTAGATACTCAAGAGCTTTCATATCCACACTGCAATGAAGTGAGATCGTGGATAATCAAAATTATCAGTTGACTTGTAAACCAGAAGATTCCAAATGCATTGACAATTTCGAAAAGCTATAGGGCACTTCATAAGCCATGACAAACAAACCTCCAATTGAACACCAGAAATGACATGATTAACGAATCTCTAATTGAACACAATGCTCCTATGCTTCCAAATAGCAAATTGCATTGTAAGGCATTCTGCACAAAAGCTACAAAATGCTCTTATGCTGCATTATAGACAAGTACCAATACATTTCAAAGGAGAGTCTGATGTATTTTCCATGAGGTGAATCTATCGCGGTGAATTTTTCCATGGTGAATTGTTAGTGGTAAATTTTCTGATGATGAATTGTTGAGGGTGAATTTTCCAAGAACCGTAATGGACATTGTCTATTTTTATGTTCACACCCCAAATCATGATTCTTTCAATCCATACCCGTGTAGGTGCTTATGTCGATTAAAGGCATCAATTCATACACTTGCAATTGCTTATGTTTGTCACTCAAGGCATCAAAGTCCATAGCATCACTTTGTGTGGAAACCCATATTTTTCTCGAAGTTCTTTTATGTGTAATTTTATTTATGTTGCATTATGTGGAGTGACTTTGTTCGTCAGCTCCTTTCCTGCAATCAAACTTGTTTTCTGGGTTTCATGTTCTTGTAGATCATAATTAATCTACAATTTGTATGATTATGCAGTTTCAAGGTGCTTGTGTAACACCATCTGAGTGCCACTGAAAGAAGTTAAAAACACTAATTATGCACCATCAAGACTCCAATGCCTTCTCTCAAACTATTAAGTATGCATTCCTTAGTGCCACCATTAACTTATCTTTTACTCATGTGTATCAGCGTTGTTGACCACAACCTTTAATATCTGGGGCACAATGGATACCATTCATATCAGACGTAAGAATGACACTAAAAGTTGTATGAAGAATTTAAATAGTTTCGTAGAAATTTCCACTTTCTTTATAAACGAGTGCAAAGTCTCAAGGAATTTCCTATACAACTCACTATATATTTTAGCAAAAGTAAGAATCACACCTTCAATTATGGAATACATTTATTGGAACAAGAATACTCAAACAAACAAAAAATTGAGACTAACAATAAGTTGTTTGGACAGCCAAATAGATCTATAGACATATGTGTGTGTGTTGAATTCATCACTTTGATTACATATCTTTCAAGAGGACTTTGATCTAAATATAGTTCTACTATCCAACACAAGCTAAATTTTAGAATTACAATTACAATTCTACTCACAAAATCATGAGCATTGCTGACCACAAGGAGATAAATTGCTGATATACGATCTGATGCACTATTGAGTGATTAGTTCAACACCCTTATAGGGATGATAACCTAGTTGGCCACAAGAGATAGGTTGTTGGTATATGATCTGAAAGTACTTCGCACAACAGTGAAAGACCGTCAAAGACTTGTCAACAAATCTCCACAACTGATGTGTATTTTCTGCCCTCAATTTTTCAACACAGTGGTGGATAGTTTGCCAAGAGGAGTGCCCTAATATGGTGAAAGACTTGTGCAAAATTGCAGCCACAATGACGTGAAGTATTTCCTGGAAAGTAACAAGGATCAGCTCCAAAGGATGTCCATAATTCACCAAAAATCTGAAACTTAATATATGAACCCTCAAATATGTGTCAGTGATGAAAAGATGATATTTACTTGCCAAAAACACTGTAGCGGCATTGTAGCAAAATCAAATTCCACCCCAAATCAACACAATCGTGATTCTCAAATGGCATCAAGGGTTTTTGTCCTAGATCCCAAGTGTGGAATTCAAGAGGGTTTTCATATTTTCAAACCCCAAACAAACCAAGGATAAGTCTTGAGTAGAGGGTAAGATGGCGCCCACGTGAGTAGCTTGGGCACTCTTAGCAGCTGCAACCATGGCCTCTCCAAACCTTACCACAACACAATTTTTTATAAATAAGATGAACCAAAATGAGTCTCTGCGGTTTCCCTAATTTCCAGCTGCTATAATAAATTATGCCTTTTAAAAACCTCAGCCTAAAAAAATCACACATAAACCCTAGGAAAAATTAGCTTCATAAAATACAGGGAAAAATAGCGAAATAAAACCCTACAAAAATGATAATCTCTTGACAATAATTTATTTTTTCTTAATCCCCACATACAGATTCTAAAAAAAAATCTCACTGAAACCATGGCAAGTGAAGTAGCAAAGTTTTACAGAACCCCATCAAAAAGAAAAAAAAATTGAAAATGAGACGAACCAAAACCAATCTTCATGCATCTGCTATTGCAATCTACTTATGACAATGAAAGTAACTCTACAAATATCAGGGTTTTAAAGCTTCTTGATTCTTGAGCTCGACACAAGATTTTTACGGGATCAAATATTAGTTGTAAATTAAAATCCTTGGATTCTAATAGTGGTCTTCTGAGATTGCACCGGCCTTGAAGAGGGCTTCCTCCAAATCACCCTTGATTGTTTTGGCCTCAACATCCCCTGATACCCAACTCCACAATATGCCACTAAAATGGTATTTTTTCTCCTCTTTCGCCTAGGAGGATGGTGTGGGGCCGCGCTCGATGCTTGTGTAGTTTCCTCTACCCATGACAGGGCGAATCCATGGTAGGACAACAAAAGGTATGAATATTCCACCGAATATATGTTTAAAGGAAAGATGCTTTTTGCCCCTACTGATTATTACTAAGTGGGGTAACAACCATAATAAAATCGTAGAACCCATACTTTCATTTATCAAATGAAACATAATTGTTTTATAGTAAAATAATACACAACAAGAAAAAAACATACAGCTGCATATGTATTCAATAACTTACCACAAAATTTAGCACAAATTTGAGTTGTGCAAGTGTAACGCTATTTCCACAGCCTTTTATCAACATCCTATATTTTTGCAATAGAACGAGAGCTTTGGAATAGTGCATGGACATCCATCAAAGCATAAAGAATAGTTGCAACTTCCTTACTGTGATTGTTGTCGCCTGAAGACATGCCTGTCGCTCGTATAGGGTTTGATGAAAGAAGGAAACATGTTGGTTTTACTCAACACGTTGTAACTACGTGCCGGATTCCTCATTGATGTACAGGGCAAAAAAATAATAATTTATTCCATTTAACATCCTTTGCTCAATAATGTATAAAAACATTTATTAACTTCCACCTATCTTGTATTTGTCGACAGAACACCTAAAGCCCACCAACTCTCATTCAAACGCAACGTAACCAACTTTTACTATTTTGGCAGAGTTTTGTTGTACACGCATAAAATGTATACACAAAAAAATGGCATTGAGAGTTTTCATGTACACAAAAAAATGCCGCAGCAGTGGAACGCCTTACGGCGTAAAGATGACTAGTTTTGAAGTTATAAAAAATTTCCATGGATGTAAGCTATTACACAATACACAGATGACATGCTACGATCTTATGAAACTGGATGCATGTGTTAAGACACAAAGAAATGCAGTCTGATGGGCTACCTAAACATGCCTTTACCTCTGTTGCTTGAAAAATATTTTTAGTAACTACTGGTCCAACAGCCCCTACCAATGATCTCCCAAATACAACTATTTTCGATGTATCAATACCAGTCCTCTGGAGTAGGTGTTCCAGTGTTGCGTGATCAGAAATAAAGGTGAACTGCCAGAAAAGCATATGAGCAAAAGACACTGAAAAAACAATAGGCAAGAGGACTATAGAAACCATCTCCTGTGCATACGGTAGTTTCTATTAAGCCTCGTTCGAACAACAGTATCCTAAAGCTATGAAGCATTGTTCTAAAACCCTACAAATGAATCATGGTGATTCAAAGGTAATCAACATGAATATAAAATATCAAAACCAGGGCAAGTGACTTCCTCAAGGTTATGCACAAATTCAAAAGAATATTACACTGCAACTATCAACAAGTCGATAACAAGAAGCAGCCTAAGGAGAAATTAATATCCAACGAAGTTGTTAAAGGCCGAATTTCAGGGTAACCCCACTATCTGCCATTTTATTAGAGAGAATAACTGCCACATTCTTTTGGCCTGGTAGGCGTTACTAAACAACTATCCCTGCATATTTTCAGGAGCTCGATAGGACGTGTCATTCATTCTGCTATAACCAAATTTCTATGCTTCTCACAGTTAATCAAAATCAACGGCTATGCACGATTCAACTGTATTCCATCCCCTCTGGAGCAGCACACATCGTCGATTGACAAATTCAACCGGGTATTTTTAAATAGTACACGCCTTCTGCGTACATATATTAAATGTCATTTAATTAATATTTAATTATTTAACATATACTATATTTACCAATAGTGACATGGTGGGATGGTTAAGTAGTTGTGATACTTCTCTTGTTATCAAAGTTCAAACCCCATTGAAATTTTATTGTTCAATATTTAAATTGGGGATGATGTCCCCTTTTGTGATCTCACTAGTTCATAGCTCCATTTACCCCTTCTTCAAAATAATTATAACTTAAATAATATATTATGTAATAATGATTATATATTTAATATTCTATAAAAATGATAATTATTTAATATTATTTATAAAACATTTATTATATTATTTAAATTATAATTATTAGATATTAATGATATATTTAGTTAAATAACATTAAATAATTATTAAATATATTATATAATAGTTTTATTTTTTTTAATATATTATATAATAGTTGGAATAATATAATTTTTAATTATTATATAATACTAAATAATATTAATTATTAATGATAAATAATATATTATATACTATTAATAATATATTATTTATCATTAATAATTAATATTATTTAAATTGTATTAATTTAATATTAACAAAAATATGTTATTAATTAAATAATATTAAATAATTATAAAACAACATTAAATATATTTTAAATGTTATTTATTAATTATTAAATAGTTCAAGTTTCGGACGGTAGTGATAAAGCAATATTCTAAAGCTAGCGGATTAGTACAGTTCGTGCGAAATAAATTTATCACCAACGGAATTTACCAACAGGAAAACAGAAACTTACAAAAGCAAATGGGTTGGAGGGGCCCACACCAAACAACCACTAAGTCAAAGGCTTAGTGTGTGACGTTTAAGCCAGGCCTTGCGAACCCCATTGACCTGCTATGTAAAAAGAGCCCTTATGCATTGAATTATACCACCTCTAATGATTGTGCAAGGCCAGTGACGTGGAGTTCGTGATTTATCCTATGGAGTTTTTTGAACGAATCCATCACATTACTAGTTGCTTCATTGTGGTGGCCAAATCTCTATTATTGCAGACATGCGACCAAGATACTCTACATTGCCATGCAATACATTTGGTTTTGAGAAGTCGATCGAAGTCAAATTTTTAAAATCTTACTATTGTGATCAACATCCACAATCATTTTCTCTATGCATATACATTTAACGCACTAGCATATCTGATAACACTTAGCACCAAGCACCAACCAAGGTGAGTTCCTCTAGTAGTGGGCTCGCCCACTTCAAGAATCGACCTCCACCTTCAACAACTTGACCTCTATTTGATTAAAGAGGTAGTTTGAAGTTGTTGTGTGACATATCAAAAGCAATATATGTGTGGCAATCTTACCATTTTGGCGAGTCATGGGATCCTCTGACAGACACAAAGGAAGATAGCAAAGGTTTGAATGTCATTTGTGCACTCTCAGTTGCTTGGACAAAATGTGAAGAATAAATAGTGGCACTCTAATATTGAGAAATCCTATTTTGTTTGGCCCACGAGATTTGTAATATCTAAGGATATTAGGGTTGTTCTGTGTGTAGTAAAGATAGAAGACCACATGGGAGAGGAGATTTTTTTATAAGCTTGGTCAATACTCTCCATCATACACGTCTTTTGTTGGTGGCTTCCTCTTCACCTTAAAGGTATATTTTGTCACCACAACATCTAACTAGAAGCTCCTTCATTGGTCACATATTTGCTACATCTTCATTTGACTCGATCAAAGTCTCACACTTGACATGCACCAAGCATCAATCGACCTTCCATAGTTTGCATATTCTCTCCAAACACTTAACATGCAACCACTACTTGTTTTTTATTAACTTGTTACATTTTAATTAATGTTAGGATAACCTTACTTGTAACCTTAACATTTAGTGTGACTTTCATATTTATTTTAACTAATAATGGCTAGTTAACTATCAAGACTGTGTTAATTGTTTAGTTTTAACAAATGTTTGTAAGAGGGGAGTCTTTTTTCCATTTTTTGCATTCTCCAAGATCTAAAAGCATGAACCAACCTTCCAAAAGTGAACAAAATATGAGCACAATAGTATGTATATTAATATACAAATGATGAGTGTGAATAGTTGACAAAAAGAAGGTTCCATCTCCGACATTTTGACGTCGAGACGATTTTGAAATTGTGTTGTTTTAATGCATTTTAAATCTTTTGAAGTTAACATTTTAAGTGAGTTTCAACAAGGCATAACTTTCACCCTAATTATCAAAATTTCATAAAAAAAATTGATGCATATTAGAATTTCGCAAGGAATTCATTCTTTCTAGTATTTTTTAGATTTGGATAATCCATTTTATAAACTCATCGTACATTATAAACAATTGTTTTGACATCCAATATTCACAACATAAAAATTCTCTTGCACATTATTTTGGGAGGCCTATGCTTCAACACTAATCATTTTGGGGGGATATACTTGCATTTCACTAATATTTTCTAATAATTAGACCATGTCTAGAAATTGAAAATTGAAGTGTACATATTGTGAGAGCAATCAACATGTGGATGAATTTTTCCTCATGTCTCACATCAAATCATCCAATATTATTGGAGTTTGTACAAAATAATCTCACTAAGACATCTTGTAAGACACCATTATTTGGGGATGAATAAAGTAGTCGCATGGCTTGCATTGATATCTCATCTCCCATATCACCTGTTGCTACATTTGAATCTATTATTGACTCGTCCATAAGTTCCAACGATTCTTTGCACTAGGACATTACTATCACTTTCCAACTTTGCCACATTGGGATGCAATCTACCAAACATCACATCTTTGTTTGTAGAATCTTAGATTGTATCTATTTGGATGACACTATTAAGGACATTCATCTCCTCTTTGATGTCAGCTTCAATGAAGTTGCATCACCATTTCCATCTTTGGATCTTGTTATTGCCTTGCCTACATTGGCTTATATCATGAAAAATTATGTAGATATTCATGAGTTTACCTATTCAACTCAATCATC